>VZQC01000192.1:544553-701659 GCA_009823505.1 Rhizomys pruinosus | reverse complement strand
TATCATAGCACCAATGGTAACTATTATGGCCTGTCAGAGGGCTCCAATGTTTGTGGATTGGAGTTATCATTTCTAATTTTAAAATTGAAAAATTGACAAAATTTCAGAGAGTGCACTGCAAACTGCATTTCAGAGGGAGGTATCTACCCCTCCCCCTTTTTTGTAACATGAACAGAAGAGTGTCTCTTGTTTTACAGACTCCTATATTTTGATCTATAATTTTTTTAAGGGCAGGAGTTGCAGTACACACCTATAGACAGGAACCAAGTTGAAAAGGTCTGCTAAGCCCACTTGAACTATCTCCTGTTGGACTGTATGCTGTTGGTTTAAGGAAGTAAAATTCAGTCTTTCTTGAGCCTAATTATCTGTATGCAAAGGAAATGCCACAAGTAATATTTGTACAACACAGAGAAATATGGAGAACACTTGTGTACATCTAATCCCAAAGCTGTCACTGGGAATCTAGAACAAGTCAGGAGTAGATCAAATATTAATAATAATTTTGTATCCCCAATTGGCTTAATTTGTTACTTTTTTTTTTTTTTTTGGTCTTTTCGAGACAGGGTCTCCCTGTAGCCCACTGTCCTGGAACTCACTTTGTAGACCAGGCTGGCCTTGAACTCACAGAAATCCGCCTGCCTCTGCCTCCCAGTGCTGGGATTAAAGGTGTGCGCCACCATGTCCGGCATATTGTCACATTTTTATCATGCCGCCATGGATTTTAATTCAATTTATCACAAACTTATTTCTTGTATATCCTGCCTTGTTTTTTAGGGTTTTCTTGAAGGAAGCTTAGATTTACATTTGGTTTGAGGGTTCAAGCTTTTTAACACCCCCCCCCCAGTTAGGATATAAAGATGTTGTGGAATGTTGGGGATCTTGACAAAAATCACACTTTTTTGTTGTGTGTGTGTGAGCTTTCATAACCTAAAACTTAGAGGATGATTTTCCCCCCAGCTGTTTTAGAGGACTGTGTGTGTGTGTGTGTGTGTGTGTGTGTGTGTATGTATTACGGAGAATCCTTGTGGCTGGCCTGTGTTGAGTTAAATGCTAAGCAGCCTCTAGAATTGCCTTCAAAGCATTTTGTTGAAGATGGAGAGTGTAGCAGAATTTAGAAGTTTGTACTATGACCTCTCATGTCTTCCCTACTGGGTTTGGTATTTGCTTACACTGTTGAGATTTTTTTTTTTATAGATCTTCGTCAAATGTGTTTTAATACTATTTAGTGCATCACACACATATCAAGGTTTTGGTTTTTAGCATGTAAGCTACATTGGAGCAAGACTTTCCACTGATGTATCTCTGGTGTCTAGAAGAGTGCGTTCCACCTTGCAACACATAGTTCCTGAATAAATATTTACTTACTTTAAAACTCAAGGTTCTTGTTTCCTTTTAGAATGATAAGTATAGATTGCCATTCAGTTTGGTCAGCCTTTATATGCCCTGTGATTTTAGTTCCCTGAGAGAATGGAATATTTCCAAAGCTTTGTACACAGGTATAAAGGCATTCTTTTTCCAGGCCTGGAGAGAGAGCTCAGCAGTAAGAGCACTGGCTGCTCTTGCAGAGGACTCTTGGATTCCCAGCACCCACATGGTGGCTAACAACTGTCTGTAATTCCAGTTCCAAGAGATCTGACTCGCTCTTCTGACCTCCTCAGGCATTGCATGGCGCAGGTGCTCTCACATACATGCAAGCAATACCCTCATACGCAAAACAAAAATAGCGAATAAAACATTTGAAAACAAAAGACCACTCCCTTTTCTTTTTCCTTTCCTTTCCTGTTCATTTCCCCTTTCCCCTTTCCTTCTCCTTCCTTCTCCTCTCCTGTCATTACTCTCAAAGCTTGGCAAGGCATTCCCATTGCCACCTTCCTCCTCCTCCTTCTCCTCCTCCTCCTCCTCCTCCTTCTCCTTCCTTCTCCTCTCCTGTCATTACTCTGCCTTTTAACTGTTTCTTTTCTTTCTTTACCCACTTTTCTTTTCTCTGTCCCTCTGTCCCTCTTTTCTTTTTTTTTTTTTTTTTTTTTTTTTTTTTTTTTTTNCCCCCCCCCCCACGACTGTTCTCATGGCACCCTGTTGGGGAAGGGATTTGTTGAAGAAGGGTATACGATGCAAACTGTTACTCTTTTTTTTTTTTTAATTGTTTAATTTTTATTTTATTTATGTGTGTGAATGTATTGTCTGCATGGAGGTTTGTGCACCCGTGTCGTGCAATGCCGCGGAGGTCAGAAGAGGGCGTCGGATTCCCCTGGAACTGGAGTTCTCCTGGAATTGGAGTTACAGACGGTTCTCAGCCGCCATGTGGGTGCTGGGGATCAAACTAGGGTCTTCTGCAAGAGCAGTCGGTGCTCTTAACCGCTAGGCCATCTCTCCAGCCCCCCGCAAACTGTTACTCTTGGGCACAACTTTAGAGAGTGCTCTTGGCCTTGGGAGCGTTTTATTTTAAATTAGTGCCTTAGGTATTCTAAATATCCACTGACCTTATCTTGACTGCTATCTGAGTCGACCTCAGGAATTTCATGTGCAGGAATTTCTCTCTGTCCTGCCTGGTTTCATTTGGACTCTAAAAATAACCAAAATATGTGTATCACTTGCAAACGTTTTAACCTTTTGTGTTGAGCAGTTAGGAATTGAATTCAGGTATGTGCTTTATAAAATCAGTAAGATTGAGGTTTAAAAGAAGATAAGTATTTCACTTAGTGGTGTTAGTCCTCTGAAGGAATTGTCATTTTAGACTGATCTCTTTAAGTGGTTTCCTAAAGCCAATCCTAAATCACTGCAGATTTTTCTTTTGAGACAGGGTCTCACTGTGTAGCCTTGGCTGTCCTGGAACTTACTATGTAGAGCAGGTTGGCCTCCAACTCACAAAAGTCTGCCTGTCTCTGCCTCTTGAGTGCTGGGATTAGAGACAGTGGTACTATGCCCAGATCACTAAGGATTTTCTTGACTTTTAGCTTTCTGTTCCTTAAAAAATAAAATTACATTTTAATTTAGCGTGTATGAGTGCCAGGCGGTAGGTGTGCCGTGGTTTTAGCGTGTAAGCTACACTGGAGCAAGACTCTTCCGACTGTTGTATCTGTGGTGTCTGGAAGAATGTGTTCCACCTTGGCTCATGTGTGGAGGTCAGAAGACAACTTGCAGGAGTTTTGGTTCTCGCTGCCCTGTGAGTTCTGGGGGTCAAACTCGATTGTCAGGCGCCCTCCATTACCCACAGAGAGATCTGGCCAGTCCTTTTGATTACTTTTCTCATTTGGTATTTTTATTTATTTCCTGACTTTCTTTTTAAAAAAATATTTATTATTTATTTATTTATTTATTTATTTATTTATTTATTTATTTGTATGAATGTACTGTCTGCATGTACCGTGTCATGCAATGCCTCGGAGGTCAGAAGAGGGTGTTGGATTCCCCTGGAACTGGAGTTCTCCTGGAATTGGAGTTACAGACGGTTTTCAGCCGCCATATGGGTGCTGGGGAATCGAACCCGGGTCCTGTGCAAGAGAAGTCGGTGCTCTTAACCGCTAGGCCATCTCTCCAGCCCCTATTTTCTTTTTTTTCTTTTTTTTTTTTTTAATTAATTTTTTTATTTATTTCTGTATGTGTATGAATGTACTGTCTGCATGCAAGTTTGTGCACCCGTGTCGTGCAATGCCGTGGAGGTCAGAAGAGGGTGTCGGATTCCCCTGGAACTGGAGTTCTCCTGGAATTGGAGTTTCAGACGGCTCTTGGCCGCCATGTGGGTGCTGGGGATCGAACCCGGGTCCTCTGCAAAGAGCGTCGGCACTCCTAACCGCTAGGCCATCTCTCCAGCCCCCAGCCCCTATTTTCTGACTTTCTGAGACAGAGTCTCCCTGTAGCCCCAGCTGACCTGAAACTCACTATGTAGACCAGGCTAGCCTTGAACTCACAGAGATCCACCTGTCTCTGCCTCCTGAGTGCTGGGATTAAAGGCATGCGACACCAAGCCTGACTTTTATTTATTTTTTTTGTTTTATGTGTATGAGTGTATTGCCTGCAGGTATGTAAGTGCACTCCTGTTGTGCAATGCGTGTGGAAGTCAGAAGAGGGTGTCATATCTCCTTGATCTTGAGTTATAGACTGTTGTCCACCATGTGGGTGCAGGAGTTGAACCTGAGTCCTGAGAGCAGCCAGTTAGTTTTCTTAACTGCTGAACTGTCTCTCTAGCCCCTCAATTGTTCTTGATAGCTAAGAATCAGGCAAGTAATTAGGAGAGTCATATATTTGAGCATTGATATGTACATTTAAAATGTATAATGTAGAAACATATAGGCTATTAGAGTTTGGAAACCCATTTATTTAAAGAATGTCATGTAACAGTTTAACATCTAATGAATTGAAGGGCTAATAGGTATACCTCAATTGATGAATGTGTTTGCCTATGACCCTGGATTCAGTCCTCAGCACTGCATAAAACTGAGTGTAGTTGTACATACTTATGATCCCAGCTTGTGAGAGGTAGAGGCAGGAGGATCAGAAGTTCAGGGTCATCCTGGACTACATAGCAAGTTCAAGGCCAGCCTAAGATGAGACCCTGTCTCAAAAAAAATGAAAAAACAAACCACAGAGCTAATAATCCAAGATACTGTGTTCCAGTATTGGAGTTTTCACATAGACAGCCAAAATAGCTTTAGTCTATTGCCATCAACCTACTTCAGAAGTGGAGTCTCTGGACTAGATGGAATTGAGCATGAGTTGGCTCTCCGGAGGCTTGTGATAGGATATAAAGGTTTGGATACTGTCAGTTCTCTGCTTGTCCCTGCTGTGTGCTTTCAGATTCTGTTCCTAGAATAACTCTGTTTATCCTGCATTTTGGTGGCTGAACACCATGCTGGGAGCCCGAGGCACGCCTCCTCTCTGTGTTGTTGTAGTTGGCATCTAACCTCTTCCCACCTTTTGTTTTGAGACAGGGTCTCTTTGTCACCCCAGCTGGCCTGGAACTCATTGTGTAGACAGGGTAACACATCCATCTATCTATCATCTATCTATCTATCTATCTATCTATCTATCTATCTATCTATCTATCTATCATCTAATATATATAATATATAATATATAATATATATAATATATAATATATATGTATGAATTTTTTTGGTGTTTTTTGATACAGGATGTCCCTGTCACCCCAGCTGGCCTGGAACTCACAATGTAGACCAGGCTGGCCTTGAACTCACAGAGATACACCTGCCTCCACCTCCCAAATGCTGGGATTAAAGGTGTGTGCCACCATGCCTGGATTTTTTGTTTCTCATGTTTTAAAAAAATAAATATTTCTTCTCAATATAGTCCCAACTTTCCACCACAAATGTTTTCTTCTGAGGCTTTCACCGTGGGTCTCAGGAAGGGCCCTTGGGGTCTTCATTTCCTTGATAAAATAACTTTCTCTCCAGGCTTAAAACAAAACAAAAAACAAAACAAAACAAAACAAAACAAAGCTCCTTTGGGGAGGAAAGAGAGGGAAGATATAGTGAAAATTCCTTCACTGAACTACTGATTGCAGATCAGAGTTCCTGACTTCCCTGCCAGGCATCACCTTTGTGCCCTTTTAGACTGTAAGCATGTGACAGAGTGGCTGACTCACACTTCCTGTAAACATTGATCAAATTCCTGGCAATTTATTGAGCCTTCTATTTCATTCTTGTTAGATAAACAGCCTACCCCAGTGTGACATTTTCCTAAAGCACTTTCATTTTCTACTGTGTGCCAGGTTAGCTAGTGGGTACTGTTCTATTGTTCTCTAAGCAGTTTGCACATTAACAAGTGTTAATTAGCTTGCCTTTACTTTTCTCTTGTTTTTGTTATTGTTTGGTGGTGCTGTGGATTGGATACCTGTCGGAGTAGGCTAGGCAAGGACTTGATCTCTGAGCTACATCCTGGCTTATTTAAGTTTGGAATTTTGAGACAAGGTCTCACTCTGGAGCCTAGGTTGGCCTAGAACTCACTTAAGCTCAGAGCATTTCACCTGCTGCAGGCCCCCAAGAGCTGGGATCACAGGCTTCTGCCCTCCCCTTTTGGCTGATTAAGTTTTTTTCATATTTATGATCTATTTATGTATGAGAGAGAGAGAGAGAGAGAGAGAGAGAGAGAGAGAGAGAGAATATGTTATTGTATTGCCCAGGTTAGCCTGGTATTCCAGATCCTCCTTCCTAAGACTCAGAAGTGTGCCACACCCAACCCTCCTTTATCTTTTAATAAACGAGTAAAATATCCAAAGACAATCTAAATTTATGTTGAATATGCTAATTCACTAGAAGAAGCTGTGTGTCTCAAATTCAAAATACAGCATTAAATTAGAAATAATTTATCAAGGCTTTGTGCCACTTTCTCTACATTACCTAAATGTACCCAGAGATCCCTAGGAGGTGTGTGGTGTATTTAAGTTTATAAATAGGGTAGTTGTTACTTTGAATAAGCTTCAGGGGAGCAGGTTAAGAGAATACACATGTAATCATGTACTGATTGGTTGAAGTTCTTTTTCTGTTTTTTCCCTTCTTCCTTCCCTCTTTCCCTCTCTCCTCCTTCCCTCCCTCACTCCCACCTTTTTCTGAGCCAGGGTCTTGCTGTATAGCTCAGGATAGTCTTGATTTTGCCCTCCTCCTGCCTCAGCCTTCACATTTTCTTTATGACTCTAAGAGCAACTTGTCTTTTTTCATTTATGCGTTAGAGTCCTGAGGCTTCGACCTGATCACTTGATTTCAAATTTTTTTTTTTTGGTCTTTTTTGAGACAGGGTCTCCCTTTAGTCCTAGCTGGCCTGGAGCTCCCTATGTAGACCAGGCTGGCTTTGAACTTACAGAGATCTGCCTGCCTCTGCCTCCCAAGTGCTAGGATTAAAGGCCTGTACCACCACACCCAGCAAATTCAATATTAAATGCATTTCAGCAGTTTGGCCTTTGTACCATTAAATTCAGCTGCAGTTGGAGGAAGTAAGATGGAGTTTGGGTACCAGGGCAACTTGGGTTGGCATCCCTGATGGATAGCTGGTTCTTGGGCACTGGCCAATATACAAAGCTGTGTTTAGTGCTTTACATATGCTTACTTTAACCCAGAGTAAATGTAATTGAGTTCCTGTTTTCTCAGGCATCTTGCTGATGGGGAATTAAAGATGAATAGTATTCATGAGACACCTGTTGACTGGCAACTGTTTTCATTAGTGTTAAGTTTTCTTTAGTAATTTCCATTTTCTTTTCCATCATGTAAATATCTGAATTGTAATATACTAAGGGGCTAATGGGTGAGACAAAAATAACCGAAGAGGTATTATCATTACAATAGACAGTTTGACAGTACCCTGCTGAGAATTAAGATGTTCACCAAACATCTTCTTCCTTGCCATGCTTTGATGTGTGTTATCTAGAAAATAACTTAATTCTCCTTCATCCATATTTCATATCACACAGATATTATTTTGACAAGTATATATTTGACTTGTCTGTTTTTATGGCTGTCACACCTTTTGAAGTTGAATTTCTGTTTAAATGAGAACGAAGGAGAAAACACTTAGGAATTTTGTATATACAGAATAACAGAAAAATGAAGTGCCTTTTACAATTTTATTTATTGTGTATACCTTTGTGAACACATGTGTACATGGGCATGTGCATGCCCCAGCTTCTGTGTGGAGGCCTGACAATTTGTGGGAATAGGTTCCCCTCTTCCACCGTGTGGTCCTAGGAATTGAACTCAGGTTGTTAGGCTTAGTGGCAAGTGTCTTTGCCCACTGAGTCATCTTGCCAGCCCTTTTTTTTAATTTTTAAAAATTTTATGAGTGTTTTGACTACTTGTATGTAAGTGCACCTGTGTTATGAAGTACTCATGGAAGTCAGAAGAGGGTGTCAGATTTCCTGAAATGAGTTACGGATGGTTGTTAGCTGTTATGTGGGTTCTGGGAACTGAATTCGGGTCCTCCCTCCAGCCCTGTTTCTTTTGAGACCGACTCTCCTGTAGCCCAGGCTGGCTTTGAACTTACTGTGTGGCCAAAAATAGCCTTGAAGTCTTGGTCCTCCTGCCTGTAGCTTCCAAGGGCTGGTATTTATTACAGATCTGGGTCCCCACACTTGGCATGAAGCATGTTTACTAAAAGGCATATATCTAGGGGCTGGAGAGGTGGCTCAGAGCTTAAGAGAGCTTGCTACTCTTGCAGAACAGATTTCTATTCCAATTACCCTCCACAACCATCTCCAGCTCTGGGGGATCTAACACCCTCTTCTTGCTTCTGGAGGTACCCACACACCTGTACAAATGTACACATGTACACACATACAGAGACATATACATGGACACATACATACAGATAAAATCAATCTTTTAAAAAGACTATATCTAAAATTTCCTTTGTAATTTGTGTAATTTCTGTTACCCTCTATCAGAATACAGCTTTGCTATTTATTGCAGATGCCAGCGCTTGGCTAGTGATAGCCCACAGCTGGAATTCATTCAGGTCTTCCAGCTCCTCTTTCAGAACTTTTGGCCTCAACAATGTAGTACTTCTCCATGGAACTACTGCTGTTTTCCTAATAGAAAAGCAATCTAAATCTGGGCATGGTTGTACACACCTATAATCCCAGCACTTGGGGAGGCTAAGGCAGAGGTTCTCAAGTTTGAGGCCAGTCTTGTTTCAAAAAACCAGGAACAGGACTTGGGGAGATGGCTCAGTGGATAAGAGCACTTACCCATGTTGGAAGATCTGAGCTCGAATCCCCAGGCCCCATATGAAAGCCAGGCATAGCTGTGCCTATAACCCCAGCATTGAGGGATGGAGACAGGCAGATCTGGGAGCTCAAAGTCATGAGCCAGCATGGTCTAATTAGTAAACTTCTGTCCAGTGAGAAACCCTGTCTCAAAAAGCAAGTGGAGCTGGGCATGGTGGCACAGGCCTTTAATCCCAGCACTTGGGAGGCAGAGACAGGGGGACCTCTGTGAGTTCAAGGCCAGTCTGTGACTAAAGGGAGTGTACATAGCGAGCTCCAGGCCAGCTGTGACTAAAGGGAGACCCTGACTCAAAAAGACCAAAATTAAAAAAAAAAAAAAAGCAAAAAAAGGCAAGTGGAAAATAGAAGACTCCTGGTGTTCTGCTCAGGCCTCTCCATGTACACACACCTGTCTATCACACCGCGACCCCAGCTCCCAGCAGGCACGCAGGTGCACACGTACATACTCAAGAAAGCAAAAGAGCAACAAAAAGGTAATCTAATTGTTGGCAGTTTCTTTTTTAAATTTTTTATAGTTTATTTTAATTTTTTTTTTATTATTATTTATCTTTGTATGTGTATGAATGTACTGTCTGCATGCAGGTCTGTGCACCCGTGTCGTGCAATGCCGCAGAGGTCAGAAGAGGGTGTCAGATTCCCCTGGAACTGGAGTTCTCCTGGAATTGGAGTTACAGACGGTTCTTAGCCGCCATGTGGGTGCTGGGGATCGAACCCGGGTCCTCTGCAAGAGCGTCGGTGCTCTTAACCGCTAGGCCATCTCTCCAGTCCCTTATTTTAATTTTATGTGTATGAGTGTTTTGCCTGCATATGTAAGTACACCCATGTTGTTCAATGCTCACAGAAGCCAGAAGAGGGAGTTGGATCTCCTGGAACTGCAGTTATAGACAGTTGTTAGCTGCCATGTGGGTGCTGGGAATCAAACCTGGGTCCTCTGCAAGAACAGCCAAACTTGAGTTCTTACTGATGAAACAGTCCTCTCAGGCCTAGGATGCTTTTGCTTCTCTCGCAGTCTGAGTGAAGCACATGGTCTTACTCATCACCCTTTTACTGGTAGGTAAACTGAGACCCATCCAGATGTTACATAACTTGCTGGTGGTTTGATAGCAGCCCAGTTCTTGATCAGTACCATTTTTCCCTCAGTAAATCACCTCAGACAAGTGGTTGTGTCCTGAAGTGGCCCCCACGGGCTTAACACTGTGACACACTGTGGCCTTTCCGATCTGATGCAGATTATCAAAAATACTTTTGAGAGATTTCGTTATCATGTATCTATTGTTAGTTTGTTTTTGAATTCCCCAGAGGCAAAGAAAGATAAGCAAGTGAAGCAGCCAGTGAGTGTCTAGGCCAGCAGGACGCTGCTGGGGGCTCTCTGGTGCTCCGGGCGGAGTGGGACATTGCTCTGTGAGCTTGTTCCGGGAAGAGGCAGAGAGAGATGTTCCAAACCAGTGTCTGGATGCACTACCACTGCATGAATCTGGGGGCTTCTGGAGTCAGTCTTTCCAACCAGGAAAAGTGGTGGAACCAGTGAGTTCACTGCAGGACCTGCTGGATCACCATGACGAACTCCAGCGCATACATGTGCATGGACACATGTTACAGCGGTTCACATCATTGGGTGTTACCTTTTGTCATCTGTTCATTACAGCTTGGGAACAGGACCACTGAAAGAGATCATTCCATTCAGAGTCTTTTCTATAGGCCATAATGCTGTTTTTTTTTTTTTCCCCTCACCCATAACCCCTCCAACCGCTCCTACTATCCCTCTCAATTTCACGACTTCTTTAATTATTGTTTTACACACACACACACACACACACACACACACACACACTTATTTACATGTGTTTAGGGCAGGGACTGGATCCTATCAGGGAGTCTCAGGCGTAGGGTTGCATTGTAGAAGTATCAAATTGAGGCTGGGCACCCCACAGTCACTCATTCATTGTGTTTTAACCAATTGTGGATATAAATAAAAATAGCACATAATCTTTTTCTAAGATGGGATCTCCTGTAGCCCAGGCTGGCCCGGTTTTCTGCCATGTTGGGGACTGAACCAAGGGTTCATCATGCCAGGCAAGCACTCTGTCAACTAAGCCACATTCTGAGCTCTACAGGTTCAAGGAACATTTTTTAGTCATTGCATTCCTTGATTGCACAGAGGATAATGAGGAGAGTTTGTATTCTGTTTCAAGTATATGCATGCATATTCATGTCCAGTTCTTCATCTACTTAAATTTTTTTCTTGTACATATTTTTTTATTATATTTTAAGGGATTCACAATATAAGAGCACAGTTGTTTTCAAATCACATTGACAATGCTCAGTTTGCCATACAGTTAGGTAATTGGCACTAGCATCCACACAGATGAGGGATACCATTCGGCATTTGTTTTTCTGGGACTGACTCAGCATGATATCTTCTAGCTCCAGCCATTTACCTGCAAAACTCATGATGTCATCTTTTTTTTACTGCTGCATAGAACTCCACAGTATAGGTGTACCACATTTTCTCTATCCACTCGTCAGTTGAGGGGCACTTGGTTTGGTTCCAGATCCTTGCTATTGTGAAGAGAGCTGCAATGAACATGGCTGTGCATGTATCTCTGCGGTAAGATGAGTCTTCTGAGTACATGCCCAGGAGTGGTATGGCTGGGTCAGGTGGCAAGTTCATTCCAAGTCTTCCAAGTGTTCTCCACACTGCTTTCTTTTTTTTTTTTTTTAATTAATTTTTATTGATGCTTTGTGCATTTCATACATTTTTTCCAATTCAGTTCAGGCCTATCTCCCCTTCCCTCCCCCCCCCCACCCCATCCCAGATCATGCATTCCGCCATAACTGTCCTGCATCTTTCTCTCAGTTTTTTTTTTTCATTTTTAGCTATAAGTGATAATCCATGAGTACAAGCATCCTTCATGCAAAACCTATCTGCAGGCTGTTGTGCCCAAACACCTACAGCCCCACCATCCAGTGGGGGGTGACAGGTTGTTTGTTCAATCAAGTTGATCAAATGAGTGTCCAGACTAAATTGCTGTAGTTTCACCATTCACCCCAATCGCAGCCCTTACATTCTACCACGCCCCCTCTTCCGCAGGTTGTCTCCACACTGCTTTCCATAGTGGCTGTACGAGTTTACATTCCCACCAGCAGTGGATGAGTGTTCCCCTTTCCCCACAACCTCTCCAGCACTTGGTGTCATTTTTTTTTTCTTGATCCTAGCCAGTCTTATTGGAGTAAGATATCTTAGAGTGGTTTTGATTTGCATTTCCTTAATGATTAATGATGTTGAACACTTCTTGAGATGTTTCTCAGCCATCTCTAATTCCTCACTTGTGAAGTCTCTTTTCAGCTCTTTGCTCCATCTATTGAGTGGGTCATTTGTTTTCTTTCTTCTTCGTTTTTGAGTAGTTTATATATTATGGAAATCAATGCTTTGTCAGATGTTTCTGGAGTGAAGGTTTCCTCCTACTCTGGGATTTCTCTTCACTTCCTTGATTCTTTTGATGTACAGAAGCTTTTGAGTTTAATGAGGTCCCATTTGTCAATTGTCGACCTTAATTCTTGCTCAGCTCCTGTCTGATTTAGGAAGTCTTTTCCTATGCCTACATCTTGTAGTCTGCTGCCAACTTTTTCTTCTATCGCCTTCAGAGTTTGAGGTTTCACGTTGAGGTCTTTAATCCATCTGGAGTTGACTTTTGTACAGGGTGAGAGGTAGTGGTTTAATTTCATTCTTCTACAAGTGGTGATCCAGTTTTGGCAACACCACTTGCTGAAGATGCTTGTATATTTTTTTATTTGTCACGTGTGTGTGTGTGTGTGTGTGTGTGTGTGTGTGCTGTATGTGCCAAGGTACATGTGTGGAAGTCCAAGGACAACTTTGTGGAGTTAATTCTCTCTTTCCATCTTTAGTTGGGTTCTGGGGATTAAACTCAGGTTACCAGATTTTGGTGGCAAGCACCTTTACTACCCACTAAGCCATGCCACTGTCCTTTATTATTATTATTTTTTTCTCTAATCTTTTTGAGACAGGGTCTCCCTGTAGCCCTGGCTGGCCTGGAACTCCTTATGTAAAACAGGCTGGCCTTGAACTCAGAGATCTGCCTGCCTCTGCCTCTTGAGTGCTGGAATTAAAGTTGTGAATCACCACACCTGGCTGGTTTTAAAATTTTATTTTGTGAGGTTAGAGATCAAACTGAGTCCTGTGCCATATTAGGGGTGCGCTCTAGCCCTCAGGTACATGCCGGCCTTCTACTTCTAGGTATAAAAGGTGTGTGTGTGCTTTAGAAATCTTTTTACACTTACTTATTTTGTGGGGGTAGCATCTGCCCAGCTCTGACCTATTTTATTTATTTATTTATTTATTTATTTATTTATTTATTTATTTATTTATTTTGTATGTGTATGAATGTACTGTCCGCATGCAGGTTTGTGCACCCGTGTCGTGCAATGCCATGGAGGTCAGAAGAGAGTGTCGGGTTCCCCTAGAACTGGAGTTCTTCTGGAATTGGAGTTACAGACGGCTCTCAGCCACCATGTGGGTGCTGGGGATTGAACCCGGGTCCTCTGCAAGAGCAGTCGGTGCTCTTAACCGCTAGGCCATCTCTCCATCCCCAGCCCTGACCTATTTTTAAGTAGCATTTATTGGAGTAAAATGTAGCTTGCTTTGGGTATAGTGGCACATACCTTAATCCCAGCACTTGGAAGGCAGAGGCAAGTGGATCTCTGTGAGTTCTAGGCCAGCTGGGGCTACAAGGGAGACCCTGTCTCAAAAAGACCAAAAAAAAAAAAAAAAAAAATCAAGTCTCTGTCTATAGAGCACTTCTTACTTAGTACCTAATGTACCATTATGTTGCTTTTTGTGTTCACGGAGAGCAGGAACTTTGTTCTCCTGTCCAGTGCTCTACTGTTGTTCAGTGCTGAACTGCTTCCCGGAGTACTGTTTGACACTAAGGATGTGGTCAGTCAGTGTGAACTGAAGTAGTGTAGGATAGCTAAGAAATAGAGATGTGTAATTATTTCATCTTATTAATTTGGTGGTCCTAGGAAACAAACCCATAGCCTGTTACAGGCTACAACAGGTCTGTCTCTACTGCTGAGTTACATCCTCAGTCCCAATAATATAGTTTTTTTTTTAAATTTTATTTATTTCTGTATGTGTATGAATGTACTGTCTGCATGCAGGTTTGTGCACCCGTGTCGTGCAATGCCGCGGAGGTCAGAAGAGGGTGTCGGATTCCCCTGGAACTGGAGTTCTCCCGGAATTGGAGCCCCAGACGGTTCTCGGCCGCCATGTGGGTGCTGGGGATCGAACCCGGGTCCTCTGCAAGAGCGGTCGGCGCTCCTAACGCTAGGCCATCTCTCCAGTCCCCCAATAATATAGTTTTAAAAATTACCTTAATGGTTTACAGTAATCCAATTCTTCATAGCATCTGATTGTCTAGAATTGTAAACAGGAAAAAGAGCAGTTCATCCAAGTGGTTAGTAATCCTGGTTCACACCTTGGCCTTCCCTCCACTAAGTCTCTGAAAGCGGCTCATTTCACTCCATTCCTGAAAGTTAAATGCTACAACAGAAATCCGGCCACTCAAGGAGTACAATTTCTTGGAGTTCAGTTGGATAAAATTCAGTGTAATTAAAAGACCAATATGTACTTTTGACTGTTGTTTTCCCGAGTCCTGGCATTGCTGTGATAGTATGCTGATACTTTATATTATTACATTGGCTGTAAGATAAGGACTGAATAATTTGATTAAGGTCAGAAGAAAATGGAGTGAACTTCAACAGAAAAAGGGTTGCCTCCTTTGACAACGGGAAGCTGAGCTGCTCTCGGGAGAAAGTACTGTCCTTCATTATTTATGGCAGATTCAGTGTGGAGCTAAGCTCAGGGCTTGAATTAGGCTAGACCTTGCTAACTACCCTTGTTAAATGATCTCTGCCTGGGACAGACTTTATCTTGGGCTGTCTCCTCTCATCTCTGTCCTGATGAAAGACTTGTCACTCCAGCATGTCTAAGAAAGGCATCAGGATAAAATTATGTTTACAATTTTCATGGGATTAACTTTTATCAAGCATAATGCATTAGTGGCTTTAAAAACCTGCCAGCTAATTTGTGTATCTCTCTGGGCTGTTTTTTAAATTTTATTTATTTTTTGTATGTGTATGAGTATTGTCTGCATGTAGGTCTGTGCACCCGTGTCGTGCAATGCCTCGGAGGTCAGAAGAGGGTCTCAGATTCCCCTGGAACTGGAGTTCTCCTGGAATTGGAGTTACAGATGGTTCTTAGCTGCCCTGTGGGTGCTGAGGATTGAATCCGGGTCCTCTGCAAGAGCAGTCGGTGCTCTTAACCTATCTCTCCAGCCCCCTCTCTGGGCTGTTTTTAAAGTAGTACAATCTAAGAGTCTTTATAATAATTAGACAAGAAATGGCTTAGGAATTAGGAAGAGGTTCCCATTCTGGCAGGATTTGGATCTGCCTGAAACAGGCTTGTGTCAGTTCATTCAGAGTGAGGTAACCATATTGTTTGAAAAGAAGCCAAGCTCTATTTAACTCTTGTTTTTACATAGCAGGCAGTTATCTGTGCAAACTTAAGTGAGTAGCAGTGAAACGTTTCAAACAGCTATGGAGAAATAAATCATCAAATTATTTCTTGAAGCTGTTGATACGTTTCATTAGAACAAAATAGGAAAGGGACTATTAAATATCTGACACTAGAAAGTTCCATAGAAATCTAGTCAGTGATAATTGAGAATTTATGTAAGGATTCATTCGAGAAGATTCAATGGAATGAGTTTCCCACAGGTCAAGTCAGTTCGTTTGGTCACTTATGACAGCAGACAGAAAGAAGAAAGAGTAGCCACCTGGAAAAGCTTCTTATCAAGTACAGGTACTTATCCAGAAAGTTCCTAAAGTTGTGTACAAGGAATCATGTGAGACAAGAACAGCTAGCCAGTAATAAAGGACAGTTGCATGTTGCAAAGTGTTCACAACTCTGAGGAAGGCCTAGCATGTAGTATGTTCTCTGTTCTCCCTGTGATGAAACAGGTTTGGTAAGGAAGTCACTCTGAGTGAGGGTAGGTCTGGAATGTGGACCCAGAGGCTGAGCCGTTCATAACAGCAGGCAGAGCAGCCTACAGAATAGATAACTTTTTTTTTTTTTTTTTTTTTTTAGTATCTTGTTTCGAGACAGGGTCTTCCTGTAGCCCCAGCTGTCCTGGAACTCACTCTGTAGACCAGGCTGGCCTTGAACTCAGAAAGATCCGCCTGCCTCTGCCTCCCAAGTGCTAGGATTAAAGGCGTGAGCCACCACGCCCTGCTATGTTATAAGGGCAGGCACAAAGCATCCCGAATGGAGACTTCCTTCCTATCTGGCTTTGGAAATATGCTTGGATTTACAAGTGAAGACATGAAGCTATAATTAAATTAGTATTGTATTTTTGTTGTTGTTGTTTTGAGACAAGGTCTCCCCTTAGCCCCAGCTGTCCTGGAACTCATATGTAGACTTGGATGGCCTTGCCTCTGCCTCCCCAGTGCTAGGATTAAAGGCTTGAGCCAACATGCTCAGCCTAAATTGAGTATTGTAAAGCTGTATATAAAATAACTTATTTTTCCTGTCTTGGGGGAAATGAAGCTCCCTCAATAATTAACTTCCTTGGATGAATAAGGCTTTTCCATTGTCTAAATAACTGCAGGTGCTACAATTTGCACATGTTCATAACCTCTATTCTTTCTGTTATTGTTGTAACACAGGTTCTCCCTGCAGCCTTTTTCACTTGCAGTTCACCATGTAGTCCAGGCTGGCCTCGAACTCATGGTGATCCTCTTGCTTCCTGAATGGTAGAATATAGGTATGTATTATCATGTATGGCTATTTAAATGTTTATGCTTGAAGCAGTCAAGTACAGCTGTATTAAAAGAGAAAGAGTATGTAGAGAGTATGTTTAAGACTCTTTGATTTTGGTTATTAAAGATGATATACTTTTATGATCTGAACCTTTTTTTTTTTTGTCTTTCGAGACAGGGTCTCCCTGTAGCTTCAGCTGTCCTGGAACTCACTCTGTAGATCAGGCTGGCCTTGAACTCACAAAGATCCGCCTGCCTCTGCCTCCCAAGTGCTAGGATTAAAGGCGTGAGCCACCACGCCCGGCTGATCTGAACCATTTTAAATCCTATGGGATGCCTACCTTTGCCCTGATAGCCTTATAGAAACAAGGCAGAGGGGGGAGGATTGTGAGTTTGAGGGCAGCCTGTGATGCAGAGTGAATTTGAGGTCAGCTTTGGTTATGTAGCAAGACCCTTTCTCAAGTAAAACATCATGTAAAACTTTGTGGAATTAAGTGCAGAAGAGTGGGTTTTGTTGTAGACCAAGCATGGTGTATGTTCATGCCAAAATGCGTGCCCTAAGGTGGAACGCAGAGTCAACATAACATGTTTTTAAAAGTGTTGTTGGCCGGTGCGGTGGCACATGCCTTTTTTTTTTTTTTTTTGTGTGTGTGTGTGTGTGTGTGTGTGTGTGTGTGTCTTTTTGAGATAGCGTCTCCCTTTAGTCCCAGCTGGCCTAGAACTCTCTATGTAGACCAGGCTGGCCTTGAACTCTCAGAGATCCACCTGCCTCTGCCTCTCAAGTGCTAGGATTAAAGGCGTGTGCTGTGGTGTGGCAGGCAGGGATCTCTGTGAGTTCAAGGCCAGCTTGGTCTACAGAATGAGCTCCAGGCCAGCTGGGACTGGGGAGAAATCCTGTCTCAAAAAGACCAAAAAGAGAGAGAGAGAGAGAGAAAGAGAGAGAGAGAGAGAGAGAGAGAGAGAGAGAGAGAGAGAGAGAGAAAAGGCCAGGTGTGGTGGTGCATGCCTTTAATCCTAGCACTTGGGAGGCAGAGGCAGAGGCAGGTGGATCTTTGTTAGTTCAAGGCCAGCCTGGTCTACAGAGTGAGTTACAAGACAGCTGGGGCTACAGGGAGACCCTGTCTCGAAAAGACCAAAAAAAAAAAAAAAAAAAAGGGGTACGCTAAGCATCAAGGTTACCCATGGCAATTAAAAATCTGTTTTTCTTTTTAGGACTGGTTCTTGCTATATAGTCTAGGCTGGCCTTAAACTCACAGTCCTTCTCCTCAGTCATGAATGCTGGGATTACAGGCCTGGGCCACCATGGTCATCTTAAATTTATCTACTAATTTTTGACATGGGCTCATTATGCATCCCAGCTAGTCTTAAACTCACTATGCAGCTGAAGCTGGTCTCAAACCCAACTGCAGTCTTCCTGCTTCAGCCTTCTGAGTGCTGAAATTATTAGGCTTGCATCACTATGCCTGGCTTAAAGTTCAGTTTTTTTTTTTATTATTATTTTCTTAATAAGTATTTCAGAGCTAAAAATATTTGGGGGCAGAAGAACTGGCTTAGCGATTAAGAACCCTGGCTGCTCTGCAGAGGACCCACCTATTCAAAAAATACTTTACTGTTATTATTTTCTTCGGTGTTTTTGAGATGGGGCCAGTTGTCCTGGAACTCACTATGTAGTAGTTCCAAGCAGACTGGCCTTGAACTCAGAGATTTGCCTGCCTCTGCCTCCAGAGTGCTAGGATTAAAGGTGTGTGCTGCCATGCCCAGCTCTTATTGTTTTTATTTTATGTGTATGAGTATATTGCCTGCATGTATGTAAGTGTATCTGTGTCATGCAGTGCCTGTGGAGGACAGAAGAGGGAGTTGGATCCCTTGGAACTGAAGTTAGGACAGTTAGCTACCATGTGTGTGCTGGGATTCAAACCTGGGTCTTCTGCAAAAACAGCCAATGCTCTTAACCTCTGAGCCATCTCTCCAGCCCCTTTTATTTTTGTTTTACTAATGCTATGAAATTACACTACCCTGAATGATAATGGCTGTTTGATTTGCGGATGTTAAGATAGAATGACATTGAGATGGTGCTAGCTCCTCACTGGCTCTAGCCTCATGCCAAACTCTCAGTGGCATCCGTGGTGAGTGGCTGCCTCTTTGGACAGTACAAGCATGAAATGTGCTCATCATTGCACAAGGTCTTATTTGACTGTATGCTCTAGTGTCTGTAACAACAGAGCAGTGATTTTCCAATGGCCTTGATCTATGAATTGATTTTGAGATAAATATTAGCAGTGGCCTGAGGCGGCCGTTTCACCTAAGTGCTTTCATACTCATTCAGGTTGACCAGGCCAGAGCTACTAATGATTTACCTTAATAGTTTCATTACACAAGTGAGATCTAAATGCTGTGTGTGTGTGTGTGTGTGTGTGTGTTTGTGTGTGTGAGAGAGAGAGAGAGAGATTATTAATAAAGCATCCTAGTTGCTTTAATTTTTTATCTAATGCTCTTTTGGGGGAAGAGTTGTGTACCTGCAATAATTTTATTCACAGTAGCCAAAGTCTGGGATAGTAAGCATGTGGGTTGGTGCTATTGTTTAGAATTATACTGGGCAGGGCCGGGCATGGTGGTGCACACCTTTAATCCCAGGTAGATCTTTGTGAGTTCAAGGCCAGCCTGGTCTACAAAGTGACTTCCTGGAAAGCTGGAGCTACAAGGAGACCCTATCTCAAAAAGAGAATTATACTGGGTAGAACCCTACTTAAGGCTTTTTTAGAAATATTAATTATTGGACTGGTGAAATGACTGAGTAGATAAAAGTTCTTGTGCTGGGCGTGGTGGCGCATGCCTTTAATCCTAGCACTTGGGAGGTAGAGGCAGGCGGATCTTTGTGCGTTCAAGGCCAGCCTGGTCTACAGAGTGAGTTCCAGAGTTCCAGGATAGCTGGGGCTACAGGGAGACCCTGACTCGAAAAGACCAAAAAAAAAAAAAAAAAAAATTCTTGCTGTGCAACACTGAGCACTAGTGTTTGATTCCTAGAACCCATGGTACAAAGAGAATGGGCTCTGAATTGTTCTGTGTGTGTGCATGCATGCAGGTATTCTGTGTGTATATAATGATAAACCAAGTGTTTTGGTAATAGAAAAATTAGATGTTATTTTTCAGTAATATTTGTTAAGACATGTATATAAACTTGCATGGTACAGCTGGGTGTACCTTCTGCCTTTAATTCCAGCAGAAGCAAGCAGATCTCTATGAGATTGAGGCCAGCCTGGCTCCAGTCCAGCTGGGGCTACAGGGAGAACCTGCCTCAAAAAACCCCCAAACCGAAATCAAAAAACAACCTCCAAAAAATTGAGTAGTACTTGCTGCATTCTGGTGTCTGGACCTTGAATGTGTTTTAGTTTCAGAGTTGAAGAAATGACATGCAGTTGACTTTTCTGCCCGTTTCCCAAATCTTTTTATCTTCATGGAGATAGGCTTCGCCTCCTTTTTCCTTTCAGCTCTTGCTATTGTTCGTTTCTGAGAGGCAACTGGAGACCACTGCTACTTGGTCCCAGGTCACTGGTTATTGTGTTATCGTGGCTGCAATCCTTCTGTGCTGCCTGCCTCCTTCCAGGTCACTTACTTCAGCCTCTGGTACTACAACAAGCAAAATCAGCGCAGGTGGGTGGATCTGGAGAAACCTTTGAAGAAGCAGCTGGATAAACACGCGCTGGAGCCCACTGTCTACTTTGGAGTGGTGTTTTATGTGCCTTCAGTTTCACAGTTGCAGCAGGAAATTACCAGGTGAGGTGCATGCTGCTGGGCTTAGAAAGTGTAGTCTCCTACTGGGGCCACCTGCCCATCAGTAACAGCCCCTTTAACCACCAGCTACAGGTTTAAAAAAAAAAAGAAAGTAGTCTCCTGAGGCTTGAGCAGGGAGATGGAGGTTGAAAGCCAGAGATAAAAGCCTGAAACTTTGGCATCCTGCCCACAATTTTAGTTACTAGGTTACAAGGAGGCTCTGGTATGCGGTATGTCACAGGGTTTTACTACATGGTGAACTGAGTTATTATGGGCTCCCTACACCCAAAGGAATGATTAAAGAGAGATGTTTCACCCTGACCCTGGACTCTTGTTGTGAATATCACCTTTTTTGTGGTTTTGTTTCTGATTCCTTGTAATCAGAAAACAAAAAAGGAGATTTAAAACATGCAGTCAGGGCCGGGTATGGTGGCGCATGCCTTTAATCCCAGCACTCTGGAGACAGAAGCAGGCTGATCTCTGAATTCAAGGCCAGCCTGGCCTACATAGTGAGTTCCAGGCTAGCTGGGACTACAGGGAGACCCTGTCTGAGCTGGCCGGGTTCTTATAATTCCAACTCAGGAAGCTATGTTCTGTAGATAGGTTGAAGCTAACATTGGGGACCAAGAGGACACAGAGGGACAGGGGAAGTGTTTATGATCAGAAAGTGTTAGCTACTGAATACCTTTAAAGGGACAGCCGCGGGAAGGAGAGTGCTTCTTAAGAAGCCTGGTACAGGAACCAAGTATTCTTGTTTTCTTATGCCGGATTACGGATTACATAAGGCGATTTTCATGCAGTTAGGCAAGGCACTCTGGGCCTGTTCCTCCTTGTCCCAGTACTTCCGTCCCTTTTCACCTCCCTCCCCTCTTATCAGGCCTCTTCTATCCCTATCCCAGGTGGCTTCCATTCCCTCCAACCTCTCCGCCCCCCTGTACAGTTTCACTTCTACTATTGTGCTCTGACATAAATGATTTTATGCATTGATGTAAAGGCTAGGATCTAAAAGTGAGAATAGGCATGTGATACTTGACTTTGGGAGACTTTCACTTAATAAGATTATCTCTAGGTTCATCCATTTTCCTTCAAACCACATAACTTCATTCTTTGAAAACAATTCTCCTGTGTCTATATTAATTCCCTGTATTCAGTTCTCTGTTTTTGGATACCTATGTTGGTTCTATGACTTAGTTATTGTGAATTTTTTAAGAAAATAGTTTCCTGAAGACAAAATAAAATACAGTGAAGTAAAATTTTAATTTTTAAATTTTTTGGCTGTTGGCATAGCTCTGTGTCGATGTAGAATGCTTGCCTACCATGTGCAAGGCCTGGGTTTCATCTCCAGCACCTCAAAAAAAAATGAACTTTTTTTTTGTCTTTTTGAGACAGGGTCTCCTGGTAGCCCCAGCTGACCTGGAACTCACTATGTAGACCTGGAACTCACTATGTAGACCAGACTGGCCTTGAACTCATAGAGATCCACCTGCCTCTGCCTCTCCCTCCTGAGTGCTGGGATTAAAGGTGTGGGTCACCACTCCTGGCTACTATTTATCTTTTTTTTTTTTTTTGTCTTTTTGAGACAGGGTCTCCTTGTAGCTGTCCTGGAACTCCCCTATGTAGACCAGGCTGGCTTTGAACTCACAAAGATCCTCTTGCCTCTGCCTCCCAAGTGCTAGGATTAAAGGCGAGCTATTTGTCTTTTTAATCCTGTTTGATAACATTACTCTGGAGCCACACTTCAGTGTCCTGCACATGTTCGCTGTCTACCCTCTCATCCTTGTCTGCTGCATCTTTCTCTCACACTTAGGTCCTCAGATCTTAATCAACTTCTGACGTGTAGTGTAGTTCCGTAAGCACCTCCTCCATGAGCTTCTCTGACCCCCCCAGGCTAGAGTGGTCTTTGCTTTGCTCCAGAGTCTTACGATTTGCTTACACGTCTCTTAAGGTTGCAGTTGTCACAGCTTACATTGTGTTATTTGTGTACATGTTTTATTTTCTTCCTAGATCTTAAGTCCACTTCTCTTTAGCTCTGCCTTTCTTTGAAAAGCTAGCGCAGTGCCCAGCAGATGGTGAGAAGTGATGCGGTCTCCTGCTTGGGCAGAGTGCTGTGTGAGTCTGCCAGGCGCTTACCGGAAGATGTTGGAAAACCAAAGAAGCCAGGGTCATGTGGTAGGGATAGGCACAAGCTGACTGTGAGACAGCCCTGAAATAGAAACATAAAGAAGAGAGAAGTAGAAGCCCGGAGGAAAACCACAAGCCGGCCACTTAACACACTTAAACATTTACTGAAGATATTCTGTGATCTAAGAGCTAGGTTAGGTTGTGTGGGAGAGGAATATGCAACAGAATACATTTTGACTGGAGGAGTTGCTCACAGACTGATTAACTGGCAGTTTGTGTATCTAAGAAATCACAGTATCCCAGGATGATAAGTGCTTTATTTAAAGTTCTGGATTCCTAGGGGTAGAGTAGTTGATGAGGGAAGGTAAGAAAGTTGACTTTGGGGGCTGGAGAGATAGCTCAGTGGTTAAGAGCATTGCTGCTCTTGAAGAGGACCCAGGTTTAGTTCTCAGCACCCACATGGCAGCTAACAACCATCTGTAGCTCCAGTTCCAGGGGATCCAATGCCCTCTTCTGACATCTTTGGGCATTGTATGACATGGGTACACTTACTTACATACATGCAGGAAATACATTAATACACATAAAATAAAAATAACAAAAAAGTTGGCTCTTTGCTATGCTTTAGAAGGAATATTCTAGTTCAAGGGAATGGCTTGTAGAAAGTGGCGTTAATTAGTGAAAGTCCGAGATACCACCTAGAGAGGACAGAGAAGGTTTAAAACCAGGTGTCTACTAGTTACAAAGTTATGGAACAATGAAGAGACCTTTTCCAGATTTTAATGTACTGGAATGATCCAACTTGCATCTTATATAGTGGAAGATAATTAGATAATGAAAAAACTTCTAACTTAGATTAGAACTGGCAAGAGACCAGTAGGGAGACTGTGTTGTTAGTCTAGAGCCCAGACCTTAACAAAGGCATTAGCCATAAGGAGGGATGAACTCAACCAGCAGAACTGCTCATTGATTTGGGGTAGGAGAATCTAATGGAATTCTGTCATTAAGAATTAGGTATGGCCAGCAGTATCAACAATGAAAAGCCTGTGTATTCCAAAATGAGGTCCCAAGGTCAGCCACTCAGAGTTGTCCCAGGACCCTGGTTCTTATGTTCCATGGCCCTCAGCATGTTCTTCCCTTATTCATGGCAGACTATGAGAAATCTGAAGAAGGTCTAGTTCCGAGACAGCTAGAGACATTCTAGCTCCCACAGCTGGTGTCAGGAGATTCCAGGAAGGGGAAAGAGTAGAAGCCTTCCATGTCACATACGGAAACTGCCATTCTTGGTCTTGCAGCCATGACTTCAAGTGTATTTAAAAAGAAAACATTCACAGGGGGCGTGGTGCTGCACACCTTTAATCCCAGCAGAGGTAGGTGAGTTCGAGGCCAGCCTGGTCTACATAATGAGTTCTAGGACAGCTGGAGCTACAGGGAGATCCTGTCTCAAAAAGACCAAAAAAAAAAAAAAATTCTATTCCACCAGGAATGGTGGCGCACACCTTTAATGCTAGTGCTCAGGAAGCAGAGGCAGGAGATCTCTGTGGGTTCAAGTCCAGCCTGGTCTACAGAGCGAATTCCAGGACAGCTGGGGCTCCAGGGAGACCCTGTCTCAAAAAGACCAAACCAAACCAAACCAAACAAAACAGTATCATAGTCTCCATCAATTTTAGCAAAAAGAGGCTCATTTCGTCTCACTATTCCAGAGCATACTTGTTATGCATAGGATTTTCTTGGTATTTCATTTACAATAGAAACTTCAAGTGAGAATTTTCTGTAAACGATATTAAGCCAGCAATGAACAGTTTAGAGAAAATGTAGAGCGATATTCAAAGCTAAGATAGGAAAGGTTCTATGGAAGGTCAAATTAATTTGGCCCATGGGTGTTGTTCAGGGTTTTTACTTGTTATAAGTAAGAAGCCTAGAGTAATTAAAGTGTACTCTATGGAACATGCTCAGTAGATAGACTTCTCTAAGTACAGTCTCTTCAAGTTGGCTTTTGAATGCCTTCTGGAAAGTTGCAAGCTTTATCCTTTGACAGGACCCAGAGTTGCCGTCATTCTGTTGGGTGATTGAGGGGTTTGAGGGAAGCCCATGAGTTCTGCTGCTAACTGGTGGAACAGAAAAGTTGGATTTTCATTGGAAAGATGTTATTTTTGTCATGTCCTTTAGTAACACAGAGCCTTAAAGCTTAGCTAAAAGGATGATTCAAGAATTCATCTGAATTCTGGAGAAGTGCTGTGGTCTGCATCTGGTCTTCTGAGTGAAGAAACCAAACTAGAGAGATTCTGGTTGAGATAGTCTCATGGGTTCAACTGGCAGCACCTGTGGATGTGATTCACTACTGTGTCTCCAGTGTCAGGAGCAATGCCCTAACACAGCAGCAGGCCCGGTCAGTCTACCTGCTCCCTAAATAAGAGGGGGCAGTACATCTTTACCCAGAGCTTCATCAGAATGGAAAATTGATGCACTGAGACATGACTGAGCAGCTGCAAGCGCATTGCCAATAACAAGAGCTGCTGCTGAGTGCCAGCTATGCTAGTGCAGTGTTAATGGCTTGCTATATATCCCTCGGATGTGTTCATCCCAGTGAAGGGATGCTTATATCTTCACTTAATTGACAATAACATCCACAAATTATGACTTTCCCAAGTTCATGCAAAGTCCTAAGTTGGTGAGCTGGAATTTAATCTAGGTTTCCTTGGCTATAAGCTTTTTTTTTTTTTTTGTCTCTTTTGAGACAGGGTCTCCCCATAGCCCCAACTGGCCTGGAACTCACTCTGTACACCAAGGTGGCCTTGAGCTCATAGAGATCCACCTGCCTCTGCCTTCCAAGCACTAGGATTAAAGGTGTGTGTCACCACACCCAGCTTAAAGACGGTTCTTACCAACCATGTTGGTGCTGGGAATTGAACCCAAGTCCTCTGCTAGAGCAGTTGGCACTCTTAACTGCTGAGCCATCTCTCAAGCCCCTAAGCTTTGCTCTTTTAAAAAAAAAAGATTTTATTATTTTTTTACGTATATGAAGCTTTGCTCTTAATAGGCATCTTATGTCTTAAAAGTATAAAGGACAGGGGGTAGGGGTGGGGTGGGGGGTGGGGCCTGGCACATGCCTTTAATCCTAGCACTTGGGAGGCAGAGGCAGGCGGATCTTTGTGAGTTCAAGGCCAGCCTGGTCTACAGAGTGAGTTCCAGGACAGCTGAGGCTACAGGGAGACCCTGTCTCAAAAAGACAAAAAAAAAACCCAACAACAACAGCAAAAAACCAAAAAAAAAAAAAAACCCAAAAAAAAAATCAGTATAAAGGACAAACAGAAGTAACTCCCACATGACTGAGTATTAAGGAAGTATTTAAAATATTATTATTGTTAATTATTAATTATTTTGTCTTTTTTGAGACAGGATTGTCCTGTAGCCCCAGCTGTCCTGGAACTCACTAGGTAGACGAGGCTGGCCTGCTTCTGCCTTGCAAGTGCTGAGATTAAAGGCATGCGCCCTGGGAGAAAACATTTTATGTGTATGAGTGTATTGCTTGCATGTGTGTAAGTGCACCTGTGTTGTGCAGAGGTCAGAAGACAAAGTCCAATCCCCTGGAACCAGAGTTATGGAGTTACCCACTGTGCGGGTGCTGGAATTGAACCTGGCTCCTCTGCAAGAGCAATCTCTCCAGCCTCCAAGAAAGTCTTTTAGAAGCTCTTCTTTTTAGGATTTCATCCAAAAGCTTAGTGATAGCCTGATCTGAAATTCTAGGAATCATTTTCCTTAGGATTTACTTTTCAGTGCTAGCGAACTTTTACCAAACTAAGTACATACAGTTTTATATTACCAAGTTATGAGAGGGGTTTTTAAGTAAAGACTGGTCCTTGATTGTACATTTTTCTCATTAGGAACAGATAGCTGGTACTATTCTGTAGGGTATGAGACAGATGGCCAGTTGTCTTATAGATGGTTTTCTTTGGAGGATGGGGGTTGTGGAGGTTCCTGGAGAGCAAGCTCAGGGCCTTACACATGCTAAGCAAATGCTTTACTCCAGAGCTACATCCCTAGTGCCTTGGTTTTAGCTTTCAAATAGTTAAAGTCAGGCATAAATTAATGTATTAAATATATTCAGTGAAGTATGTTTGTGTACACATACCCACACACATGTGCACACACACGTGTCCATATAGTCAAAGACAGTCTTTCCGTCCTTTGAAACTGTCGAGGATTATGTTTTTCTTTGGCAGTTAAGCTCCGCTATCAAAATATGTTAAAGCGTATTGTGTCTTGATTGGAGATGCTATCGATATTGACTCCATAAACTCATCTTTTTAAAATAGATATCAGTATTACCTGCAACTGAAGAAAGATATTTTGGAAGGAAGCATTCCTTGTACATTAGATCAAGCAATTCAGCTAGCAGGCTTAGCTGTTCAAGGTAAGCAATGTATATGAAACGATAGTGTGTTATAACAAAACCAGCAGAAGAGTCTGAAAGGAGCTGATTTTCTTTTTTTTTTTTAATTTTTTTTTATTTATTTATTTTTGTATGTGTATGAATGTACTGTCTACATGTAGGTTTGTGCATCTATGTCATGCAATGCCGCAGAGGTCAGAAGAGGGTCTCGGATTCCCCTGGAACTGGAGTCCTCCTGAAATTGGATTTACAGACGGTTCTTAGCCGCCATGTGGGTGCTGGGGATCGAACCTGGGTCCTCTGCAAGAGCAGTCGGTGCTCTTAACCACTAGGCTATCTCTCCAGCCCCGGAGCTGATTTTCTATGCAGATTGTTAATGGTATTCATGTATTAGCGAAATATGCTGTTAGACAAGAGGTTTCCTTGTAGGAAGATGCCATTTACCTCAGTGAAATGTGAAGCTTCTGGCAGTTTCTGGAAGATTGTTACATATGAAGGGAGCAAATAGGCAATAGTCCAATAAGTAGAAACGTAATAAATAGAAATATATGTGTATTTCATTTCTTTTGTTTCTCAAATAATTTTCTAGGTTATAGAGCATTGTTAGTTGTAGTAGAAGTCATTTTTTTAATTTATTTTTTATGTGTATGAATGTACTGTCTGCATGTAGGTTTGTGCACCTGTGTCATGCAATGCTGTGGAGGTCAGAAGAGGGTGTCGGATTCCCTTGGAACTGGAGTTCAAGACAGTTCTCAGCCGCCATGTGGGTGCTGGGGATCGAACCCGGGTCCTCTGCAAGAGCAGTTGGTGCTCTTAACCGCTAGGCCATCTCTCCAGCCCTGGAAGTCTGGAGTTTTTTTTTTTTTTTTTTTGGCTTTTTCGAGACAAGATCTCCCTGTAGCCCCAGCTTTCCTGGAACTCACTCTGTGTAGACCAGGCTGGCCTTGAACTCACAAAGATCAGCCTGCCTCTGCCCCTCTTGCCTCCCAAGTGCTAGGATTAAAGGCGTGCGCTACCATGCCCGGCCTGGAAGTTTTTTTTAACAACAACAACAACAACACAAAAAAGGCTGTGGTGGTGGCACACACCTGTAATCCCAGCACTCGGAGGCAGAGGCAGGCAGAGGCAGGCAGAGGCAGGTGGATCTCTGTGAGTTCAAGGCCAGCCTGGTCTCTATAGTGAGTTCCAGGACAGCTGGGCTACAAGGAGACCCTGTCTCAAAAACAAAAAACAAAACAAAACAAAGTCATTTTGTGAATGCCTGGTAGACATGGGGTTCTATTCTTTCATCTTGCTAGAGTATAGTCATGATCTAATCTCATCTCCCACTTGGTTTCTTCCTGATGCCTGTGCATAAGCAAGCATGTATCTTCTGCAGAGAGCTCTGATTTTAGTTAGGAAGAGCCGCATATTCCTATAGAGTATTTTACTTAATTCACACATACTTTTCCAAACCAAAAGATGTGAATCCACTGAAGAACTTTTAGAAGCTACTTGCTTGCCAGGCATAGTGGTGCATGCCTTTAATCCCAGGCCCTCAGGAGGCAGAGGCAGGTGGATCTCTGAGTTTTCAGGCCAGCCTGGTCTACATAAGACCTCCTGGGACTAAAGGAGGACCTTGTCTCAAAAAGACCAAAAATAAAAGCTACTTGCAAAACACACTTAATTAGCTGTCAGACAGATTTGGCTTCCGAATCATAAGCTTCCACCCATATACTACATATTGATTTTTGTTGTGCAAATATTTTGCTGTGAAAATTAAATGTAATCAACATGATTCTCTTTTTTTATCTTTTTGTGTAGCTGATTTTGGCGACTTTGATCAGTATGAATCCCAAGACTTTCTTCAGAAATTTGCCTTGTTTCCCGTGGTAAGATTTGACATTGGGCCTTTTTATAAACAGTTTACTTTCGTTAGCCTTATCAGGATGCGGTTGCATGACAAAGCCAGTTCCGCCTCCCCTGTTGTGGTCCTCTTGGTCTTCATCAATCCACAGGTCTATTCCCTGTGCTGTCCCTAAAGAAATGATTTTTTGCCTTTCAATGTGAATCTGAGGAGAAAGACTTGTTTTCAGTTTTGGAGAAACACAAAATTAATGTTGGACCATTTGACTTCCCATTACTGTTAAAAACTCTGCCTTCTGCCTTTTAAAGTTACTGTTGATGAATGACATGGGCACTGTATGGGAACACCTGAAGAAGGTGTCTACAGGAATGTCTACACAGCCTGTCAGAGAAGGCATAAGCTGCCTTTGCCTTGGCTTAGAACTGGCTGATGTTGTTATCGGCCTTAAATGACTGCTGAAATTGGAATGAATAGAGAGGGCCAGGCAAGTCTTTTGGCTCCTAAGCAGAAGCCACTTAATTCATTAGCGACGTCACAAAGCAAAACTTTCAAATATTAGTACTAGCCACAGTTTTGCTCAAGTGCCAGGAGTCAATAATAGAGGCAGTGGGTCCTTCTCAGAAATATGTGCATTTACTGATGTGCTGTTTCCTTCAGGGCTGGTTACAAGATGAAAAGGTATTGGAAGAAGCAACCCAGAAAGTGGCCTTGTTACATCAGAAATACAGGTAATACCAGGAAATAGGGTGGGAATAGATGCCTGCTTGCTTTTGAAACGTGTTTAGTGCATGGAAGCTGGAACGCAGCTGTAGCTGCTACTGCTGTTACAAGTAGTGCTCATGGTGGGTCAAGTACTACTCTAAGTAAGCACTTCCCATACTAATTCATTATTATCCATCTTACCAATGAGTAATCTGAAGATGCTGAAAGCAGCCAGTCCTTGAAGAGTACCACCTTATCACCCTATATGTTAAAAATGTACTTAGTAACTAACACTGTGGTGCAGGACTAGGGGAGTATTTTATTTTTTTTTTTTACAATTCAGTTCTTGGCTGCTTTTTTTTTTTTTTTTTCTTCTGTAATAACTGTTCTAGAATTTGAACCCAGAGACTTACAAATGCTAGGCAAACACTTTACTACTGAGCTATATCCCGTGCCCTTGAGTTTTTTGTAACTAAGCTGGCTTCAAACTTGCCATCCTACTGCCTCTGCCTCCTGAGTGCTGGGACTAAACCAAGCATCTCTGCACCATTGCTCCCCCGTCTACATTCGGAAGCAGCATTTCTGTCTTCTGGAGCTGGCCTTGAACTCACAAAGATCCGTCTGCCTCTGCCTCCCAAGTGCTAGGATTAAAGGCGTGCACCACCACACTCGGCTACAGTTACAATTCTTATAACTCCAAAATTCTTTGTGGTGAGTATTATCTCCATCTTAGAGACAAGGAAACTAAGCTCAGAAAGATTTAGGTGTCTGATGTGTGGTAGAAGCAGCTTGAAAGAAGGTCTGTCTGGTTGTAACCTGTTGTCTTTTGTCTGTAGTCAGTCAGTTCTCTATCTATCCATCTATCTGTCTCTGTCTCTTGTCTCTGTCTCTCCTTCCCCTTCTCAGTCCATATAGTCACAAAAGATTAATCTTTTTTTGTTTTGTTTTTGTCTTTTTGAGACAGGGTCTCCCTGTAGCCCCAGCTGTCCTGTAACTCACTCTGGTAGACCAGGCTGGCTTGAACTCACAAAGATCCGCCTGCCTCGCCTCCCAAGTGCTAGGATTTAAAGGTGTGTGCCAACACGCCCGGCCAAGATTAATCTTCTAAAACTATCATTTTCACATGTCTTCCTGCATTCCTTCCCAAGTGCCCATGGGTATTTTCTTGCTCTCTGCCATGTCTTCATCCTGCTTTTCTAGCTCTACTTTGTGCTGTCCAAATGAACCATTTTTCCCCCTTAGCAAACTTGATCCCCACAGCATACATTGCCCTGCTTTTTGTCATTTTATTCCATTCTTTGTACTTCTGCTTAAATAATTTCTTGCCTCCCAAGAGTGCATTATCCCCAGCAATTTAAGGGATCAGCAGCACAACACATCACATTTGTAGTAGTAACAGATTAAGGGGTACAGTGGTAGAATATGTGGGGACTGCATGGGGTAGGGCCGGCAGTAGGGAGTCCTAGAATATGACCAGGTGGGAATAGTATAAACACAAAGTCGGGAAGAAACTAGTGATGGGCCAGGTGCATGTATGAGTTACAGGTAGATCACGAGAGAGGCCTACATGGATAAAGGTTCAGAGGTGAGGGGACACAGAACACTCAAAGCAGTGCAGAGTCATGTGAGGTTCCTTGGGCATATGGGGAGCATCAGAAGAGAAGGCTAGAGAAGTGAGCCTCTGTGAGTCTGAGCTCCCTTCCTTCCCCATATCCTTCTAGTGTTCTAGTCATCTAAAATAGGCTTCCATCTAGCCTCTTCCTGCCCTTATTTCTTGCCTTTATTATTTGGCCTTTAAACCAAAATTCTCAGTAATCCCTGATATTTTGAGGTAATTAAGCAACTGCCTACTAGTTTAGGTAAATAGGCCTGGCTTTGACTTGAAGATATGTTGGGAACTGCTTTGTTTGTCCCTTGCCTGTCCTGCCTGCTTAAACCTCACCCTCCACATTCAGTCCAGTGCTTCACAGGTAGTCAGTGTTTGCTAAATGCTGAAGGATGAGTATAATTAATGACATGCTTAGAAGCCTGAAATGCTTATAATGTCCCATGCCAAATTTATGTATAGCTTTTTAAAGAAAGCATTATATAAAAGGATTAGGTTTATGAGCAATCTCACTAATGTCTCTTGGCTTGCAGAGGGCTCTCAGCTCCTGATGCTGAAATGCTGTACATGCAGGAAGTAGAGAGAATGGGTGGCTATGGAGAAGAGAGCTACCCTGCCAAGGTCAGTGTTCCGGAGGCTGGTGCTGTCAGAATGTGGCTTAGCAAACTTGGGTATGTACCTATAGTTCCAGCTATTCTAGTGGCTGAGGCAGGTGAATTATTTGAGGTTAGAGTAGGAACAAGTAACAAGTGTAAAAAAAAAAAAAAAAAAAAAAAAACAGCAATTTTGAAGAATAGAGAAACTTGAAGATGCTCTGATATACAAAGATCTAGGGATTTAAAAGCTAAGATCCTTGTGGGCAGAAATTTTAGTAAAACACAATCCTATTTTGTGCCCTGATAGGGAATAGAGTTCCTTAAGAATCCAGACTTGGGGGTTTGGACAGATAGCTCAGTGGTTAAGAGCATTGGCTGTTCTGTAGAAGACCTGGTTCGAATCCCAGCACCCACAGGGCAGCTGACACACAGTCTACAACTCCAGTTCCAGGGGATCTGAAGTCCTCTTATGTCCTCTGTGGGCACTGCATGACATGGGTACAAGAAACAAATTAAAAATCCACTTGGGCTGGGGAGTGGCTCAGTGATAAGGCTTTGCCACCAAGCTTGATGACCAGAGTTTGATCCTTGGTACACACGTAATAGAAGGAGAGAACCAATTCCTGCAAGTTGTCGTCTGACTTCCACATGTGTACTATGGCATGTGCAATGCCATATAATACACTACAGAATAGTAAGTGTAATAACTGTCAGCCAGGGATGGTGGTGGACATCTTTAATTCCAGCAGTCTGGAGGCAGAGGTTGGTGGCTCTCTGTGAGATTGAGGCCAGCCTGATCTCCACAGTGAGTTACAGGCCAGCTGGGGCTATGTATGAGACCCAGTCTCAAAACAACAGTAACAACAACAACAACCCCTACCCCCAAGAGTCCAACTCCTTCTTCCATAAATATCAATAAGATTATGAGTTCATATCATTCAAACTGTTTCCTTCTCAGTAGTTACCCCATAGGTTTTAGATCCCCTGGAGCTACTCAACATAGGTGCTGGGAACCAAATTTGGGTCCTCATGTGTGAGTGCACTCTTAACCCGAGGCCTCTTTCCAGCTCCCTTTTCTCCATATGTACCCATTTCCAGAGTGTCCTTTGTTCTCTCTTTCAGGACAGCCAAGGAAGTGACATATCCATTGGTGCATGTCTTGAGGGCATCTTTGTGAAACACAAGAATGGAAGGCCTCCTGTGGTATTTAGGTATTTTTCTAATTTTTTTTTTTTTTTTTTTTTTTTTTTTTTTTTTTTTTTTTTTGGTCTTTTCGAGACAGGGTCTCCCTAGATACCCCAGCTGTCCTGGAACTGTGTAGACCAGGCTGGCCTTAGAACTCCACAAAGATCCAGCCTTTGGCCTCCTCCGAGTGCTAGGATTAAGGCGTGGCGCCACCACGCCCCGGCTTTTTTTTTTTTTTTTTTTTTGGGGTATTTTTTCTAATTTTTAAAGGATTACAGTAGTTAAATTGCTTACAAGTCTCCTCTTAGAAAATGGAAATGTTCCTTTTCTAGAGTAAAATGGCACCCGAATCCATTGGTTCATTAATAAATATGCCATTGTCTTCAAACCAAATAAGAAAATAGTTTTGTGTTTTTAATGATGACTTGTTTGTAAATGCTTAAAAATGTCTGACACTGTTCTTGCCATATGGAGGCCATTATTTTGAAGTGAATTTTTCATTTGAATTCTTGTTTATAGAGCTGTTTGTTATAGAAAAATCTAGGCTTTCTTTTGAATTATGTAGCAGAATTGCTAAAATAACTAATATCTCAGCAAATTTCGATTTTTGTGAAGCTGATTCCCCATTGTAAAAGTGATGCTTCTCCCTTGTAGAAATCCTTGAAGTTTGATACACTGACCATTCATCAAAATAATAGTAATAGTTCAGCCCTAGGCCTGTGAGCTCCCCAACCATGGTTCTCAGACAGATTTAAGTACCAGGCATGTTTTGCTCCTGTGGAGCAGGCCTCACATCCATTCAGGAAACAGTTGCTCCTATAACATTGGTGCTGTTGTTGTAGCCATGTGTGGGCACATCTCCCCACTCTGGTCATTACTGTAGCTCACAGCATTCACTACTAAGGTGGTCATGACTTCTCTTTCCAGCAGCCTGCATAGCACCTGTTAGTGAGATGAAAGCTGACCAGCAGGGGAACATGCCTGGTCAGTACCAATTATGTCTTTTTGGAGAAAGGGTCTTCCTGTAGCCCAGCTGGCCTAGAACTCACTAGGAGATCAGGCTGGCCTCCTCTCATAGAGATCCCCTGTCTCTACTACCTGCCGGTGCTGGTTAAAGATGTGTGCCACCAAGCTTAGGCTCGGCACCAATTATGGTCATGCTGTTCATTACCCTTACATCATGATTCTTAAAATCTTCTCTTGCCAGGCGTGGTGGTGCACGCCTTTAATCCTAGCACCGGGAGGCAAGAGGCAGGCGGATCATGTATGAGTTCAAGGCCAGCCTGGTCTACAGAGCGAGTTCCAGGAACAGCTGGGGCTACAGGGAGACCTGTCTCGAAAAGACCAAAGGGGAAACATCTTCTATCTTAGAAAATCTACACCGATTTCATAGNTAAGTCTCATTTTGGACCTGCAGTAATTTATAAAAATTATGTTTTTCTTTAGCCGGGCGTGGTGGCGCACACCTTTAATCCTAGCACTTGGGAGGCAGAGGCAGGCGAACCTTTGTGAGTTCAAGGCCAGCCTGGTCTACAGAGTGAGTTCCAGGACAGCTGGGGCTACAGGGAGACTCTGTCTCAAAAACACCAAAAAAAATTATGTTTTTTTTCAGAATTCAACGTAAATACATATATTCATATTCATGTATATATATATGTATATATATACATATATGTGTGTAATGTTTCACTGCAAAAATTTTCAACTTTTTTTTTTTTTTGGTCTTTTTCGAGACAAGATCTCCCTGTAGCCCCAGCTTTCCTGGAACTCACTCTGTGTAGACCAGGCTGGCCTTGAACTCACAAAGATCAGCCTGCCTCTGCCTCCCTCTGCCTCCCAAGTGCTAGGATTAAAGGCGTGCGCTACCATGCCCGGCTGGAAGTTGTTTTTTAACAACAACAACAACAACAACAACAAAAAGGCTGGGTGTGGTGGCACACACCTGTAATCCCAGCACTCGGGAGGCAGAGGCAGGCAGAGGCAGGCAGAGGCAGGTGGATCTCTGTGAGTTCAAGGCCAGCCTGGTCTCTATAGTGAGTTCCAGGACAGCTGGGGCTACAAGGAGACCCTGTCTCAAAAACAAAAAACAAAACAAAACAAAGTCATTTTGTGAATGCCTGGTAGACATGGGGTTCTATTCTTTCATCTTGCTAGAGTATAGTCATGATCTAATCTCATCTCCCACTTGGTTTCTTCCTGATGCCTGTGCATAAGCAAGCATGTATCTTCTGCAGAGAGCTCTGATTTTAGTTAGGAAGAGCCGCATATTCCTATAGAGTATTTTACTTAATTCACACATACTTTTCCAAACCAAAAGATGTGAATCCACTGAAGAACTTTTAGAAGCTACTTGCTTGCCAGGCATAGTGGTGCATGCCTTTAATCCCAGCCCTCAGGAGGCAGAGGCAGGTGGATCTCTGAGTTTCAGGCCAGCCTGGTCTACATAAAGACCTCCTGGGACTAAAGGGAGACCTTGTCTCAAAAAGACCAAAAAATAAAAGCTACTTGCAAAACACACTTAATTAGCTGTCAGACAGATTTGGCTTCCGAATCATAAGCTTCCACCCATATACTACATATTGATTTTTGTTGTGCAAATATTTTGCTGTGAAAATTAAATGTAATCAACATGATTTCTTTTTTTATCATTTTTGTGTAGCTGATTTTGGCGACTTTGATCAGTATGAATCCCAAGACTTTCTTCAGAAATTTGCCTTGTTTCCCGTGGTAAGATTTGACATTGGGCCTTTTTATAAACAGTTTACTTTCGTTAGCCTTATCAGGATGCGGTTGCATGACAAAGCCAGTTCCGCCTCCCCTGTTGTGGTCCTCTTGGTCTTCATCAATCCACAGGTCTATTCCCTGTGCTGTCCCTAAAGAAATGATTTTTTGCCTTTCAATGTGAATCTGAGGAGAAAGACTTGTTTTCAGTTTTGGAGAAACACAAAATTAATGTTGGACCATTTGACTTCCCATTACTGTTAAAAACTCTGCCTTCTGCCTTTTAAAGTTACTGTTGATGAATGACATGGGCACTGTATGGGAACACCTGAAGAAGGTGTCTACAGGAATGTCTACACAGCCTGTCAGAGAAGGCATAAGCTGCCTTTGCCTTGGCTTAGAACTGGCTGATGTTGTTATCGGCCTTAAATGACTGCTGAAATTGGAATGAATAGAGAGGGCCAGGCAAGTCTTTTGGCTCCTAAGCAGAAGCCACTTAATTCATTAGCGACGTCACAAAGCAAAACTTTCAAATATTAGTACTAGCCACAGTTTTGCTCAAGTGCCAGGAGTCAATAATAGAGGCAGTGGGTCCTTCTCAGAAATATGTGCATTTACTGATGTGCTGTTTCCTTCAGGGCTGGTTACAAGATGAAAAGGTATTGGAAGAAGCAACCCAGAAAGTGGCCTTGTTACATCAGAAATACAGGTAATACCAGGAAATAGGGTGGGAATAGATGCCTGCTTGCTTTTGAAACGTGTTTAGTGCATGGAAGCTGGAACGCAGCTGTAGCTGCTACTGCTGTTACAAGTAGTGCTCATGGTGGGTCAAGTACTACTCTAAGTAAGCACTTCCCATACTAATTCATTATTATCCATCTTACCAATGAGTAATCTGAAGATGCTGAAAGCAGCCAGTCCTTGAAGAGTACCACCTTATCACCCTATATGTTAAAAATGTACTTAGTAACTAACCCTGTGTGCAGGACTAGGGGAGTATTTTATTTTTTTTTTTACAATTCAGTCTCTTGGCTGCTTTTTTTTTTTTTTTTCTTCTGTAATAACTGTTCTAGAATTTGAACCCAGAGACTTACAAATGCTAGGCAAACACTTTACTACTGAGCTATATCCCGTGCCCTTGAGTTTTTTGTGAACTAAGCTGGCTTCAAACTTGCCATCCTACTGCCTCTGCCTCCTGAGTGCTGGGACTACACAAGCATCACTGCACCATTGCTCCCCGTCTACATTCGGAAGCAGCATTTCTGTCTTCTGGGAGCTGGCCTTGAACTCACAAAGATCCGTCTGCCTCTGCCTCCCAAGTGCTAGGATTAAAGGCGTGCACCACCACACTCGGCTACAGTTACATTCTTATAACTCCAAAATTCTTTGTGGTGAGTATTATCTCCATCTTAGAGACAAGGAAACTAAGCTCAGAAAGATTTAGGTGTCTGATGTGTGGTAGAAGCAGCTTGAAAGAAGGTCTGTCTGGTTGTAACCTGTTGTCTTTTGTCTGTAGTCAGTCAGTTCTCTATCTATCCATCTATCTGTCTCTGTCTCTGTCTCTGTCTCTCCTTCCCCTTCTCAGTCCATATAGTCACAAAAGATTAATCTTTTTTTTGTTTTGTTTTGTCTTTTTGAGACAGGGTCTCCCTGTAGCCCCAGCTGTCCTGTAACTCACTCTGTAGACCAGGCTGGCCTTGAACTCACAAAGATCCGCCTGCCTCTGCCTCCCAAGTGCTAGGATTAAAGGTGTGTGCCAACACGCCCGGCCAAGATTAATCTTCTAAAACTATCATTTTCACATGTCTTCCTGCATTCCTTCCCAAGTGCCCATGGGTATTTTCTTGCTCTCTGCCATGTCTTCATCCTGCTTTTCTAGCTCTACTTTGTGCTGTCCAAATGAACCATTTTTCCCCCTTAGCAAACTTGATCCCCACAGCATACATTGCCCTGCTTTTTGTCATTTTATTCCATTCTTTGTACTTCTGCTTAAATAATTTCTTGCCTCCCAAGAGTGCATTATCCCCAGCAATTTAAGGGATCAGCAGCACAACACATCACATTTGTAGTAGTAACAGATTAAGGGGTACAGTGGTAGAATATGTGGGGACTGCATGGGGTAGGGCCGGCAGTAGGGAGTCCTAGAATATGACCAGGTGGGAATAGTATAAACACAAAGTCGGGAAGAAACTAGTGATGGGCCAGGTGCATGTATGAGTTACAGGTAGATCACGAGAGAGGCCTACATGGATAAAGGTTCAGAGGTGAGGGGACACAGAACACTCAAAGCAGTGCAGAGTCATGTGAGGTTCCTTGGGCATATGGGGAGCATCAGAAGAGAAGGCTAGAGAAGTGAGCCTCTGTGAGTCTGAGCTCCCTTCCTTCCCCATATCCTTCTAGTGTTCTAGTCATCTAAAATAGGCTTCCATCTAGCCTCTTCCTGCCCTTATTTCTTGCCTTTATTATTTGGCCTTTAAACCAAAATTCTCAGTAATCCCTGATATTTTGAGGTAATTAAGCAACTGCCTACTAGTTTAGGTAAATAGGCCTGGCTTTGACTTGAAGATATGTTGGGAACTGCTTTGTTTGTCCCTTGCCTGTCCTGCCTGCTTAAACCTCACCCTCCACATTCAGTCCAGTGCTTCACAGGTAGTCAGTGTTTGCTAAATGCTGAAGGATGAGTATAATTAATGACATGCTTAGAAGCCTGAAATGCTTATAATGTCCCATGCCAAATTTATGTATAGCTTTTTAAAGAAAGCATTATATAAAAGGATTAGGTTTATGAGCAATCTCACTAATGTCTCTTGGCTTGCAGAGGGCTCTCAGCTCCTGATGCTGAAATGCTGTACATGCAGGAAGTAGAGAGAATGGGTGGCTATGGAGAAGAGAGCTACCCTGCCAAGGTCAGTGTTCCGGAGGCTGGTGCTGTCAGAATGTGGCTTAGCAAACTTGGGTATGTACCTATAGTTCCAGCTATTCTAGTGGCTGAGGCAGGTGAATTATTTGAGGTTAGAGTAGGCAACAGAGTACAGTGTAAAAAAAAAAAAAAAAAAAAAAAAAAAACAGCAATTTTGAAGAATAGAGAAACTTGAAGATGCTCTGATATACAAAGATCTAGGGATTTAAAAGCTAAGATCCTTGTGGGCAGAAATTTTAGTAAAACACAATCCTATTTTGTGCCCTGATAGGGAATAGAGTTCCTTAAGAATCCAGACTTGGGGGTTTGGACAGATAGCTCAGTGGTTAAGAGCATCGGCTGTTCTTGTAGAAGACCTGGCTTCGAATCCCAGCACCCACAGGGCAGCTGACAACAGTCTACAACTCCAGTTCCAGGGGATCTGAAGTCCTCTTATGTCCTCTGTGGGCACTGCATGACATGGGTACAAGATACAAATTAAAAAAATCCAGACTTGGGCTGGGGAGATGGCTCAGTGGATAAAGGCCTTTGCCACCAAGCTTGATGACCAGAGTTTGATCCTTGGTACACACGTAATAGAAGGAGAGAACCAATTCCTGCAAGTTGTCGTCTGACTTCCACATGTGTACTATGGCATGTGCATGCCCATATATATACACATACAGAATAAGTAAGTGTAATAACTGTCCAGCCAGGGATGGTGGTGCACATCTTTAATTCCAGCAGTCTGGAGGCAGAGGTTGGTGGCTCTCTGTGAGATTGAGGCCAGCCTGATCTCCACAGTGAGTTACAGGCCAGCTGGGGCTATGTAATGAGACCCAGTCTCAAAACAACAGTAACAACAACAACAACCCCTACCCCCAAGAGTCCAACTCCTTCTTCCATAAATATCAATAAGATTATGAGTTCATATCATTCAAACTGTTTCCTTCTCAGTAGTTACCCCATAGGTTTTAGATCCCCTGGAGCTACTCAACATAGGTGCTGGGAACCAAATTTGGGTCCTCTGTGTGAGTGCACTCTTCACCCGAGAGCCATCTTTCCAGCTCCCTTTTCTCCATATGTACCCATTTCCAGAGTGTCCTTTGTTCTCTCTTTCAGGACAGCCAAGGAAGTGACATATCCATTGGTGCATGTCTTGAGGGCATCTTTGTGAAACACAAGAATGGAAGGCCTCCTGTGGTATTTAGGTATTTTTCTAATTTTTTTTTTTTTTTTTTTTTTTTTTTTTTTTTTTCTAATTTTTAAAGGATTACAGTAGTTAAATTGCTTACAAGTCTCCTCTTAGAAAATGGAAATGTTCCTTTTCTAGAGTAAAATGGCACCCGAATCCATTGGTTCATTAATAAATATGCCATTGTCTTCAAAACCAAATAAGAAAATAGTTTTGTTTTTAATGATGACTTGTTTGTAAATGCTTAAAAATGTCTGACACTGTTCTTGCCATATGGAGGCCATTATTTTGAAGTGAATTTTTCATTTGAATTCTTGTTTATAGAGCTGTTTGTTATAGAAAAATCTAGGCTTTCTTTTGAATTATGTAGCAGAATTGCTAAAATAACTAATATCTCAGCAAATTTCGATTTTTGTGAAGCTGATTCCCCATTGTAAAAGTGATGCTTCTCCCTTGTAGAAATCCTTGAAGTTTGATACACTGACCATTCATCAAAATAATAGTAATAGGTTCAGCCCTAGGCCTGTGAGCTCCCCAACCATGGGTTCTCAGACAGATTTATAGTACCAGGCATGTGTTTGCTCCTGTGGAGCAGGCCTCACATCCATTCAGGAAACAGTTGCTCCTATAACATTGGTGCTGTTGTTGTAGCCATGTGTGGGCACATCTCCCCACTCTGGTCATTACTGTAGCTCACAGCATTCACTACTAAGGTGGTCAGTGACTTCTCTTCCCCAGCAGCCTGCATAGCACCTGTTAGTGAGATGAAAGCTGACCAGCAGGGGAACATGCCTGGTCAGTACCAATTATGTCTTTTTGAGAAAGGGTCTTCCTGTAGCCCCAGCTGGCCTAGAACTCACTATGGAGATCAGGCTGGCCTCCATCTCATAGAGATCCACCTGTCTCTACCTCCTGGGTGCTGGGATTAAAGATGTGTGCCACCAAGCTTAGGCTCGGCACCAATTATGGTCATGCTGTTCATCCTTACATCATGATTCCTTAAAATCTTCTCTTAGCCAGGCGTGGTGGTGCACGCCTTTAATCCTAGCACTCGGGAGGCAGAGGCAGGCGGATCATTATGAGTTCAAGGCCAGCCTGGTCTACAGAGCGAGTTCCAGGACAGCTGGGGCTACAGGGAGACCCTGTCTCGAAAAGACCAAAGGGGAAAAACATCTTCTATCTTAGAAAATCTACACCGATTTCATAGAAATTGTTGTACTTTTATTCTGATATTCTATTTTCTCTTGATTAAGAAAATGGAAAGTTTATATTTTTATCAGGTAGTTAAGCCATCTCTCCAGTCCCCACTGTGTGTAATTTATCATGAGCCAGATATTATGGTGACTGCTTTCAGTGTATTTTCTCATGTAATCTTCACAGGAACTCAGGGTGACAGGTATTACCGCCACTTTGCACATAGGATGATGGAAGCTTAGAAAAGCCAAGCAACTTGTCCAAGGTCACTCAGTTATTAACTGGCATAGCTAGGATTAAGAACTCGGATTTTCTCCTTTACGTGGGTGCTTAGGCACTGTATTAAGTAGCTACTTATTTTTTATAGCTTCTTTTGTTCTTTCCACTCTTCACTTTATTTTTGAGAACTGGCTTTTCCTTTTAAGAACCTTTTCACTCGGCCGCACCTCTTCTCTTCGCTTTGCTTTGCTCTCCTGCCTTTGGGTCCTGAATTATCCAGAGTGACTGTGCTCACAGAGCACCGGCAGGCCTGTGGCACAGAACCCCACTCTGGTATTGCCTGGGCCTGGCTGCTCCCTGTCGCCACTGGTCTCTTATCTGCAAGCCAGTTACACCACGTCTTCCCAGTGTGTTGAGTTGGGGGGACAGGGAGAGGAAAATGGATCTGAGTTTCATTCAGAGGACAGAACTCTAACCAGTACCCAAGGGCAACATTTGGTTGCCTTCATCATTAAATAGTAATTTTCAGAATTACCTCATTTAATATGATGCTACCAGTCATTAAATCCTGTTAATTTTATTTTATTTTATTTATTTATTTATTTATTTTGTTTTTTGAGACAGGGTCTCCCTGTAGCCCCAGCTGACCTGGAATTCACTCTGTAGAGCAGGTGGGCCTTGAACTCACAAAGATCCGCCTGCATCTGCCTCCCAAGTGCTAGGATTAAAGGCGTGCACCACCATGCCTGGCAAATCCTGTTAATTTTAATTTAACAAATTTTCACTAAGTGTAATTCAGGTAGAATATTCTTAATCCCTGGGACTGGAGAGATAGCCTAGCGGTTAAGAGCACCGACGCTCTTGCAGAGGACCCGGGTTCGATCCCAGCACCCACGTGGCGGCTGAGAACCGTCTGTAACTCCAATTCCAGGAGAACTCCGGTTCCAGGGGAATCCGAGACCCTCTTCTGACCTCCGCGGCATTGCACGATACCGGTGCACAGACCTGCATGCAGACAGTACATTCATACACATACAAAAATAAATAATAATAAAAAAAATTAAAAAAAAGAATATTCTTAATCCCAAAGCCCCAAATCCAGTGCCCAAGACTTCCCAAGCTCTAACAATGCTCAAAATAAGACAAAAAAAAAAAAAGTTTGTTCAGTGCATAGTTGAGATATTAGCAAGAAGTTAACTTAACGAGCTTTCGTTGTTAAGCCAAGCTAGCATGTGAGGAGAATATATTTATATCTTTCAAATATTCTTCCTTCATTTAATATACACCTTTACTTTTAGCAACCACTTGTCACTTCAGTTAGAAAGTGCTTGTTGGGGGGCTGGAGGGATGGCCTAGCGGTTAAGAGCGACGACCGCTCTTGCAGAGGACCCGGGTTCGATCCCCAGCACCCACATGGCGGCTGAGAACCGTCTGTGACTCCGGTTCCAGGAGAACTCCAGTTCCAGGGGAATCCGAGACCGTCTTCTGACCTCTGCGGCATCGCACGACACGGGTGCGCAGACCTGCATGCAGACAATACATTCATACACATAAAAATAAATAAATAAATAAAAATTAAAAAAAAAAAAAAGTGCTTGTTGGCTGATAAAATAACTTTATTTATTTATTTATTTGTTTATTTATTTATTTGGTCTTTTTGAGAACAGGGTCTCTGTGTAGCTCCAGCTGTCCTGGAACTCACTATGTAGACCAGGCTGGCCTTGAACTTACAGAGATCTGCCTGGCTCTGCCTCCTGAGTGCTGGGATTAAAGGTGTGTGCCGCCATGCCTGGCATAACTACTTTATTAAAAAAATTATTAGCAAAGAGGCTGGAGAGATGGCTCAGCAGTTAAGAGCACTGGCTGCTCTTGCAGAGGACCTGACATAGTGGTTCACAATCTGTTGACTCCAGTTCACGGAACCTAGTGCTGCCTTCTTCTGGCCTTTGAGGGCACCTGCATGGCGCAAATACATATGCTCAGGCACATATATACATCAAATAAAATTAGATCTCAACGACAGGGATCAACTCACATACTGAGCCTAAGGAGCAATCGTGTGTTCTACTCCTGCATGCATGATGCTCACCACTTCCTCTTGTCCTTCAGGTGGCACGACATCACTAACATGGCCCACAACAAGTCTTTTTTTGCCTTAGAGCTGACAAATAAGGAGGAGACCATCCAGTTTCAGACTGTGAGTAAACACAGAGTCTTCACGGGATGCTTCTCAGGAAGTTAGCAAGTTAGCATTTCTGAGTTGTGTGTGTGTGTTTGGAGGAGAGGGTAGTACTAAAATGATAATATTTTATAACTTTATAAGATTAAAAAATTGTGTTAAATTGTAAGTTTCGTAGAGTAGGACTTGGCAAAAAGTAGTCTCCCAGCCGGGCATGGTGGCACACGCCTTTAATCCTAGCACTTGGGAGGTAAAGGCAGGCAGATCTTTGTGAGTTCAAGGCCAGCCTGGTCTACATAGCGAGTTCCAGGACAGCCGGAGCTACAGGGAGACCCTGTCTCAAAAAGATTAAAAAGACCAAAAAAAAAAAAAAAAAAAAGTAGTCTCCCATGTGGTTGAATTTTGCCTATGACAATAAACCTTTGCAGAGAAAAACTGTGGAGAGACTGAGAGAAAGATACAGGGCATGTATGGCAGAGTGCATGAACTGGGGTGGGGCGGGAGGAAGGGAAAGGGAACTATGTCTAAATGAACAGAAAAAATGATGTCTGAAATACACAAAACATCAATAAAAGTATTATAAAAAACTAGTCTCCCTGGGGCTGGAGAGATGGCCTAGCGGTTAAGAGCTCCAAATGCTCTTGCAGAGGACCCGGGTTTGATCCCCAGCACACACATGGAGGCTGAGAACCGTCTTGAACTCCAGTTCCAGGGGAATCTAACACCCTCTTCTGATCTCCTCGGCATTGCACGACACGGGTGCACAGACCTACAAGAAGGACAGTACATTCATACACATACAAAATAAATAAAATTAAAAAAAAATAGAATGTGTCAAGGAAATGCTGACCAGTAATCATTAAAAAAAAAAAAAAAAGTAGTTTCCCAGTAAATATTGAGTGAATGAGTCTTTGAGGACATATTCTTTGATCAGAATGACCTTTAAATTAAATGGAAGAGATTAAACAGGGGAGAAAGCAAGCACTGCTATCTTAATTCCATTGATAACGAATAGCTGTGAAGTGCTGCTTAACAGCTCTTTGCTTTGGCTTTCTTGACAAAGGCAGCATTAAGACATTAAGTCAAATGTTTTGTTTGAAAAGACTTAAGAGTATATTTCTCAGGAATAGAAGTTGATATATTTTTAAATTTTTATTTATTCTTATATGTGTATAAATGTACTATCTGCATGCAGGTTTGTGCACCTGTGTTGTGCAATGCCGCGGAGGTCAGAAGAGGGTCTCGGATTCCCCTGGAACTGGAGTCAAAGACGGTTCTTAGCCACCATGTGGGTGCTGGGGATCGAACCTGGGTCCTCTGCAAGAGCATTCGGCACTCTTAACTGCTAGGCCATCTCTCCAGCCCCTAGAAGTTATTTTTATAGGTTTTCTTTTCTTTTTAATATGCTACATAACATGGGTTTTAGTGTTTGAAACTTCCAGATCATTTTTGAAACTGTTCACTGTGAGACTCACCATTAGAAAAGATCATTTTGGGAGCTGGAGAGATGGCTCAGCGGATAAGAGCACCGACTGCTCTTGCAGAGGACCCGGGTTCGATCCCCAGCACCCACATGGTGGCTAAGAACCATCTTTAACTCCAGTTCCAGGGGAATCCAATGCTTTCTTCTGACCTCCGCAGCATTGCATGACAGGGGTGCACCAACCTACATGCAGACAGTACACTCATACACACAAAAAAAATAATAAATAAAAAAAAGAGAAAAGATCATTTTGTTTTCACAATTTAAATTCTTAGAGCATGGATATGTTAGATGCAGGATTAGAAAATGAAAGACTCACAGTGGGCAGAAAATGACTGAGGCATGACATGCCAGCGGATATGTCCTGCTCCTGGACAATTCTGCATTAAGTGTATTGAGTTCTTTGTGCACTTCTGTGGTACTTACTCTTTGTGTGTTTTGTTTGCCAGGAAGACATGGAAACAGCAAAGTACGTGTGGAGACTCTGTGTGGCACGACACAAATTTTACAGACTAAACCACTGTAACCTGTGAGTATTTCCTGCTCATGGAAATTGTAGCAAACCAGTTAGAAATTAAAAAAAAAAATCACTTCATGCCAGGCATGGTGGTGTACGCCTTTAATTCCAGCACTTGGGAGGCAGAGGTAGGCGGATCTCTGTGAGTTCAAGACCAGCCTGGTCTACATAATGTGTTCCAGGACAGCTGGGGCTACAGGGAGACCCTGTCTCAAAAAGACAAAACAAAACAAAATAAAACACCCCAAAACTTCATGTATCTATTTTGTGCACATGTATGTGTGTTTGTAGTTGCATATGGAGGTAAGAGGACAACTTAAGGAATTCTGTCCATCGTGTGGGTCCCAGGGATCAAACTCAGGTTCTTAGGCCTGGTGGCAAGTGTCTTTTACCTGCTCAGTCATCTTGCCAGCCTTAATTAAGGAATTAATTTCCCTCACCAGCTAAGAGCACTGGCTGCTCTTGCAGAGGACCCAGGTTTGGTTCATAGCACCTACATGGGGGCTAACAATCATACATAACTTCAGTTCCAGGGGTTCCAATGCCCTCTTCTGATCTCCAAGGGCCTTGTACAATATGGGTGGACTAACTAACATGCATTGTACAATATGGGCGCACTAACTTAAATGCATTGTACAATATGGGTGCATAACTAACATACATTGTACAATATAGGTGCATAACTAACATGCATTGTACAATATGGGTGCATAACTAACATGCATTGTACAATATGGGTGCATAACTAACATGCATTGTACAATATGGGTGCACTAACTAACATGCATTGTACAATATGGGTGCACTAACATGCATTGTACAATATGGGTGCATAACTAACATACATTGTACAATATGGGTGCACTAAATTAAATGCATTGTGCAATATGGGTGCATAACTAACATATTGTACAATATGGGTGCACTAACTTAAATGCATTGTACAATATGGGTACACTAACATACATTGTACAATATGGGTGCACTAACTTAAATGCACTGTACAATATGGGTACACTAACTTAACATACATTGTACAATATGGGTGTACTAACTTAAATGCATTGTACAATATAGGTACACTAACTAACATGCATTGTACAATATGGGTGTACTAACTTAAATGCATTGTACAAAATGGGTGTGTACTAACATGCATTTTATAATATAGGTACATAACTAACACACATTGTACAATATGGGTCATAACTAACATGCATTGTACAATATGGGTGCATAACTAACATGCATTGTACAATATGGGTGTACTAACTTAAATGCATTATACAATATGGGTACACTAACATGCATTGTACAATATGGGTGTACTAACTTAAATGCATTGTACAATATGGGTGCACTAACTAACAAGCATTTTACAATATAGGTGCATAACTAACATACATTGTACAATATGGGTCATAACTAACATGCATTGTACAATATGGGTGCATAACTAACATGCATTGTACAATGTGGGTGGACTAACATATATTGTACAATGTAGGTGGACTAACTTAAATGCATTGTACAATGTGGGTGGACTAACATGCATTGTACAAAATGGGTGTACTAACTTAAATGCATTGTACAAAATGGGTGTACTAACTAACATGCATTTTATAATATAGGTACATAACTAACATACATTGTACAATATGGGTCATAACTAACATGCATTGTATAATATGGGTGCATAACTAACATGCATTGTACAATGTGGGTGGACTAACTTAAATGCATTGTACAATATGGGTACACTAACATGCATTGTACAATATGGGTGTACTAACTTAAATGCATTGTATAATATGGGTGCACTAACATGCATTTTACAATATAGGTGCATAACTAACATACATTGTACAATATGAGTCATAACTAACATGCATTGTACAATATGGGTGGACTAACATGCATTGTACAATATGGGTGCATAACTAACATGCATTGTACAATATGGGTGCATAACTAACATGCATTGTACAATACGGGTGCACTAACTAACATGCATTGTACAGTACGGGTGCATAACATACAATATAGGTGCACTAACTAACATGCAGTCATAACATACACATAAAATACAAATTAAAAAATTAATCTTGAACATTTTAGTATTATTCAGAAAGGCAGATTTTACTAAATGATATCTTTTTCTGACACATAACAATCTTTTTTGCTTTTATTTAAGTGACATTTCATTTTAGCTGTGGAGCATCTTCTGATAGCCCTGCTATGTGTCGAAGGTCTCTCTCAACTACATGTTTTGTTTCCCTCCCTTCCTCCCTCCCTTTCTCCCTCCCTCCCTTCCTCCCTCCCTCCCACCACGTAGCGCAAGCTGGCCTTGAATTTGGAATCTTCTTGCCTTAGCCTTCTGCATGCTGAGATTATGTGCTACCATAACCAGCTTCAGCTAGGTATTAAAATCATTCTAATTTTTGGAAAGTTTAAGAAAGGAGGTTTTGTTTTTGTTTTTCTTCTTTCTTTTTCTTTTTTTTTAAATTTTATTTCGGTATGTGTATGAATGTACTGTCTGCATGCAGGTGTGTGCACCCATGTCGTGCAATGCCACGGAGGTCAGAAGAGGGTGTTGGATTCCCTCCCTTGGAACTGGAGTTCTCCTGGAATTGGAGTTTCAGACGGTTCTTGGCCGCCATGTGGGTGCTGGGGATCGAACCCAGGGCTTTTTCTTTATGTTAGTAGAGTTCTGCTAAACACAAAAAAAAGGAGCACCACATCCTCCTGCCAAATGGTCTAACCTAGGGAGCTGTGTCAGTAGCTCTAATAGTCTACCTCTTTTCTCCTCACTGTTCTTCTCATGCACTTCACTATAAGGCTAGCCTTCATCAACTCTGCACACAAAAGAACATAATGTGACTACTGGCTGTGCTTCCCAAACTTTGGAGGTGCTTTCTGTGGGTAATGCTAAAAAGGGAGGTAGCTAAAAGGATCTCTGTAGAACCAATCACTGCAATGTGTGCCCTAGAGAAGATAACGAAAAAGCTGTCAGACCAAGGACAGTGCTTACCGAAACTCTGCTAAGGACTCTATGTGATTATCTCGTGGAATTTCAACAACAATCCCATCACAGAGATTTATCTGAGTTGTGTAGATGAAGAAAGTGATACTCAGATTAAGTAGATCACTCCTGATCACGTGACACACAAGTGGCAGAACCAGCATTTTAACAGACAGGAGGAATTCTTGAGTGTAGTCTCTGACAATCTTCTGTCTGATCCCAACTAACTTGTAAGCCATGGAGGAAAAGGAGAAGCCATGATGTGACAGTGCCCAGCACAGGCCTGGCACAGCAGCAATCTCAAATCTGTATTGAACCCATCAACAGCACAGTGCACGATGGAAGTCAATGTTCGTACAACTGAATTCATGTTTCCAAGGTGTCTCGGGCCTGAGAGATGGCTGAGTGGAGGTAAAGCACAAGTCCAATGACCTGAGTTTGATCCCAGATCCCACAATGGTGGCAGTCGAGCACCAGCCTCCAAATGCACTCATACACACCAGCTAAATTAATTTAGTAATTTAAAAAAAATTCTAAGAGTTGTCTCACTCTCTCTGTGAGCTTCCTTTCAGTCAGATGTTTGTTTATTCCACAACTAGTAAAGTGGAGACTTTGACGATGCTGTGTTGGATGGTGGAAAGACCTTGAGAATGTTGTTTCCTCTTGTGCGTTCCATGACAAGGTCAATGAAAAACAAAAGCTCTCTGTTCTAGGGTAGGCCAGAAGGGCTTGTCCAGAGAGAAGGTCTCTCTAGAGCAGAGACTTTCGACCTCGCTGACACTATTATCTCACTAACTCTGTGCACAGCCCTGAAGGAATATCAAGAGAAGGTCCTATTAGCCACCTTTTACATAAAAAAAACAAAGGAAAATTCATAGCTAACATTTTGAAGGCTGGGGTGGCATTAAAAGATATTCGGGGGGCTGGAGAGATGGTTTGGTGGTTAAGAACACTAGCTGATCTTGCAGGGACCCAGGTTCAAAACCCAGCACTCACATGGTGGCCTCACACAACCATATGTAATTCCAGTTCCAGGGGACCTGATGCCCTCTTCTGACTTCTGCAGCACGACACTGGTGTACCTACCTACACGCAGGCAATACACTCCTACACATAAAAGTTATAAATAATTTATTTTTTTGAGACAGGGTCTTCCTATAGCCCCAGCTGGCCTGGAACTCCACTCTGTAGACCAGGCTGGCCTTGAACTCACAGAGTCTGCCTGCCTCTGCCTCCCAAGTGCTAGGATTAAAGGCTGCACCACATGCCCAGCTTAAAGATGGTTCTTAGCCACCATGTTGGTGCTGGGAATTGAACCGGTGTCCTCTGCAAGAGCAGATGGTGCTCTTAACCGCGAGCCATCTCTCCAGCCCCATAAATAATTTTTTAAGTTGATTCTGTTACTCTCAAATGCCTAGTTTGGTAGGGGAAGAGAACTACTGGACCCTGCCACTGTATAAATATCACCTAGGCCATTTGATGAGCTACCTGGTGTGATCCCAACACTACTATTTTGTAGATAAGGGAGTAAGAGTAGTTTGCAGACACTGTAAGAGAAAAGACTCCTTCTATGCAAGCAGACTCCATCTCTAAGCTGCCAGTCACACTAACCTGAACCAGGGTCAAGAATCTACCATCTGGCTGGGCATGATGGCACAGGCCTGTAATCCCAGCACTTGGGAGGCAGAAGCAGGTGGATTTCTTTGTGACTGAGGCCAGCTTGGTCTACATAGTAAGTTCCAGGCCAGCTGGGTCGACAAGGAGATCCTGTCTCAAAAAGATACCATCTAGCTCAATTTTGTTAAGTGCCCATTATACTCAAGCTTACCATCTGGACATGAGAAAAAGCCCATCAGTACTCAGAATCATCCAAATATTAAATGTGACTAAATAATTTCTGTTGAGACTGTTCAAGAAATGGCCATTAAAAAAAAAGTTTAGTTCTATTACCCTATAGAACATAAGCTAATATTATAAGTTTCAAATATGCACACTGGAAATAGATTGGTTCTGGCACAGAGTGAACCTTAAATAATTCAAAAATAATAGTTCATGGAAATGGGCTTCCAATATCTACTGGATATACAGAAATTAAAAACAAAATCTGGAATATAAACTATATACATACCAATTCTAAAGAGAATCAATTATTGTCTATAAAAGAATACATACGAAATAAAATTTTTTCATTAAAAATTTTAAAAAAACAAAAAAAGGATATACATGACTAATAACATTAATGTAGTTTTACACTTATCAATATGGGAAAAAAATCATGTTTCTAAGGCTAAAACTCGTACCACAAACATTCATGGACTGCTTTTCTCTCTGAATTTAAAAAATCATTACTAAGTAATGAATTTCCAAATACTTTTAAAAGGCATTAAGAGGCTAGAGAGGATGGCTCAGCAGTTAAAGAGCACTGGTTGCTTTTCCAGGGACCCAGGTTCAATTCCCAGCACCTACAAGGTAACTGATAACCATCAACAATTCCACTTCTAGGAGAGCCAATGCCCCCTCTTCTGACTCCACTGCACAGACACGGGTGCCCTTAAATACACATAGGCAATACATTCATACATATAAAATAAAAATTTTAAATGTATTAGTGTGCATTAATAGTATAAAGTAGTGAAATAAAGTAATTCAGTATGTACTAAATTAGCATTATGAATGGGCAGAATTACTACAAAAGAGGACTAAGCAAGCTAAATGCCTGGTAGTCTTGGATAGCTATATTAAAAACTTGATTTTTTTTTTTTTTTAATTTTTTTGAGACAAGGTTTTCCTGTAGCCCCAGCAGCCTGGAACTCACTATGTAGACCAGGCTTGCCTTGAACTCAGATCTGCCTGCCTCTGCCTCCTGGAGCTGGGATTAAAGGCATGTGCCACCCACACCGGCTAAAATAGATTTTAAGGAAGGACCAACATTAGCCAGAGAACAGGCGGCATTGTAGCCATAGCCTGGACCATGAGAGGGTTGGCAAACGGGATCGGTGAGTTCTGGGAGTCGGAATCACAGAGCAGCGAGGATCAGCAAGGCAGGGCAGATAAGCCACAGAGAGGCGACTACAGGAGGCTGCGCTCAGTCCTGTAGCCAGGGAGTGTGGAAGAAAGGACTGTGCTCAGATCTGACCGTAACCTCTCATTTGAAAGCGCTGCCACATCCTTTGCTGATGTACCCAGGAGTCTGGAGACAGGTTAAACAGCACAGGGAGGTTAGAGGGAAGGTAGTGGCAGGGGTGAGGGTGAGAGAGGACAGTTTCAAGAACAGTTGTGAAGACCGAGCAAAAACCTGCAGGTCTCAGTTTAGACGTCGCTCTGCTGGGAAGCCCTTCCTGACCTGGCCATTCTAGGGAATCCTACAGCATCGTAGGCGCCCAAAGCATTTCTGTGAATGTATTGGATAAACCCATCAAAGCCTACAGCCAACCACACACCTACGTGGCAATAGGAATTCATCATTTAAAATAGGAGTGTCTGACCTCATGCACTACTGTGGAGCTAACCTGCAAGAGAGGTGGTGGAGACAATGAAGGACACAGCTCTGAGTGGTGCTAGTGCTACTGTACAAAGTGTTGGAGGGTGTTTAAAATTGGTCAAATTTTGGGGCTGGAGAAATGGCTCAACAGTTAAGAGCACCGGCTGTTCTTCCAGAAGACCCAGGTTTGAGTCCCAACACCTACATGGGGGCTAACAACCATCTATAACTGCAGTTCAGGGGATCCAACACCCTATTCTATCCTCCGTGGGCACTGCACAGCAAGGGTGCACTTAACACACATCCAAGCATAACACTCGTAAACATAAAAAAAAAAAAAAAAAAAAAAAAATTGTCTTTTTGAGACAGAGTCTCCCTGTAACCTACTGGCCTAGAACTCAATATGCAGACCAGGCTAGCCTTGAACTCAGATCTGACTGCCTCTGCTTCTTCCCCCCACTACTCCCCCATTTTTTTTTTTTTTTTTTTTTGGTCTTTTTGAGACAGGGTCTCCCTTTAGTCCCAGCTGGCCTTCAACTCAGAGGTCCAACTGTCATTGCCTCCCGAGTGCTGGGATTAAAAGTGTGTGCCACCACACCAGACCCCAATTTTTTTTTAAGTGGTCAAATTTCAGATCTCTTTTGAAGGTCATGTTGGCAGGGCTTGCTGATGAATTGATTATGGATTTTTTTTTTTAATTCTAACTGGTTTTCTACAATTTCCATGAGGAAATATAGGTGATATTGGTTTAGGAAGAAAAATGAGAATGAACTGTGACTTCTAGGTTTGGGTTCAGAGCTGAGCAAGGACAGTGTGCTGCCAGTTGTCAACGTGGACAGGGTAGTGAAGACAAGGTTGGGGCAGGAAGAAGAGGAGCTCCAGAGGTCTGCTTCAGGGACACCTCACAGACACCTAAAGGGACACTTAAGAATCAAGTGCTCAGGGAGAAGGCCTGGCTAAAGGTAAAATCTGAAGCACAGCCAATGTGAAGGACCCAGGCAGGGAGGGGAAATCTCCTGGCAGAGAGGACACAGAGGAGAGAACCAGCACTGACCCAACAAAGTGACTGAGAAGCAAGTGGCTTTGAGCAAGGAAGCTGCGGGAGGCGTCCAGGCAGCTGAGGAAGAAGGGAGGGAGTGCTCTAAGATTCAGAGCTGTGCGGCAGCTGAGAGATGGAACCCCTGAGATGATCCTGAGTGAAGATTCCCTGACTAGGGCAAGGCCAGCAGCCCAGGGAAGCAGGGCAGAAGCAAGGAGAAAATCCAAGTCTGCACAACTTGTGCAGAAGCCTGCTGTCAAGGAGAACAGGTACACAGAGATGAGACTACAGGAAAAGCAGGGTATTGCCTGCATGGTGTGTAAGTGTTCCCATGTCATCCAATGCTATGGGGGGTCAGAAGAAGGCATAGGATGCCCTGGAACTCAAGTTACCGATGGTTGTTAGCCACCACATGAGTGCTGGGAACCAAACTTGAGTCCTCTGTAAGAGCAGCCAGTGCTCTAACTGAGAGCCATCTCTCCAGCCCCAAAGAAATAATTCTTAAATGGTTAAAAAGCTAAATAATTTTTACTCAAAATGCTAACACTGATTAAAGAGCCAGGCATAATGGTGCACACCTTTAATCCAGCACTCAGGAGGCAGGAGGGCTACAGGGAGACCCGTTTCAAAAAGACAAAAAAGCCAGGCGTGGTGGTGCACACCTTTAATCCTAGCATTGGGAGGAAGGGGCAGATCTTTGTGAGTTCCAGGCCAGCCTGGTCTACAGAGTGAGTTCCAGGCCAGGCTATAGGGAGACCCTGTCTTGAAAAGACCAAAAAAAAAAAAAAAAAAAAGGCCCTATAAAGAACACTATTCCCAGACTGGGTAGAGTATTTCTCTAACATGTAAAAGGCCTTGGGTTTGGCCCNGTGATGAGATGGAAAAAAATGATGGAGAGAAAATAAGCATTGGTTTTAATTATCCATCCCGAAAACAGGAAGCAAAGATAATAATTAGATGTAATTTATCTGTCCCCCAAAGAGGAAACACCAAAAATGGCTTTGCGATGTTGGAGTGTACACAGGCCATTTAACTCACTGCATTCCGGCAAATAATTACATAACTGCCTCATATTTTACAGAAAAAACAAACAAAAAAAAGTTGCTCACTAAAATTTGTGAGCTTAATTCTCTATGTCTTCAGAGGGAGGGTATAATTTATTATTAGACAATCTCTGTGGGACATGTGGTACTCCAAGCCACTATTGGTTAAGAAACATCCTTTGAGTAGCTTTTCATGGCTAAGTTAGCACTTCTCCAGTGGCCGGGCAGGGGCTAAAGACGGGGAGTGCTGGGGCTGGAGAGATAGCTAGCGTTAAGACGCACCGACGCTCTTGCAGAGGACCCGGGTTCGTCTCCCAGCACCCACATTGCGGCTAAGAACCGTCTGTAACTCTCAATTCCAGGAGACTCCGCAGTTCCAGGGGAATCCGAGAACCCTCTTCTGACCTCCGGACATTGCACGACCGGGTATGCACAACCGCAGCAATAACATGTGTCAGTACATTACTACAAAAATAAATAAATAAATGGGAGTTGCTCGGTGCAACGTTTAATCAGAATAGACCTTGGATGCGAGAGGTACGGTAGGACCTTGTACGGCAGGTGTGGCTTAGTCAAGCAGTCATCTATCGCGACTCTCGTCCATAGCATAGAGCTCAGCAACTACGGATCTGACGTCTCTGACCAGACCTCAGCAACTATGGTTAGACACTCGCAAGGTACTCCTACACGTATTCATAGTTTCTCATTCAAATGACCACGTTTGAGTTGTACCGTGTAGTGCTCCCTCTCTAATCCTAGTTACTGGCTGAAGTACCGACCAAAATTGATTCTTTGAGTTCATGGGCTGGTCTATGTGAGTCTCCGGAGGTACGAGCTCCTTATGAAGCTCCAGTTTGCACTGGACCTTAGTTCTCAAAATTGCACGAAAAATTAGATACGATGTTGCCGGCCTGAGATGCTCACGGTCTAAGACTGGCTGCTCGTTTGCGGATCCAGGGGGTTCAGATTCTCAGCATTGTACAGTAGCGCAGCTAACACATATATCTAAAGTCAGTCACAGGTGAACCAACACTTCCTCTTCTTCGGACCTTACCATCTGAAGAGCATCTGCGATTAACATGGTAACTTGCATACAGCCAGTTACATACCATCTCATACACATCTTAGAAAAAAACATATTTAGTATAATATAGTATATATTGTAGCAGTGGTAATACCTGGATAGTCCAACTTGAACTGATTAACTAAGGAACCAAACATAAGAGAAAGAAAGGACTCCGGATATTGGCGACCCAACCAACAACCAGGATGGGCACCCCCAATGTGGCGTTACCTATTGCTGGCAAGCCAGTATCTTAAGGCCGAGCGCCAGACGGGAATCTGGTCCCTTTTTCCCTCGTGGCTGCCTCTCTCTCAATGGTGAGTTTGTCTTGCTCTCAGTGATCAACCCTTCAGATCCAGTGTTGTACTGAGGACCGAGCAGATCTCCTGGAAGCCATCTGGCCTTCGCCACCAGATTGGGACTACTGGTGACATTCCAGGCCTTCGGATTGAGAAAGTTTCTTCGGTATTCTAGCATCTCCAAGCGCATCTGCGCTACTGTTGGTCTCCCTTGAAACTCTGTCACGGTTCATAAACAAATCGAATAAATCAATGTTATATATAGCGTATATATCGTTCCGATGCTTCTCGTCTTTTCGGTCCTTTTTCGAGACAGGTCTTCCCTGTGCCCAGCTGTCCTGGAATCACTCTGTGAGACCAGGTTCGGGCCTTGCACTCACAAAGATCACGCCTGCCTCTGCCCTCCCAAGTGCTAGGATTTTAAAGGCGTTGCCGCCACCATGCCTGGCTGCTTCTGTTTCTTTAAAGAACCTTGACTATAATATATATGTATTTTGTTTTTCGTAGACAGGGTCTCCCTGTGTATCCCGATGCTCTGAACTCCATCTCTGTAGACCAGGGACTGGGTCCTTGAACTCCTAAATAGTCTGCCTCCTCTCCCTTCCGATGTGCGTTAGATAAAAGAGTGCCACTCACGCTCCGGACTAAATAATATCTAGTATATATTTTTTTGTCTGTTTTATTCAAGAAACACCTAGGTCTCCCTCACCTGTGTAGCGTCCCACACTGTTTGACACGCTCCTGTTGACAGCTCCCCTCTCGCCAACACATAAGACGCCTAGCTTGCCTCCTAACTGGCACTAAAACTCGATCCCCGGCTCCTCCATCTCGCTCTTCCTTCTAAGTCCGGCAGCTGCCTTATCCTCTCCTTTCCCTTAAGGCGTGCCACATCATATAAAATATTTTAAATAGTAGATGTGTAACCTTTTGTATTTAGTGGAAAACTTCATCAATTTTTTGTGTTGGGTCAACTTCTAATTGCCACCTTTGCCACAGAATTAAGGAAAACATAAAAACTTCTCTGTATACTGTCCTTTTCCCAGGACTTCCTATCTATAGGGAGGTTATACTGGGGTAAATAGCAGGATAAATTCTGGTGTATCCATCCCTAAACATGACAAAGCGTAGCCAATGTCGAGGGGCCAACGACACCTCACCCCATTGGGAGGCAAGAGGCGAGAAATCTCCATGAATCAGAGGCCACGCTCAGGTCTACATAGTGAACTCTCCCAGGGGCAGCCTGGTGGGGACAGGGCGGACCTGCAGGCCCACCTATGGGGACAGGGAGGACCCTGTCTCAACAAGACAAAGAAAAAACAGAAGAAAGAATAGATTCATTTTCTTATCATCTTGGTTGTGTTTGTGTGTGGATGTGTATGTTGGAGGGGGCACACATGCACTGACACCCGGCTCTCTGTGGTTCTGGAGTACGCTCAGTCTGGCCCGCAATCCTCCCATCTTCTGTCTCTACGCTAGTCGCCGGGGTTAAGGCGCTACACTTAATCGGCTATGACCTGGGGCTATTCTGGCTTAGGCCCCATACAATTTATATAGTAAAGTGGTCCTTACTCATAAAGCTCACCTCCCTAGCTCCCAAAGCTTCTGCTATCATTTCCTTCTCCTGCTACTGACAATTGTACAATGCCCACAACACATGCTACAACTCACGATATTGTTTGGCAAAATTAATTGCTGTACCCTTCTAGGAAAAATTCACGTTTATTTTTATTTTTTGTATGTGATGATGTACTTGTCTGCATGTTAGGTTTGCGGCATCCGTGTCTGTCGCATGAAAAGGAGTCAGAAGCAGGGTGCGGATTCCCTGGAACTGGCGCTTAAAGACAAGTTCTCAGCCGCCATGTGGGTGCTGGGGGGATCGAACCGGGTCCTCTGCAAGAGCGTCAGTGCTCTTAACTGCTAGGCCATCTCCCAGCCCAGAATAGTTTTATCACTTTTAAAAAGCTCAAAAAACAAATAGTAAAACACATTTTAAATTTCCCAACTGAAAGAAAAAACCCCTAGATTTTATTTTAGCTATATAAAGAATGTTCTGGGTTTGTTAACACTGGCAGCGTACTGCAGTAATTTGTATCCGTGTGTACAAAGATGATGCCCTGAACTGATCCAAAGAGAAGGATCAAATGGCTGTGCTTGCTGATCAGACACCCGGAGATGAGTTGGTCCTTCTGCATGGGTCTGTGGTGTTCCTGCCATCTTCTCTTTTTTTCCAGCTGGGAGGAAAGAAACAGCAATGAGTGGTCCATGACTTCTAAAAATCATTCTTTCCCCTGACATCAGGGAACTTGCCCTGCCTTCTTTGAGCAAGAAGCTCCCTGAGGCTCTTTGTAAAGTACCACCTGGTAACAGTACCTCTGGGAAGTCCATCTATCTATTGAACACCCCAGGGAATGAATTAGAGACTCAACTAGAGGAAACAGAACTCCTTTCTTTAAAATCTTAATCTCTACGTGAGAAGAAAAAAGATAACTTATCTTCTACACAGTCTGAAATTTAACTGACTCTGTCCTCCAACATCCCAAATGCTGCGGACTCATCATCTTTATATATAACACCATATATTACATTATATTAAACAATCTGCAAAGTGATATTACTGCATTCTAGAATATGCCTAACTGGTGATTATCCCAGTTTAAAAAATGTTCTACAGACACAATAACAGTTAGTGCAGCCAGATGGTGGTATATGCCTTTACAGCCCAGCCACTTGGGGAGGCAGAGGCACGGTCAGGTCTCTTGAGTTCAAGGCAGTCTGGTTTACCATAGTGGCTCCAGCGCCAGCCTGGTAAAACAGTAACCCGCCCAGCGCACAAGGTGAGACATTGTCTCAAAAATCCACCTGACTAAATAAATTCCTACCAAATACCAGTTAATATTTAAAATAACTTACTATGGCGTCTGCGCAGTAAGCGAATTCAATGGTGGCTATGTCAACTCAATCCTAGCCACTATCAAGTGAATCATAATTATTACCTCCATTTTAGAGCTGAGGAAATTGAACTTGAGAGGTTAAGGAACCTTTGAAGGTCCTATGGCTAGCATGGGCAGAGCTGAGATTCACAAAGGAGTAACTAGTACATCACTCTGCTCTGCAGCCTCTAAAAGCTGCTGGGGCAAAGAGAAAAATAGAATGAATAGTGCATTTTAATTTACACTAAAACGTAAAGCTAGAGATCAAGGTATGCACCTGCACTTTAAACTTGACAGCATCCTCTGGGGCTACCTAAGAAAACAACCTCCACCAACTTATTACCGGGTCTAACAGTATACACTTATGACCCTTCTAGAATGCGGCAGAATCATGACGGTGACATTGGGGATCTACTAGAAATAGACATGTTTCCCTGTGACCTATCCCTCTGTAGTGATAGCAGGTTTAGGTGGAGAAGGGAAATGTTGGAGAAAGATGAACATTCTAGAAAAGGTTCAAACTAACAAATGCCTGATGTAGTGTAAAGATTAGATGAACTTGGCTTGCATTAATTCTTTATTATACCTGCCTGGTTTTTTTTTTTTGGTATGATTTCTAATATATTAAAGAATTTCTCTAAAATGAGCATGCCCATCACGGAACACGTCTACATGGGGACCCCTGGCAAGGGCAGAGGTGGTTTGTACGTAGGGATGCTGGGTAAATACAACCTACCGGAATTGCTGGCGTCTGCCTGATTTGAAACACAAACCAAACAAGAGCTTAGTCTCTTCATCTCAGATGGCCTAGCATAAGATTTATGCTGGTTGAGTAAATGGGTTTAATTAGCAAATTCAGATGTTTCTGTTATCATCTTGCTTCATATTTTATAATAAGTCCAAGAAGCACTGAATATGCAAAGAAAATTAAGACAGATGATAGATTCATTAATTTTAGATGGAGATAATGCAATAAAACCACATTGAACGAACAGTTAAGGAATTAGCAAGGAAATGAAGGAACAAAAGAGGACAGAAAAGAAGGGAAGAAAGGACAAAATGATAGGCCAAAGCATTTGAAACTCGTAAAAACAATGTGATTGTTGACTTAAGGCTTTCACATTACAAAGGAAAATTCTGAATATGAAATAGCAATATGAAAAATTACCACCCTGAAGAATGAAACACCTTCCAAATTGTACATTTACATACATGCTACCCAGGGTATCCCATTAGAGGTGCAATGCCCTATCTTACCATCTCCCTGAGGCCACATTCCAGAACCTTGCTTTCTTCCTTCTTTGGCAATTAGCTTCAAAAATACTCTGTTGATATGCACTAATATGACAGCTAAGAAGGCTTTTTCTCTTCCTCAGAAATAAAATGCTCATCTGGAGGTTATTTTTGTGATTTACAACAATGGCAGTCCACACAGAAGTCCAGGCTGCCTGTAAATTTATTTATGATCTGCTTCAAAAGTGTACAGTGTTCTGCCTTTCAAGGCAGCAAAGGATTGGGGGGGGGGAATTAGCTCGTGAACTTGTCTCTGATTATAAATTGTAAATCTTAAAATATAATACTTATCATTTGATATACAATATTCTCATTATCTATTTTAGTTTAAAAATTAAATTCTGAATAAAATCTTACCAATAAAGACATTACCACATATGTACATAGATTTTGACAGTTAAAAAAAAAATGTGTAGCCAGAAGGGGTGGCGCGCACCTTTAATCCTAGCACTTGGGAGGCAGAGGCAGGCAGATCTTTGGAGTTCACGGCCAGCCTGGTCTACAGAGTTGAATTTCTGCCAAGCCTTGGCTATAGGGAACGTCTGAAAAAGACCAAAAAAAAAATGTGCCCTTAAACACTTAAAATCCAGAAATCTGGAGTGGAGATGGAAATGGTCTTGAGCACTGCAGTACCAAGTCTCAGTACTGTGATGCTTTAAGTGATGAGAAAGCGTTAACTTGGTACAAATAAAACCTTTGTTTCGATTTTGATTTTATTATTTCTTTTTATCTTTTTGAGACAGGTCTCCCCTGTAGCCCCAGTTGTTTTCCATTAGCCCTTTGTTTGTCTCTTCAGAACTCTAAGAAAGACCTTATTGTTTAAACCCACCCCCCCACACACTTAACAGGTCTTGGAAAAATTTCACTGGAAGTGACCTGAAGCCTCTTCCCTGGATTCTAGCTCTAACACTATTGGAAGGTGCTGGAAAGCTGCCAAGAGAGAGAAGCAGTCGATGATCTCGCCCAGCTGTAAAGCCCCTGCAAAACGACAAACAACGACTCAGCCAGCAAAAAGTATATTTTTTCAAGCACAACAGGACCAGTTTTTTTTTTTTTTTTTTTTTTGTCTTTTTGAGACAGGGTTTGCTTCGGGGGTGTTTTCTCCTTTCCTTCCTTTCTCTTCCTATTTTTTTTCTTTTTTGGGGGGCGCTCGGCTGGCCTGCCGCACCTAAACTCTGTTACAGACCAGGTGGCCCTTGACTTTACTCACCAAGCTATTGCCGCATTATGCTCCGGAGTAACTAGGGATTAAAGGCGTGCACCCCCCGCCTCGCTAACAGTAGTAGCAGTTTTCTCTTGGGGGTAATTCGATAGCTGTCTAGTTGGACTTGAGGTTCATCAAAAGGAGAGAATCCCTAGACCTCTCGAGGGGTCAAATACCCATAGACCTCAGCCGAATACCCATAGACCTCAGCCGAATACCCATAGGCCTCAGCCAAATACCCATAGGCCTCAGCCAAATACCCATAGACTCCAGCCGAATACCCATAGACTCCAGCCAAATACCCATAGACCTCAGCCAAATACCCATAGACCTCAGCCAAATACCCATAGACCTCAGCCAAATACCCATAGACTCCAGCCGAATACCCATAGACTCCAGCCGAATACCCATAGACTCCAGCCAAATACCCATAGGCTCCAGCCAAATTCCCATAGACCCTGGAGAGGAACCTACATCTGTCATTTTCCTAAGCCAATGTAATTTCCTACAATATAAATTTTTCTTTATATTCATAGATAAAAGTAGCACACATCATTTGTCAAAGAAGCTTCTTTTAGGAAACAGATGGAGACTATTACAGAAGTCCACAACTGGTCAAAAATGCAGAGGGTAAGTGCCTATTCAGATCCCAGTCCCAACTGAGAGATCTACAATGCATCCCCTACACCTAAAGCTCAAAGAACGTACAGAAGATAGACTGTAAGAGCCAACGGACACTGTCTGATATAGTGTCTTCCAGATCTAGACAGGGACGCGTGCACCCATGAAATCTCAACTATATGTTCGTCTAAGCAAGCCCTGCGTAACGACAGCACCAGTCGGCGTGCCATTGTGGATGGTGAGATTTCACAAGTTCCCAGCTCTACATGGAGTCAATGGCTTCTGAGAGAGGGAGAATTCGTTTTCTCCAGGGATGAGCTCCATATGGGTTGTTCAATCCGTGTTTGCCAGCCATAAACACATCAGTACATAAATGCAAGCAATACATGCATAGTGCATTATATATAATGGAATCTATCTGATTATATTGTCATTTGATGTATATGCTGTGCATTTTATACATGAATGTAGTTTATGCGCTGGGCTCCACCAACCAGGCGATGATTTCCCCCCCCCCTCTGTCTCTCCCCTTGGGCGTCCCGGTACCTTTCCCTTGACGCCGTACTCCCCTCCTCTCTCCCCTCACCCCCCCCTGTCTTTCTTCCTTTTCCGGTGTGCCGCACCCCCGTTACGAAGCGCTGGTACTTAGGCTTTGTGAGGGTTTTTCTTCCTTTAGCAGATTGATTTGTTAAAGTACAGGCCGGCTTAGTGATAACAAACAGAGGAAACCAGCTGACAGAATTTCAAAACGTGCTTAGTCGAGTCCATTTAAAAGACACTGTTCTCAACACCCCCACCACACCAAAAAAAAAAAAAAAAAAAAGACCACTGAGTTAAACCATACCTTCTTTTTTTTTTTTTTGTCTTTTTGAGATCAGGGTCTCCTGATAGCCCAGCTGTCCCTGAAATCCTCTGTAGAACAGGTGGTCTTGAATTCACAGAAATCACCTGCCAGTGCCTCCCATGGGATGGGATTTTGGAGGGTATTAAAGTGATACCTAACACGCCCCTGTAGTCCACACCACCCACTTTTTACAAAAAAACAAGGAGGGGCGGGGCTGAGACATGGCTCAGTGGTTAAAAGAGTCTCCTCACTCTGCTCAGTACTCCTCACTCTGCTCAGTACTCCTCACCTCTGCTCAGTACTCCTCACTCTGCTCAGTACTCCTCACTCTGCTCAGTACTCCTCACCTCTGCTCAGTACTCCTCACTCTGCTCAGTACTCCTCACACTGTTCAGTACTTCTCACTCTGCTCAGTACTCCTCACTCTGCTCAGTACTCCTCACTCGGCTCAGTACTCTTCACTCTGCTCAGTACTCCTCACTCTGCTCAGTACTCCTAACTGTGCTCAGTACTCCTCACTGTGCTCGGTACTCCTCACTCTGCTTAGTACTTCTCACTCTGCTCAGTATTCCTCACCTCTGCTCGGTACTCCTCACTCTGCTCAGTACTCCTCACTCTGCTCGGTACTCCTCACTCTGCTCGGTACTCCTCACTCTGCTCGGTACTCCTCACTCTGCTCACATCTCCCCATTACCACTATCATTGTCCTGATTTAAGACACAGAAATGTTTAAACAATTCTTAATTGATTTTTGACAAAATGCTTTTACTTTAGGGGAAGGTGTAACCACAGTGATAGGACTCCCATGATGCCGTGAGGGCCTGCTCCCAGGACACCCATAATGCTGTGTCTATGCCAAGCGTCTCACACTCTGGGCTACTTAATCCTTACTAAGTAGCTGCACCACCCTTCCCACCAAGCCCTAGGCAGGATGCACAGCTTGTCTAAAGTTACGAGTTGGTCACTTGTAGATTCGAGCTATGAATTCTCCCTCCAAAGCGTGCTCTGACAACTATCATGAACCCTCCCTACCACACTGCCAGTTCCCCTTTAATGGTAAGGCCTCCCCACAACATCAAACCATGCTGCACTGCTCAGCACAATGCTGGGCGCAAACATTCAAGATGTTTGTTTTTCATGAGTAAATTCATGGACCACATGTGGAACATAGAAAGTCTTTCCTGTAGCCCATTTTTAAAAAAGCTTCAGTATTATGTCGTTTCATTTATCCTATATCATTATGAGATATATTTTAGATAAACCAATTTTTTAGCTAACTGAAATTAAACCACTTCAAGATAAAGTTGTCTTTTAATCCTGACAAAAATCTTTTTTTTAGACAGGGTCTCCCTATAGCCTGGCCTGGAACTCACTCTGTAGACCAGGCTGGCCTGGAACTCACAAAGATCTGCCTGCCTCTTCCTCCCAAGTGCTAGGATTAAAGGTGTGCACCACCACGCCTGGCTTTTTTTGTCTTTTTGAAACAGGGTCTCCCTGTAGCCCTCCTGCCTCCTGAGTGCTGGGATTAAAGGTGTGCACCATTATGCCTGGCTCTTTAATCAGTGTTAGCATTTTGAGTAAAAATTATTTAGCTTTTTAAGCCATTTAAGAATTTATTCTTTGGGGCTGGAGAGATGGCTCTCAGTTAAGAGCACTGGCTGCTCTTACAGAGGACTCAAGTTTGGTTCCCAGCACTCATGTGGTGGCTAACAACCATCGGTAACTTGAGTTCCAGGGCATCCTATGCCTTCTTCTGACCCCCCATAGCATTGGATGACATGGGAACACTTACACACATGCAGGCAATACCCTGCTTTTCCTGTAGTCTCATCTCTGTGTACCTGTTCTCCTTGACAGCAGGCTTCTGCACAAGTTGTGCAGACTTGGATTTTCTCCTTGCTTCTGCCCTGCTTCCCTGGGCTGCTGGCCTTGCCCTAGTCAGGGAATCTTCACTCAGGATCATCTCAGGGGTTCCATCTCTCAGCTGCCGCACAGCTCTGAATCTTAGAGCACTCCCTCCCTTCTTCCTCAGCTGCCTGGACGCCTCCCGCAGCTTCCTTGCTCAAAGCCACTTGCTTCTCAGTCACTTTGTTGGGTCAGTGCTGGTTCTCTCCTCTGTGTCCTCTCTGCCAGGAGATTTCCCCTCCCTGCCTGGGTCCTTCACATTGGCTGTGCTTCAGATTTTACCTTTAGCCAGGCCTTCTCCCTGAGCACTTGATTCTTAAGTGTCCCTTTAGGTGTCTGTGAGGTGTCCCTGAAGCAGACCTCTGGAGCTCCTCTTCTTCCTGCCCCAACCCTTGTCTTCACTACCCTGTCCACGTTGACAACTGGCAGCACACTGTCCTTGCTCAGCTCTGAACCCAAACCTAGAAGTCACAGTTCATTCTCATTTTTCTTCCTAAACCAATATCACCTATATTTCCTCATGGAAATTGTAGAAAACCAGTTAGAAATTAAAAAAAAAAATCCATAATCAATTCATCAGCAAGCCCTGCCAACATGACCTTCAAAAGAGATCTGAAATTTGACCACTTAAAAAAAAATTGGGGGTCTGGTGTGGTGGCACACACTTTTAATCCCAGCACTCGGGAGGCAATGACAGTTGGACCTCTGAGTTGAAGGCCAGCTGGGACTAAAGGGAGACCCTGTCTCAAAAAGACCAAAAAAAAAAAAAAAAAATGGGGGAGTAGTTGGGGGGAAGAAGCAGAGGCAGTCAGATCTGAGTTCAAGGCTAGCCTGGTCTGCATATTGAGTTCTAGGCCAGTAGGGTTACAGGGAGACTCTGTCTCAAAAAGACAATTTTTTTTAAATTTATATTTTATGTTTACGAGTGTTATGCTTGGATGTGTGTTAAGTGCACCCTTGCTGTGCAGTGCCCACGGAGGATAGAATAGGGTGTTGGATCCCCTGGAACTGCAGTTATAGATGGTTGTTAGCCCCCATGTAGGTGTTGGGACTCAAACCTGGGTCTTCTGGAAGAACAGCCGGTGCTCTTAACTGTTGAGCCATTTCTCCAGCCCCAAAATTTGACCACTTTTAACACCCCTCAACACTTTGTACAGTAGCACTAGCACCACTCAGAGCTGTGTCCTTCATTGTCTCCACCACCTCTCTTGCAGGTTAGCTCCACAGTAGTGCATGAGGTCAGACACTCCTATTTTAAATGATGAATTCCTATTGCCACGTAGGTGTGTGGTTGGCTGTAGGCTTTGATGGGTTTATCCAATACATTCACAGAAATGCTTTGGGCGCCTACGATGCTGTAGGATTCCCTAGAATGGCCAGGTCAGGAAGGGCTTCCCAGCAGAGCGACGTCTAAACTGAGACCTGCAGGTTTTTGCTCGGTCTTCACAACTGTTCTTGAAACTGTCCTCTCTCACCCTCACCCCTGCCACTACCTTCCCTCTAACCTCCCTGTGCTGTTTAACCTGTCTCCAGACTCCTGGGTACATCAGCAAAGGATGTGGCAGCGCTTTCAAATGAGAGGTTACGGTCAGATCTGAGCACAGTCCTTTCTTCCACACTCCCTGGCTACAGGACTGAGCGCAGCCTCCTGTAGTCGCCTCTCTGTGGCTTATCTGCCCTGCCTTGCTGATCCTCGCTGCTCTGTGATTCCGACTCCCAGAACTCACCGATCCCGTTTGCCAACCCTCTCATGGTCCAGGCTATGGCTACAATGCCGCCTGTTCTCTGGCTAACTGTTGGTCCTTCCTTAAAATCTATTTTAGCCAGGTGTGGTGGCACATGCCTTTAATCCCAGCCCTCAGGAGGCAGAGGCAGGCAGATCTGAGTTCAAGGCAAGCCTGGTCTACATAGTGAGTTCCAGGCTAGCTGGGGCTACAGGAAAACCTTGTCTCAAAAAAGATTAAAAAAAAAAAAAAATCAAGTTTTAAATATAGCTATCCAAGACTACCAGGCATTTAGCTTGCTTAGTCCTCTTTTGTAGTAATTCTGCCCATTCATAATGCTAATTTAGTACATACTGAATTACTTTATTTCACTACTTTATACTATTAATGCACACTAATACATTTAAAATATTTTATTTTATATGTATGAATGTATTGCCTATGTGTATTTAAGGGCACCCGTGTCTGTGCAGTGGAGGTCAGAAGAGGGGGCATTGGCTCTCCTAGAAGTGGAATTGTTGATGGTTATCAGTTACCTTGTAGGTGCTGGGAATTGAACCTGGGTCCCCTGGAAAAGCAACCAGTGCTCTTTAACTGCTGAGCCATCCTCTCTAGCCTCTTAATGCCTTTTAAAAAGTATTTGGAAATTCATTACTTAGTAATGATTTTTTAAATTCAGAGAGAAAAGCAGTCCATGAATGTTTGTGGTACGAGTTTTAGCCTTAGAAACATGATTTTTTTCCCATATTGATAAGTGTAAAACTACATTAATGTTATTAGTCATGTATATCCTTTTTTTGTTTTTTTAAAATTTTTAATGAAAAAATTTTATTTCGTATGTATTCTTTTATAGACAATAATTGATTCTCTTTAGAATTGGTATGTATATAGTTGTATTTCCAGATTTTGTTTTTAATTTCTGTATATCCAGTAGATATTGGAAGCCCATTTCCATGAACTATTATTTTGTAATTATTTAAGGTTCACTCTGTGCAGAACCAATCTATTTCAGTGTGCATATTTGAAACTTATAATATTAGCTTAATGTTCTGATGGGTAATAGAACTAAACTTTTTTTTTAATGGCCATTTCTTGAACAGTCTCAACAGAAATTATTTAGTCACATTTAATATTTGGATGATTCTGAAGTACTGATGGGCTTTTTCTCATGTCCAGATGGTAAGCTTGAGTATAATGGGCACTTAACAAAACTTGAGCTAGATGGTATCTTTTTGAGACAGGATCTCCTTGTCGACCCAGCTGGCCTGGAACTTACTATGTAGACCAAACTGGCCTCAGTCACACAGAAATCCACCTGCTTCTGCCTCCCAAGTGCTGGGATTACAGGCCTGTGCCATCATGCCCAGCCAGATGGTAGATTCTTGACCCTGGTTCAGGTTAGTGTGACTGGCAGCTTAGAGATGGAGTCTGCTTGCATAGAAGGAGTCTTTTCTCTTACAGTGTCTGCAAACTACTCTTACTCCCTTATCTACAAAATAGTAGTGTTGGGATCACACCAGGTAGCTCATCAAATGGCCTAGGTGATATTTATACAGTGGCAGGGTCCAGTAGTTCTCTTCCCCTACCAAACTAGGCATTTGAGAGTAACAGAATCAACTTAAAAAAATTATTTATGGGGCTGGAGAGATGGCTCAGCGGTTAAGAGCACCATCTGCTCTTGCAGAGGACACAGGTTCAATTCCCAGCACCCACATGGTGGCTAAGAACCATCTTTAAGCTGGGCATGGTGGTGCATGCCTTTAATCCTAGCACTTGGGAGGCAGAGGCAGGCAGATCTCTGTGAGTTCAAGGCCAGCCTGGTCTACAGAGTGAGTTCCAGGCCAGCTGGGGCTATAGGAAGACCCTGTCTCAAAAAAATAAATTATTTATAACTTTTATGTGTAGGAGTGTATTGCCTGCGTGTAGGTAGGTACACCAGTGTCGTGCAGTGCAGAAGTCAGAAGAGGGCATCAGGTCCCCTGGAACTGGAATTACATATGGTTGTGAGCCACCATGTGAGTGCTGGGATTTGAACCTGGGTCCCCTGCAAGATCAGCTAGTGTTCTTAACCACCAAACCATCTCTCCAGCCCCCCGAATCATCTTTTAATGCCACCCCAGCCTTCAAAATGTTAGCTATGAATTTTCCTTTGTTTTTTTTATGTATAAAGGTGGCTAATAGGACCTTCTCTTGATATTCCTTCAGGGCTGTGCACAGAGTTAGTGAGATAATAGTGTCAGCGAGGTCGAAAGTCTCTGCTCTAGAGAGACCTTCTCTCTGGACAAGCCCTTCTGGCCTACCCTAGAACAGAGAGCTTTTGTTTTTCATTGACCTTGTCATGGAACGCACAAGAGGAAACAACATTCTCAAGGTCTTTCCACCATCCAACACAGCATCGTCAAAGTCTCCACTTTACTAGTTGTGAATAAACAAACATCTGACTGAAAGGAAGCTCACAGAGAGAGTGAGACAACTCTTAGAATTTTTTTTAAATTACTAAATTAATTTAGCATGTGTGTATGAGTGCATTTGGAGGCTGGTGCTCGACTGCCACCTTGTGGGATCTGGGAATCAAACTCAGGTCATTGGACTTGTGCTTTTACCTCCACTCAGCCATCTCTCAGGCCCGAGACACCTTGGAAACATGAATTCAGTTGTAACGAACATTGACTTCCATCGTGCACTGTGCTGTTGATGGGTTCAATACAGATTTGAGGATTGCTGCTGTGCCAGGCCTGTGCTGGGCACTGTCACATCATGGCTTCTCCTTTTCCTCCATGGCTTACAAGTTAGTTGGGATCAGACAGAAGATTGTCAGAGACTACACTCAAGAATTCCTCCTGTCTGTTAAAATGCTGGTTCTGCCACTTGTGTGTCACGTGATCAGGAGTGATCTACTTAATCTGAGTATCACTTTCTTCATCTACACAACTCAGATAAATCTCTGTGATGGGATTGTTGTTGAAATTCCACGAGATAATCACATAGAGTCCTTAGCAGAGTTTCGGTAAGCACTGTCCTTGGTCTGACAGCTTTTTCGTTATCTTCTCTAGGGCACACATTGCAGTGATTGGTTCTACAGAGATCCTTTTAGCTACCTCCCTTTTTAGCATTACCCACAGAAAGCACCTCCAAAGTTTGGGAAGCACAGCCAGTAGTCACATTATGTTCTTTTGTGTGCAGAGTTGATGAAGGCTAGCCTTATAGTGAAGTGCATGAGAAGAACAGTGAGGAGAAAAGAGGTAGACTATTAGAGCTACTGACACAGCTCCCTAGGTTAGACCATTTGGCAGGAGGATGTGGTGCTCCTTTTTTTTGTGTTTAGCAGAACTAGCTTCTGCTTTTTGCCTCCCCACTGGATGCTGTTGGCAAGATGCCAAAGTAGGCAGCAGGGGTGAAGGGTTGCCTCCGCTCCTCAGCTCTGCGTCTCCTGAGCACTAAGTCCTTGGATTCTGTGCTACCACACTGAAGTTTTCTGCTTGTCCCAGGCTGGGCACCTCCAGAGGTGTTGTTGGGAGTTTGTTGATGGTATATTCTCTTTGTAAAATTTTTGTTTTATATTTTTTTTGTCCTTTTGAGACAGGGTCTCTCCCTGCAGCTCCGGCTGTCCTGGAACTCACTCTGTAGACCAGGCTGGCCTTGAACTCAGAGATCCTCCTGCCTCTGCCTCGCAAGTGCTAGGATTAAAGGTGTGCACCCCGATGCCCGGTGCTTGTTGATGGTATATTTTATCAGCTACCCTTTCTTCCCTGTTTTTGAATTTATGATACTTTTAACAAGTTTGTCCGGAAGTTCCCTAAACCTAGGCCTGACCACGGAGGATACCCAGAGGTAAAGTAAGTTTCAAAGTGAAAAAGCAGTGTTTTATGTACATATAATTGCTATTTTTGACAAAGCTTATGCAGACTTGTCTCCTTAACATAAATGCTGGCAGGATGAACAGCTTTTGGAAAACGGATTTCTGTTCTACTTCTGTGACCTGGATACTACTTCCATGACCTGGATACTTACTAGTGACAGGAATTAAAGAAATTACCTGATTACAGCAGTGCTATTCTATTCACCTGATGGGGAGCTACTAATAATACCTAATAGTTTTCTTTGTCTCAAAAAACCTTGTAAAAGTAAGCTAATATTTGGGTTTAATACATATCAGTTATCAGAGTGCTAAGAATAATGCTACTTTAGGAGAAAAGAGGCTCGTTACTAGGTGAATTATCTAAGTGAATTGTGTTTGTTTACTTTGTCATGATGAAATTTTTAGTAATTAGTCCTTAGAGTACTAGCCAAAGGCTGCAAAATATTTTAGTAATGAGATATGTGTCACACAAACTCTTGAGCTAGGAATAGGTGATCAGTGGTTTGGAAAAGTCCTTTTAGTGAAAAGAGCAATACAGGGGGATCTCTATACTGGACTTCAAACTATACTACAGGGCTATAGTCATAAAAACAGCCTGGTACTGGCACAAAAACCGACCTGTTGACCAATGGAACAAAACTGAAGATCCAAACCTGAGCACATACAATTTCAGCCACTTCATATTTGACAAGGGGGCCAAGAAGACACAATGGAAGAAAGACAGCATCTTCTGCAAGTGGTGTTGGCAAAACTGGATCACTACTTGTAGAAGAATGAAATTAAACCCCTACCTCTTGCCCTGTACAAAAGTCAACTCCAGATGGATCAAAGACCTCAATGTGAAACCCAAAACTCTGAAGGTGATAGAAGAAAAAGTTGGCAGCAGCCGACAAGACATGGGCATAGGAAAAGTCTTCCTAAATCGGACAGCAGCTGCGCAAGAAATAAGATGGACAGTTGACAAACGGGACCTCATTAAACTCAAAAGCTTCTGTACATCAAAAGAAACAATCAAGGAAGTGAAGAGAAATCCCCCAGTGTGGGTGGAAACCTTCACACAGATACATCTGACAAAGCATTGATTTCCAGAATATATAAACTACTCAAAAAACAAAGAAGAAAGAAAACAAATGAATCACTCAAAAGATGGAGCAAAGAGCTGAATAGAGACTTCACAAGTGAGGCATTAGAGATGGCTGGGAAACATCTTAAAAAATGCTCCATGTCACTAATAATTAAGGAAATGCAAATTAAAACCACTTTATCATCTCAGGCCGGGTATGGTGGCACACACCTTTAATCCTAGCACTTGGGAGGCAGAGACAGGCTGATCTCTGTGAGTTCAAGGCCAGCCTGGTCTACAGAGTGAGTTCCAGGACAGCCAGAGCTACAGGCAGACCCTGTCTCAAAAAGACCCCCCCCCAAAAAAAAAATATCATCTCACTCTGATAAGACTGGCTAGGATCAAGAAAACAAATGATTCCAAGTGCTGGAGAGGTTGTGGGGAAAGGGGAACACTCATTCACTGCTGGTAGGAATGTAAACTGGTACAGCCATTGTGGACAACTCTTGGAAGACTCAAAATGAGCTTACCACCTGACCCAGTCGTACCACTTCTGGGGTATATATACCCACAAGACTTATCTTACCACAGAGATACATGCACAGCCATGTTTATTGCAGCTCTGTTCACAGGTCTAGATTTGATTTGTCACATAATCTTGAAAAAAAGTCCTTTTATAGAATGATGTAAGTTACCAACAAAGCAAGAATTCAATTTTTTTATATTTAATTTTATTTTTTTAGTTTCCTGAGAATGAGTACTATATTTGCATTATTTCCGCTCTTCCCAATCTCCTTCAGCTCCCCCCATGCCTTCCTCTCAATTTTTCTTCTCTTATTTGTTGTTACATATACATACATTTGTAAGTGTGTGTGTGTGTGTGTGTGTGTATGTATAAGACACTGAATCTATTTAGTGGTGCTCGTGCGTACCTGTGTTTAGGGCTGGCCGCTTGAGATTAGCTAATCTCTCAGGAGCTAGTCCCTGGAGAAGACTGATTCTCCTTCCCTCAGCACCTACTGATTGCCTGTAGCTCTTCATCTTGAGGTGGGGCACATGTAGTTTTCCTCATCCACCTTGGCATGTCAACTGGCTTTGTCATTATGAAGATCTTATTAGACTACCTTGCAACTGTGACGATTTCATTGCTGCGCTTCCCTTGTCCTGTCTAGAATGGATTACCTAGCAACAGATGTCTTCTCTCTTTGGCTCTTACAGCCTTTCTGCCCCCTAAGATCCAAGGAACACTGTTCCTTGGATCTTAGAGGTTGCATTGTAGATGTGTCACTTATGGCTGGGTACCTCACAGTCACTTATTCTCTGTATTTTGACCAGTTGTAGAATTTTTAATAGTTATGTTTTGCAAATAGAAGCTTCTTTGAGTGGTAAGTGGTATATTTATAAATATTTATGGTGGTAATGTAGTAAGAACTTACAGTGGTCTAGGAAAGTGACAGAATAGATTCTTTTGTGCATCTCTGACCTCTTCAATCACGTGTACTTGGCTATGTTTACAGGATGATGCATGAGTTTCTACCTATTGAGCAGGACTTAAGTCCAGTTAGACTAAGCTGTTGATTACTTCGAAGATAAGTGCTACTACTGTACCAATAACAGTCATTTGCTGGGCTGGTAATTTTTGTGACCCATAGCTGGGTCCACCTTCCTCTTACCCCCCCCCCTTTTTTATTTGAGCTAGGGTCTTTCTGTTGCCCTGGCTGGTCTGAAACTCAATGTGTAGACCAGGCTGGCCTTGATCTCACAGACATCCACCTGCCTTTGCCTCCTGGGATTAAAGGTGTGTGCCATCACACCCAACTTATTTTTTAAATTAAAAAAAATTTTTTTTGGGGGGGGTCTTTTTGAGACAGGGTCTCCTTGTAGCCCCAGCTGTCCTGGAACTCACTCTGTAGACCAGGCTGGCCTTGAACTCACAAAGATCCGCCTGCCTCTGCCTCCGGTAAATATTAAAAATTTAAGAATTTGTTTAGGTTCATGGATCTTATAGTAAAACTGGCACATTAAGAATGGTAATAAAAATCCTGTTTCTATTTAAAAACAATAAAGATACAAATGGGCTTTATGTTCCTTTTCCCTTTTTTGTCAACCTTACTGTTTATTTAAAAAAATGAAATTTGTTGCTGGATGTGGTGATGCATGCCTCTAATCCCAGTACTTGGGGGGCAGAGGCAGGCAGATCTCTGTGAGTTCAAGGCAGCCTGGTCTACACAGTGAGTTCATGAATTCCAGGCCAGCTGGGGCTGTAGGGAGACTCTCGTCTCAAAAATACAAAAAAAAAAAAAAAAAAAAAAAAAAAAAGAAAAAAAGGAATTTGATGCATAACTTTTAAGATCTCAAGTTATATGGGTAAATTATTGAGCTATTGTTAGTAGTCTTTCTATAACTACAAAAAATAAAATGCATTTTAAAGCCAATCAGAGAGAAGTGTGTACTGGTTCCGACAAAGCTAAGGTCCCACATAAAGACAGTGACAGCTCTTTTTTCTGTAATTTATGACTTGTCTAGTGTCCATTTGCCATTTGTCTTAGACGAGTCCCCATTTTATCTGTCTGCATATCTTTTGTTACTTGTTGCTTTGTTATATTTTGTTTGACACGAGGGTCTCTGTAGCCAAGCTAGCCTCACTTGTTTAGCCCGGCTGCCTCACACTTTTTAGCCCAGGCTGGCCTCACTTGTATAGCCCAGGCTGGCCTCTTGTCCGCAGTCCTCCTTCGCTCATGCTGTGGTTACAGGTGTGAGCCTGCTTGCTTGCTTCCTTTCTACCTGTTAGTTTATCCGTGTAGAATTCAGAAGTGTGTCTGCTTGGCCCAGCATTGTCTTTTTCCAGGCAAACTCAGACTCTCACATTGAACTCAATCAGGAGGAGATCTTCTTCCAGATGTCTCTGGTAAGAAAAGGACAAAGATTGCTTTGCTTTATTGATGTATCTATTTTCTTTAATAAAATATGCTTTGGGTAATGTGTTGAGTTTGCACCACAAATGTGTGTTAATGTTTGATAATTTTTTATCCAAAGAAATGATTTCCCATAAATCAACTTTAAATTTATTTACAAGTTTTAAATATTAGATGGTACCAAATATGAATTTCAGCTCTTTAGCCAGAAAAATAATCATAAGTGTATACTTAGTTACTTGACCATTGTGTATGACAAGGTTGGATGTACTATGTATAAGTAGTTTATATTCATAAGTTTATGTAAGAAAATGTGTATCCATTTCTTGTTTGTAACTTTTAGGATGCAGTCTTTCTCATGCTGTCTAGTATCCTTGGTGTCAGTACATAGGGCTGGGCTTTGCCATGTGGAGACACTGAAAATGGTAGCTATAGTAAGACCTCTTGTTTCTTCATGGTTATTTTCTATATCTAATATATCCAACCTCTTTAGAAGTTTTTAATGGAGAGAAAGAATCCAGAAGAGAATGACTTTCCCTTTATTTTATAGCCAGATGTGTTTCAACGCTGTGTCTGACTTTCCTTTCTTAGCCTAAACCCCAGCCCTATGTGATGCCTCCCCCGCCACCGCAGCTGCATTATAATGGACACTACACAGAGCCGTTTGCTTCCTCCCAAGGTAAAGTCTACCAAGTCTACAAAGTCGGGCACAGTTACTCTCTTTGAAGACATAGAGACCTTGAAGTTGAATGGATTTCCCCTGAAGTTATGCTCCAAATTGACATGATTATAGCCATCTTGGATTCACAGAATAAGCCATTGAGTTCAAGTTCTTTTTTTTCTTTTTCTTATTGTTCTTTTGAGACAGGGTTTCCCTGTAGCCCCAGCTGGGCCTGGAACTCACTACGTAGACCAGGTTCGCCTTGACTCACAGAGATCTGACTGGCCTCTGACTCCTGAGTGCTGGGATTAAAGCATGTGCCACTACTCCTGGCTTAAGTTCTTTTTTTTTTTTTTTATTTATTTTCTCTGTATGTATATGATTGTACTGTCTGCATGCAAGTCTGTGCACCCGTGTCGTGCAATGCCACGGAGGTCAGAAGAGGGTCTCGGATTCCCCTGGAACTGGAGTTCTCCTGGAATTGGAGTTTCAGACGGTTCTCGGCCACCATGTGGGTGCTGGGGATCGAACCCGGGTCCTCTGCAAGAGTGGTTGGCGCTCTTAACCGCTAGGCCATCTCTCCAGCCCGGCTTAAGTTCTTTCTAGTGTGTATGTTGCTCAGATAATCCCAAATGTAGTCAGTGATAACTTGCTGAAGCTGTTTTCTAAGTCCAGTAATAGTCCCCAATAGTCTGTCTCAAAAAAAAAAGAAAACAAAATAAAACAATGTATTTAGCCAAAGCTTCCCTTAAATTCCTAATTCTGCACCTCCCAAGTTCTGGGGTTCCAGGCATGTGCCACCACACCAGGCACCTGTGGTCTTCAAAAGTACTCTCTTTGTGGCAAAAGGTATGTAGGCTAATTTTTTGTCCCTGCCTGAGACCTTTTCATTGTAATGTTTTAGATACTTGATTACTGTTATTGCAGTTTCCTTCTGGTAAACCGGGACCTGTATTGACAACAGTGCCTCAAAGCTGAATCTTGAGCATTAATTTAACATTTGTTCCGTAAACTATGTCTGCCTTTACTGAAGGCCAGAGAGGTTGATACAGATGAGTCGTTCCAGATCTTAAGAAGCTTGGAATCTAATCCTGAAAATGAGCCACATGCTTGAAACTTGAACACAAAGAGAGTACAATTATTTTCCAAGAGAGCATGTAGTTGGGGGTATTAAGAACTTTCTGGATCTCCAGGTGGCTAGATTTCAACAGTTAGAGGCAGGCCTAGGGCTGGGCCTGCTGCTGTGGCTAGCGGCGAGATAGTGAGTGCCATGACGCAGGAGGAGGAACGGGCTTTTGGACAGTAAGGAGAGAGGCATGAAGGGACAGAACGAAGGCGGCTTCTGACTGCGCTGCTTATTGCCAGCCTCCGTGTAAAGATGGGAATGTCTGCGCAGTGAGGCAAGTGGAGGGAGCCGAGCCAGCCGGCTGTGTATCCTGCTGTCCTCTGGGTGTGTTCCATGACTGTCCTCTCCTGCTTGCACATGCCCATCTGTGCTTGCACCCGGCCTCTTCAACCCTGAGTCAAGGTTCTTCAGTCTTCTGTCACCATGCTAATCATTCTCCTTCTTCAGTGTATACCATCCTAGTATTTTTTGTTTTTTTGCTGTCCTCTCTTCAATAATGGTTTGTGTTATTTTATTTTTCCTTTTTGACTACCTTATAAGAGTGATGATTCAATGTGCCAACTTGGCTTCCTCCTAGCGTTCCCTCTCAGGAGTTCCGGGCACCCACAGGCAGTCCTCATTGTTAGTCAAGCACCACTCTTCCTCATGAGCATCTCACACACCTCATGACCGCTGGTCTGCAGCCTTCCTTCTCCTTGTTGGGGGCTTCCACGGAAGCTCCTTCACATTTACTTCCTACAAGGGTGACTCATCCTCACTTCCCACTCCGTTGTCACTCCTGTGTTCTGCCTGTAGCCAGTTTCCTACCGCCAGACAGGTCACAACAGCTGAGGGGACTCTGTGTGGGAGGTCCTTTGTGGCTGGTGGTAAGCAGGGACTTGGAAACTGGTATCGACTTTCAGGCTTGCTGGTAATTAAATATTAAGTTTGAACTCTGCATTATCCTGCTCTGCCCATTGTGATGAAGGCACGCATGCTCCTGGTTATGTGGATTCCGAGTCTCATCATACAGTATCTCTTCCTTATCCCCTTCTGTTTGTGCCCAGCTTCTGCTTCAACATAGGCCTTTGTCCTTTCGGGCCTCCCACTAGCTGTTGCATCCTGAGCTGATCTTTACTCTCCACTCACCTGACACAGCTGCCAGCTAACTCCTCTGATGCTCAGGATCTCTCACCACGTCCACAGTGCTCCTCAGCATCCCTTAGCCTGCCCATCTGATCTGGCTGTTTGCTTCTCGCTAGCTTGCTCTTGATCCTAGCTTTGCCCCACTACCCTGCCACCTGGACACCCTATTCTAAGCACCTTCCTGTCTGGGTTCTACTGTGCTAGCAACATTCTAAATTCTCAGTGTTTTTTTTCTTCTTGATCATATTCCCTGTGCGTTGTGCCCTGACAAGCGTGCTTTGTTCTATGTCAGCCTGCCTCAGGAGCTTGGACTGGAGGAGCCTTTTTCATCTGGGGTGTTGTAGGTCAGGGTACTGAGGTGGGGTGAAGTGGAGAAGAGCCCTCAGAAACTGGCTCTTAGCCGTCTGCATGCTTCAGACATGCGTCTGGCTCTAAGAGATGAAGTACATAAAGGGAGACCCTGTCTCAAACATACAAAAAAAGGGGCTAGAGAGATGGCTTAGCAGTTAAGAGCACTGACTGCTCTTGCAGAGGACCTGGGTTCGATTCCCAGCACCCACATGGCAGCTAAGAACAGTCTTTTTTTTTCCATGTCTCCCCATTCATAATACAGACCAGGCACAGTGGCCTAGGCTGAGGCATACATGGGGTAGGTTTGTTCTGCCTCCTCTTTCTATACAGTCAGTGTAGAAACACAGCCTGTGGTAAGCACCAGGAGGCCAGAACCATCTTTGACTCCAGTTCCAGGGGAACCTGACACCCTCTTCTGACCTCCACGGCATTGCACAACACGGGTGCACCAACCTACATGCAGACAGTACACTCATACACATAAAAAATATTTAAAAAATACAAATAAAAAGAGAGAGATATGAAGTACAGTCCTACATGCTTGTAGAGACCTGGCAGCCCGTGAAATCGGGGCCCTGTCTGTCTTCCCCACAAGGCCCTTTCCTTATCTTCTGGCACACTGTCTGAATCATCATTCCTTGCCCCAGGGAACTGATCTTTCCTTGCATGGACTTTTATAATCCTTACTGGTTCTCTGTCCTTACTTTCAGTGATCCTTGTACTGACCTTTCACCTTTTACTTGTCTATTTGTATTTCTGTCATGTTTCCCCCTTCTACTCTAGTATAGACCTTTATACATAACAGATCAGTGGGTGACTTGGTGACTGAAGGGTGCAGAGATGCCCGGAGGCAGAAACACCAGCTAGGAAGGTGTCACACTGGCCTAGACAAGGTGGGTGAGGGATCCACGCTTTGATAACTGACAAAAGGATCTAGAGACTTAGCAATGCCAGCCACCCTGCAGATGGGGATGTGTAGTGACAGGGAAACAGTGCACCCTGCAGATGGGGATGCCAGTGACAGGGAAGCAGTGCATCCTGCAAATGGGGATGTGCAGTGACAGGGGAGCAGTGCACCCTGCAGATGGGGATGTGCAGTGACAGGGGAGCAGTGCACCCTGCAGATGGGGATGCCAGTGACAGGGGAGCAGTGCACCCTGCAGATGGGGATGCCAGTGACAGGGAAGCAGTGCATCCTGCAGGTGGACATGCCAGTGACAGGGAAGCAGTGCACCCTGAAGGTGGGGATGTGCAGTGACAGGGAAGCAGTGCACCCTGCAGGTGGGGATGTGCAGTGACAGGGGAGCAGTGCACTCTGCAGATGGGGATGGCAGTGACAGGGAAGCAGTGCACCCTGCAGATGGGGATGTGCAGTGACAGGGGAGCGGTGCACCCTGCAGATGGGGATGCCAGTGACAGGGGAGCAGTGCACCCTGCAGATGGGGATGCCAGTGACAGGGAAGCAGTGCATCCTGCAGGTGGACATGCCAGTGACAGGGAAGCAGTGCACCCTGAAGGTGGGGATGTGCAGTGACAGGGAAGCAGTGCACCCTGCAGGTGGGGATGTGCAGTGACAGGGGAGCAGTGCACCCTGCAGATGGGGATGCCAGTGACAGGGAAGCAGTGCACCCTGCAGATGGGGATGCCAGTGACAAGGAGCAGTGCACCCTGCAGATGGGGATGCCAGTGACAGGGGAGCAGTGCACCTTGCAGATGGGGATGTGCAGTGACGGGGAAGCAGTGCACTCTGCAGATGGGGATGTGCAGTGATGGGGGAGCAGTGCACCCTGCAGATGAAGATAGTTGGTACTCAAACTAGATCAGCATTAGCACGACTGTATCACTATTCAGCGAGAGAAAGCTGAGTTAGTGGCCCAGTGCCTTGAACAGTGTCTCCTTTTTTGAGTTCCACAGTGTTTCAGAAACTCTGTTTCTTTTTCTTTCTTTTTTAAACTGTTTCATGTATGTGGTGAAGCACATTTTATTTTATTTTTTTAAATAATATTTATTTTTGTATGTGTATGAATATACTGTCTGCATGCAGGTTTGTGCGCCCGTGTCGTGCAATGCTGTGGGGGTCAGAAGAGGGGGTCGGATTCCCCTGGAACTGGAGTTCTCCTTGAATTGGAGTCACAAACAGTTCTTAGTCGCCATGTGGGTGCTGGGGGTCGAACCTGAGTCCTCTGCAAGAGCAGTCAGTGCTCTTAACTGCTATCTCTCCAGCCCCAGTGAAGCACATTTTTTTTTTAAATATTTTGTTTTTATTTTTTATTATTTATTTATTTATTTATTTATTCATTCATTTTTGGTATTTTTGAGACAGGGTCTCCCTGTAGCCCCAGCTGTCCTGGAACTCACTCTGTAGACCAGGCTGGCCTTGAACTCACAAAGATCCGCCTGCCTCTGCCTCCCTCCCAAGTGCTAGGATTAAAGGCGTGCGCCACCACGCCCGGCAGTGAAGCACATTTTTAAACTTATTGTGTGAGTTATACTCTCAGCATTGTCTTAGTTTTGTGCCAGTCTGAGCTCCTTCTTTTTTTTTTTTTTTTTTTTTTTAGTCTTTTTGAGACAGGGTCTCCCTGTAGCCCCAGCTGTCCTGAAACTCGCTCTGTAGACCAGGCTGGCCTTGAACTCACAAAGATCCACCTGCCTCTGCCTCCCAAGTGCTAGGATTAAAGGTGTGCGCCACCACACCCGGCTGAACCCCTCCTTTTTTTAAAAAAATTTTTAAATTTTATTTATTTTTGTATGTGTATGAATGTATTGTATGCATGTAGGTCTGTGCACCCGTGTCGTGCAATGCCGCGGAGGTCAGAAGAGGGTCTCAGATTCCCCTGGAACTGGAGTTCTCCTGGAATTGGAGTTACAGACGGTTCTTAGCCGCCATGTGGGTGCTGGGGATTGAACCTGGGTCCTCTGCAATAGCAGTCGGTGCTCTTAATCGCTAGGCTCTTAACCGCTAGGCTCTCTCTCCAGCCCCTGAGCCCCTCCTTTTAAGCAGTAGACTCATCCCTGTCACTTCCCTCACTGGAAGCTGAGGCTCACTTGGTGTGGCTGTAGGCATATAATTTCAGCAGGAATTTTTACAGGTTCTGCAGAAAATGTTTTGCAGGTTCAGGGCCTGTCTCAGAATGCGGCTGGAGTAATGGGTCCAACTTAATGCATTTTCCAACTCTCATTCTAAAACTTTTTTCCCCGCAGATAACCTCTTTGTGCCCAACCAGAATGGATTCTATTGTCACTCCCAGACAAGTTTGGATAGAACCCAGATTGATCTCAGTGGTCGCATCCGTAATGGCAGTGTCTACAGTGCACACAGCACAAACTCCTTAACTAACCCTCAGCCCTACTTGCAACCTTCCCCTATGTCCTCCAACCCAAGTATTACCGGAAGTGATGTCATGAGACCTGACTACGTCCCATCTCATCGGCACAGTGCCCTAATCCCCCCATCGTACCGTCCAACTCCAGACTATGAGACTGTGATGAAGCAGCTCAACAGAGGCATGGTGCATGCTGAACGGCACAGCCACTCGCTGCGGAACCTCAGCATTGGCAATTCCTATGCGTACAGCAGGCCCGACGCCCTGGTCTACAGCCAGCCTGAAATTCGGGACCATGCACATCTTGCGTCTCCCCAGTCAGCCCACTACCCCTTGAACTTGAACTACAGTTTCCACAGCCAGTCTCCGTATCCCTACCCTGCCGAGAGGCGGCCTGTGGTGGGTGCAGTCAGTGTGCCTGAGCTGACAAACGTGCAGCTGCAGGCCCAGGACTACCCAGCTCCAAACATCATGAGAACCCAGGTGTACCGGCCACCCCCGCCGTATCCATACCCCAGGCCCGCCAACAGTACTCCAGACCTGTCCCGACACCTCTATATCAGCAGCAGCAACCCAGATCTCATCACCAGACGCGTCCACCATTCAGTACAGACTTTCCAGGAGGACAGCCTGCCAGTGGCCCACTCTCTGCAGGAGGTCAGCGAGCCCCTCACAGCGGCCCGCCATGCCCATCTACAGAAGAGGAATAGCATTGAGATTGCCGGGCTCACACACAGCTTTGAAGGCCTGAGGCTCAAGGAGAGGACCATGTCAGCTTCAGCAGCAGATGTGGCCCCTCGAGCTCTCTCTGCAAGCTCCCAGTCCAGTGTCTTCTCTGACAGAACAAAGCAGGAGGAGCCTGAAGAGCAGGAAAGTGGCAGATATGGCCACAAGAAATCTCTTTCCGATGCCACCATGCTGATACACAGCAGTGAGGAGGAAGAGGACTCTGAGGAGGACAGTGGGGCACAGGCCCTGTCAGTTGGGACTGAGGCCCGCCTGGCAGCCGCTTACTGCCAGGAGCCGCAGCTGAACTGCCCCTGTGCCCCAGTCCCTCCCGTCACTGGCCCTCTGCATATTCTTGAGCCTAAGTCCCATATCCCAGAGCCTGAGAAGAGGGGAAGGGACATCAGCTCTGTGGTGGAGGCCCAGCGGCCCCGAAGAGAAGGGCTGCTGACCCCCTCCATGTCAGAGTCTGACCTCACAACTTCCGGGAGATTCCGAGCCAGCAGGGATTCTCTAAAGAAAAGGCCAGTGTCAGATCTTCTCTCTGGGAAGAAGAACATCGTGGAAGGACTTCCACCACTAGGGGTAAGCAGAGGTGTCTCAGACATGGAGAGAGGCCATAACCTGCCTTTTCAGTGTTTAGTCTGTCTCTTCTTTCAGATAGTACTGTTGTAGCTCAGCTTTTAATTAATTAATTATTTAATTAAAAAAAATTTTTCAAAAAAAAAAAAAAATTCTTAGCCATATCTGTATCTAATACCAGGCTACTTCTTTCTTAAGAAGCACGTTTCCATACTTACCTGGCAGGGGAGATACCATGATCACAAAGGTGGTTTTCCCAGGGCGAGGCTTATCCATTGCACTCTGGATGTGCTGACCCCTGTGATTTCCCCAAATGGGGGGAAACTTGACCACATAATTTGTGGTAGTGAGGGACTGTGTTCAAGCTCTCCCCTATTATAAAAAAAAATTTTTAAGAAGCACATTTCCTTCTAGTTAACTGTAGTATTACCTACAGGTTTTATTAAATGTGAAATTATGGCTACCAAAAAAAAAAAAAATAAATAAAATAAAAAAAATTTTTTTTTGAGACAGGGTCTCCTGTAGCCCCAGCTGACCTGGAACTCACTCTGAAGACCAGGCTAGCCTTGAACTCACAGAGATCTGCCTGCCTCTGCCTCCCAAGTACTAGGATTAAAGGCGTGCCACCACACCCGATAGCTTTTATTATTTTAACTTTTCAGCTCCACCCACCATTACTGTTTTTGCCTAATTTTGGATGCAATGGCGTTTTTGATGTGGAAATAAATAAAATAAAACTCTCTACTGAGAGTTTTAGTGGTTTTGCTAGAGATGATAAGATGCAGTGCAAAGGCCTATGGAATAGAACTGGAGGATCAGTGAATTGTCCTAGAAGTGTGCAAGGGAAAAGGAGGTGGTTTTGCTAACCACCATTTAAGATACTGTTGGGTGATAAGGCACCCCAGAACTGTGTTTGTTCCCTTTGCTCAAATGATGTCTGAGAGAGGGTTCGGAAGGTGTGTTCCTAAGTCTTTATGTAGTTCTCAAGGTTAGAGCCTGGGGTTACAGCTTGAGTATCCTGACCATGACCTCTGAGAACTGTGAGTCTAGGATCCAGAAGCCAAAGGCATCCTTTAAAGAATGAATAAATGAGAATTCAGTGGAAATCCCTTATAAACAGCAGCTTCACTATTCAGAAAGAACAGTATCTAAATGTGAAGAAGCACGTCTTAGCTATTTGGAACAAAATGTCCAGGAGCCCAACACTTCTGTAGCCACTCTTCAGGGCGTTTAGCACGTGACAGCCCTTCATCTTTGCTCAGCCCAGTTTATAACAAGCTATTGTTATGCCCACTTCACAGAAAGAATCTGACTCTGACATAGTCAGTAACTTTTCCAAGGTCACAACCTGGAATTTTCAACTGGTTATCTCTATAATAACCGGTTCTCTACTACAGTGCTGTGCATCAGGGTACTATATGTAGAATTTTACCAAGTGGTGATTGCCTGCTTGAAGCCTGGGTGCACTGAACTCTCTTGAGTCCTCAGCCTTTGGCGAAGCGTTTGTGGTCTGTTCTGAAGCCATGTCATGTAGGCCATTATCCTACGGCCCTCACCTCTCCCCAGGCCCTACACTAGAGACACCGAAATAAAGATCCATTTGTCTCCCAGTGTCCTGGCCACAAGGACTCTCTTCCCCTGTCCCTCTTAGAATACACTAGAAGATTGAGGGCCTATTGCAAGAATGCTTCTGGACCAGGGTATGAGGTCCTCAAAGAGCTGTAATGTAGCATCCTGGAAGGCTGGGAAACTCACTGCTTATAGTGCTTGTGAAATGGATCAGAACACTTAGGTACAACATGGGTTTAAGTGTTTTTTTAAACAATGGAAGGATGGATTTTTAAATATAGTTTTAGTTTTTCCTGAGTATATAATCTTATCTATCTGAATAGTAAAGACCAGTGTCTCAGGTTAAAGGGATAGGCTGAGCTGGGCGTGGTGGCGCACACCTTTAATCCTAGCACTTGGGAGGCGGAGGCAGGCGGATCTTTGTGAGTTCAAGGCCAGCCTGGTCTACAGAGTGAGTTCCAGGACAGCTGGGGCTACAGGGAGACCCTGTCTCAAAAAAGACCAAAAAAAAAAAAATAAATAAATAAAGGGATAGGCTGAGCAATATTAGGGTGGGCAGACTGGGGGGTAGGGGGATTTCCATAGCAACTACCTGAGCCTTCTATGACACTGCAGTAATAACTGCCCACTGGTTTTATTTGTAATCCAAATCCAAATACTCAAAATGATACTTTAGTACAGCCTAGTTTAACGAACTTCCCAGGAGTTGAAGGGGCCACCCCCCCCCCCCCCGCAAACTGTCTGACCCCTTCAAGATTAACATGGATTGCCATTGTTTTCTGTAATTGTTCAACAAAAACATATCCTAATGAATTAAAGAAATCCATTATATTTTGAATAGGGCCTGGCAGGTTTAGTTTACTCTGAGAACTTTAATTTGGTCCTCTTTTAATTTTTAAATTTTATTTTTATTTTCTATGTATGAATATCTTGCCTGCCTGTATGTAAGTGCATTCATATGTACAGTGCCCATGAAAACCAGAAAAGGGCTTTGGATCCCCCGGATCTGGAATCGTGAACAGTTGTTAGCCACCATGTGGGTGCTGGGAACCAAACCTGGGTCCTCTGCAAGAGCAGCCAGTGCTTCTAAGCACTGATCCACCTCTCCAGCCCCAATTTGGTCCTCTTGAACTTCAGTATTACTCTCTCATTACCTTTTTTTTTTTTTTTTTGGTCTTTTTTTGAGACAGAGTCTCCCTGTACCCCTAGCTGGCCTGGGACTCACTATATAAACCAGGCTGGCCTTGAGCTCACAGAATTCCTCCAGCAAGGCTCTGTCTCTTAGGTGCTGGGATTAAAGGTGTGCCACTATCCATCTCTCATTAACTTTTAAGAGTTACTAGTAAAATCATATAATTGGGCCATGCTTCCTACTCCTTTTACTTAGGATTTTGCTTACTCCAAGAACGTGTATGGTAGCTGGGGTCAAGAGGGAAAAAGTACAGTGAAGATTCTCCGCTTGGCTCTGAGTGAAGGGCCTGCCATTTATTACTATATGTGTCGGACTATATCTGCCTTCTGAAGTAAATGCTTTGACGTAACAAATGTCAATGAAGGATTCATTTACTGTTGTGACAGATTCCTTTATAAGAGGCAGCTAGCTACATGACCTTGGGCAAGCTGTTTAGTCTCTCTGTGACCCAGTTTTCTCGTTTGTAAATGAGCTGGCCCCTGAGAGATGCTGGGAGACTAACATAAGCACCAAAACATCAGAAGCGCTCAGTGCTCATGTGCTCTTCTGACTCCTTCATGCTAGCACGACATTATCTTCTGTACAACAAACAAGTGTACCAATGCAAGTAAGGTTCCAGGGGTTGGCTGTAAAATAGTAAATCGCAGACAAGGAGGAGCACTTTAGAATCCCCACCCATAGTCTCCACCTCCAGACTGATGGTTATCACAAGGACGGACTGGTTTGGGTGCATTCATACATCACAGAAAGATCTGCTCTTGGTTGCACCCTTTCCTCTTGTACAGTGGTTCTCACCTAAGAAGCGGCTCCAGTTATGGATTTAAAACCATTGACCTGTTCCCCAGGGATTATCACAGCTAGTTTTGAACTGATGATAAAGCTAATCACCATTATCTAACAGGTCAGTGTGGGGCATTTTTGTAAGTCAGATGATGTCCTTTAAGCATTTTGGAAATGTTTGATGAGAGTGTCTGCATAATGAAATTGGCCATTGAAGGCTAGAACCTTTCCTTTGGGAGCCAGTTGTTAAACATTGTTAGCATACTACTGTTTCTGCAAGTGCTAGAATCAGGACATTTTAGCCAAAGGACCTTTCAGGCTTTGCGTCTGTTTGTGTTGTGTATCTTTCTCTTTCCCTTTCTCTTTTTCTGTTTAGACAAAGCTTAGAGGATAAAAATTACTTACTTGAAGGATGTTAAGTTAATTACAAGCTGGGCTTTAACCCAGGAATTTATCCATTTTAAGTCTGGATTGCATTATGTGAGAAGCTCATAACCAAATATGAACTGTGAAGTTAGAAATTATTCCAGGGGCTAGGGAGCTGGCTCAGTGGTTAAGAGTGCTTCTGTGAAATCAAGAGGACCTGAATTCAAATCCCCAACTCCTGTGTGAGGCTGAGGCACAGCCATGGAAGCCTATAACCCCAGCAACTGGGTGCAGGAGATGTGTAGATCCAGGGCTTGCTGGCCATGTCAGACTGGCCAGAACCGTAAGCCTCAGTTCAAGGGACTGAGAGAGTGACAGAGAACACCTGGTACTCTCTCAGGCCCCCACATATGCTCACATGGTCATGTGCATCTCCATGTACCCATATACACACAAAATTATTCTTGTTCACTTTTTGAGTTATGTGTCAGTGATATTCTCCAAGATAATTGTAATCATATAGCATTTTTCCCCTGCACCAAAATGTCTTTTGTTTCTACTCTGTGATTTGGATCCTGGAGTTTTATGGGCTTTTTAATAAGCCTAAAAAGAGCTGGAATAAAGCGGATTTCCTTTATAAGGCAGAAGAGAGAAAACCATTTATTTGACTATTGGGACTACTGACATTATAATTCCTCGGGCTCCCAGGGAAGTGCAGCTTGTCCAAGGAGAGGGTTCTTAGGCTAACTTACTGTAGAGGGGAAAGTCACAGACAGCATACCTTCAGAAACACTTGTTTTCTGAAGGCAGCATTCTGTCGATGCTTACCTTACATCTTGTTTTTCTGATAGTTCAAGTATGCTTTATTTCCTCTTTTAAAAATGGACATCAGCTGGGGCTACAGGGAGACCCTGTCTTGAAAAAGACCAAAAAAAAAAAAGTGTCCATTTGCCGGGTATAGTGGTGCACGCCTTTAATCCTAGCACTGGGAGGCAGAGGCAGGTGGATCTTTGTGAGTTCAAGGCCAGCCTGGTCTACAGAGCGAGTTCCAGGACAAGTGGGCTACAAGGGAGATCTGTCTTGAAAAGACCAAAAAAAAAAAAAAAAGTGTCCATTCAAGCCAGGCATGGTGGCACATGCCTTTAATTGCAGCACTCAGGTGGAGGCAGGTGGATCTTTGTGAGATTGAGACCAGCCTGGTTCTCCGTAGTAAGTTCCAGGCCAGCTGGGGGTACAGGGAGACCCTGTCTTAAAAACAACAGAACTAGGACTGGAGACATGGCTCAGCAATCAAGAGTACTGACTGCGCTTACATCACGTTCCCAGCACCTACATGGTGGCTAACAACCATCGTAACTTAAGTTGCAAGGCATCCAGTGCCGTCTTCTGCCTTCCCTGGGCATTGCATAACATGGGTACATTTACATACTTGCAGGCAAAACCCTCATACGTGCAAATGCACACACACAAAATGTGGCCATTCAGAGAAGCGCAGTGGTCAGCCCAGTCCAATAGAATGCAGAATGGAATATGGGGCAGGGCAGGCATATACATTTCATTTTTTTCCCTCAGAATGATTTTTTTTTTTTTTTGAGATAGGGTTTCCCTATAGCCCCACCTGGCCTGGAACTCACTCTTGTAGACCAGGGTGGCCTTGAACTCACAGAGATCTGTCTGCCTCTGCCTCCCAAGTTTTGGGATCAAAGGCATGTGCCACCATGCTTGGCTCCTCAGAATGATTTTAAAATTTAAACCTTAAAAAATATTAAAGGCTCCCAGGCATGGTGGCCTACACCTTTAATCCCAGCACTAGGGAAGCAGAGGCAGGCAGGCAGGCAGGGAGGCAGGCAGATCTCTGAGTTCAAGGTCAGCTTGGTCTACATAGTTACAGGCCATCCAGGGCTGCATGGTAAGACTGTCTCAAAAAAAAAAAAAAAAAAAGATGAAAAGAAAAGCAAGGCTTATTGTACCAAGTGATTGTGTTTGTGTGAGTGTGCACGCACATGTGTGGGCTACAGCTGATTTTTTTGCTGATGTTTTGAAATTGGGGAGTTCAGTAAGGATTCTGCCTGCCTACAGCCTCACCTTTCATTGCAACAGAGTTTGGTAACCAGTTGGGTTCCAAGGCCTTCTATCTGGAGGATTTATCAGAGCTCTGGCCTTGAAAGGAATGTCTTCTTCCTATTTGTTGGGCAGATAGTGCGGGGAGGTGTGGCATCTTCTGTGGCTGCTGCAGAGAACACTCCCTTATTCCATCCTTAGCCCATTTCTTGAAAGGATTGTCTCTGGGTATATTGTTGGTGTGCACGTAAATATTTTCTGCAGGGAATGAAAAAGACTCGAGTAGATGCAAAAAAAATTGGTCCTCTTAAGCTGGCTGCCCTCAATGGACTGTCCCTGTCTCGGTTGCCCCTACCTGATGAAGAAAAGGAAGTCTCCACCAGAGCCACGAATGATGAAAGGGTGAGTGTGTGCAGGGAGGTCTTGCTTCCTGGGGCAACGTGTAGACAATTCCAAAGGGCGCTCCTGAAATTTTGGATTTCTGGCATTTCATAGTCATCAATGAATATTAAGGAATCTTACCATCTGGGCCCAGCCAGAGCAAATGTATGGCTTAATGTCTTAGCAAATAATTTCAAGCTCCAGTGCTCTCTTTTTGTTTCTGAATGTTCTTTTTTATTTTTCTCAAAGTGAAAACTCTACAAATGTCTGAGAATACACGAGGAAAGCAGGTTTTGCTTTCATACTCTTCAAGGCTTAAATCAGTAGCTCCTGAGTTTTCAAACTTGTGTGAGTGCATTTTCTCACACCTTCTGTGGGGGGCTCTTAGTGTTCACTACTGCTCTTGGAGCTTACATCTCACTCCTCACGAGTCCAGCATTTGCTCACAGTAGTTGGACTGGTGTCTCCTACCCCAGGACTTATTATTTACCAGGAGAATTCTTTTTTTTTTTTTTTAATTTTATGTTTTTTATTTATGTGTATGAATGTACTGTCTGCATGCAGGTCTGCGCACCCGTGTCATGCAATGCCGGGGAGGTCAGAGGACGGTGTCAGATTCCCCTGGAACTGGAGGTCTCCTGGAATTGGAGTTTCAGACGGGTCTCAGCCGCCATGTGGGTGCTGGGGATCAAACCCAGGTCCTCTGCAAGAGCAGTCGGCGTTCTTAACCGCTAGGCCATCTCTCCAGCCCCTGCCAGGAGAATTCTTTTAAACTGATCTTGGTCATAGATTTAGAGAAAAACAAATTAAAAAATTACTTCAGGCAAGTTTTCAACTTCACACATAACTTTGCATTATGTCTCCTAACAAGATTATGTGTTTTGTTCTTTTTTGTAATGAACTTTTTTGTAGGTTTTCCCCATTCTATATTTTTTATTGTTATTAAACTTTTTCATACATCATTTCTCAGTCCAGTTTAGACTCAATTCCCTTTCCATGCCCTCCAACCCAACCGAGTTCATGCATTCTGCCATATATGTCTTGTGTCTTTTTCTGAGTCTTTCCCAAGTTTTTTTTTTTTCAAAAGCAGAGGATTACTGTTTTGGGGCAAGCTTTTGTCCCAGTTCTTTTGTTGTTGTTGTTCCTTTCAACTTGTTTTTGTTCTTACTTTTATGACTTGTAAAAATTTAAGTTTTGTTTTATATAGAATATTTGATAATGCTACACTTTGAAGCAGAAAAACCAGATTTCAAAATCTGTCTTAAAATGCAGCTATTATGATATGTGACTTCTTTTATCACACCCATTTTTATCTATTTTACAGTGTAAATTTCTGGAACAGCGGTTAGGGCAAGGAATGGTCTTCACAGAATATGAAAGAATTCTTAAAAAGCGGCTAGTTGATGGGGAGTGCTCAACAGCTCGACTCCCTGAAAATGCAGAAAGAAATAGGTTCCAAGACGTGCTTCCCTATGATGATGCGAGAGTAGAGTTGGTCCCAACCAAAGAGAACAACACCGGATACATCAACGCATCACACATTAAGGTAAGAGGAACATATAGAGAAATGAACACATGTATTTGGAGGTTGAGTCTTACAAATGCTAAGAATTATATTCGGGTCTCTATTCTAAAAAAAATCCCTGCTTTGAGCCATTGTGACAATCATGTTCTAAGCTAGAGAATTCTACAGCAGTGATAGATTAAAAGTTTGTCTGAGACAGCCAAAGTCATGTCCACCTTCTCCATGTTAGGCACCACTCTGCCCCAGATATTGTTGCCAGGACTTAAGGAGTACTTGACTGGTCTGCCTTTATTTAGAACTCTGTCCTTAATCTGAAGATGTTTGCTCATAAATTCTCCCAGGAGCTGCTGCATCCCAAGTTTTAACTTACCACCTACACCTATGTGTGCTGTCTGTCACCAATGTGCCGGTTTCTTTTTTTTTTTTTTTTTTTTTAATTTATTGTATTTCTCTCCCTTTTCCTGGCACTGGGGATTAAAACCCAGGTTCTTATGCTGGCAGACCCTGCCGCTGAACTTCCTCCCCAGCTCTGTGTCTGGGATCTTTGTAGGTGGTCACAAAAGCTTTTACTTAGGCAGATGCGACTTGTTCTTTTTGTTTCTCCTTTGGTCATTTCAACATTACTTTGTTCTTCAAGGAAGCACTTTCCCCCTGGAAACCGTATAATGCTGTTTAAGGGGGTGATATGACACTGAAATGGAGAAAGTGGTGGTTCCCAGCAGGTGGCACATTGAGCAGTTTTCCGTCATTGTAACTTCTTTGATGCTGGCTAGATTTTTGAAAGGAGAACTATCTTGACAACAAGCTGATGAGTGTCTGTGGGAGGGCAGGATTTTCTTCCCCACATTTTCTTAAGTAGCAGGTCATATTCCATAGGAGAGGAGTCTGACCCCTGAGGTTTTCTGGCAATCTCTGTATTTAAAAACCAAACATAACCAGGTGTGGTGACGCATGCCTTTAATCCCAGCACTCAGGAGGCAGAGGCAGGCTTGAACTCTGTGAGTTCAAGGCCAGCCTGGTCTACAGAGCGAGTTTCAGGCTAGCTGGAACTATAGGGAGACCCTGTCTCAAAAAAACCCCAAAAAACCAAAACAAAACATTTCTTTGGAATAACTCTTCTAGTCTCTTATGACTAGATGGGTAAAAATTGAATGACATTGGGTATTTCAGAATCTTCAGCTTGAGGAGTTGTGGAAAGAATATAAATTTCAGAATTGAGCAGATTGCATCAACCCCTAGATCTCTTACCAGTTGAGGGACCTCCATTTGTCTAATCAACTGCTACAGATATCCTGTGCCTGCCCATATGCCTGCCTGCTTAAAGGGTGCTCAGTCAGAGGGTGCAGAGGTAGGCCCAAGGGCTGGTAGCCTTGGTGGAGGGTATGCATAACAGAGCTTGGGCTCTTAGGAAACAATGTTGTCAGCAATTATTGGCGGGAACACAGGGTAGCCTGGAACACAGGGTAGCCTGGGTTTCCTGGCTCTAAATCCAGTAGCTGGTTGTTATGTTAGTACAGGAAGGTGTTAAATTGTCAGTGGAAATTTGGCATTTGGAGAGTGACCTTGAGTCAAGTTCAGAATAGAGACCATCTTAATGAGGAAGACATTTCTTTTCCTTTTCCCATGGAAATTGGACATCAACTTGGGTTTTGACTTACTTGCTAATCCTTTTTCCAGCATCTTATTTTTATTTTTTTTGGTCTTTTCGAGACAGGGTCTCCATGTAGCCCCAGCTGGCCTGGAGCTCACTCTGTAGACCAGGCTGGCCTTGAACTCACAGAGATACGCCTGGCTCTGCCTCCCAAGTGCTGAGATTAAAGGCATATGCCACCACGCCCTGCTCTCCAGCATATTTCATTAGAACAAATTTAGGGCAGCACAGTTGGTGTTAGCATCTTGGCAAAGCTACCTGCTGCATACTTATGTGCTAGGAGCTGTATGTATTGACTTAACACTCACAACCCTATGAGAGTAGGTAATATTTTTATTTTGTAAACAAACCCCGATATTTAGAGGAGAGCAGATATCACTGTCACACAGATGTCATGAACTCACAGTACATATATTCATAAAGATGGAAGCGGTTAAGATTGTATTGATGAGGAAAAGGTAATAACATAACTTATTTTACTAAATAATCCAGTTCAATTTTTGGTGCCACCATGAACGCAGGTGCACACACATACACACAAAAATTTTAACCTTTCTGGTTTTTTTAGGTCTCTGTCAGTGGAATTGAATGGGATTACATTGCCACACAGGGACCATTACAGAATACCTGCCAGGACTTTTGGCAGATGGTGTGGGAACAGGGAATTGCAATTATAGCAATGGTGACTGCAGAGGAGGTAAGATGTGCTTTCCTTTCTGTTGATGTTCTCAAGTCTCCAAAGAACTGTTAAGGTGAATCCCGTAGAATCCTGACCTTTAGAGAAAACTGCAGGGTGGGGTTGTGGCTTGTGTGTCAGGCCTGCTGTCTGTATGAAGAACGCCCAAGGCCAGGTCTTGGTCTGCTGTTGAGCTGTGCTTGTCTTTAACAGGAGGGTGGCAGGGAGAAGAGTTTCAGGTACTGGCCAAGACTTGGTTCAAGGCACAATACTGTCACCTATGGAAGGTTTAAGATCACCACGCGCTTCCGCACGGACTCGGGCTGCTATGCTACCACAGGCTTGAAGATGAAACACCTTCTCACGGGGCAGGAGAGGACAGTTTGGCATCTCCAGTACACAGACTGGCCTGAGCATGGCTGTCCCGAAGACCTCAAGGGCTTTCTATGTAAGCGTCTTGGTTCTCAGCCTCCTTTGCTTGAGTTTCTGAAATAGTTCATTTCTATGGTCTCATATAATCTTTGGATTTGTTTAAGAATGTGTTTGGAAAGGCTTACCAGAAGGAGGATTTGTTGTTGGATTTGTGCAGGCAGGTCAGAGGACAACTTAGAGTTGGTTCTTTCCACTCTGTGGGTCCATGTTAGTCTTGGTGGCAAGCATCTTACCCAGTGAGCCAACTTGCCAGCCCGTGAAGGTGTTCTTAAGAGGGACGGCCATGATGCCACAGCTGACTCCCACGGCTCCTCTGTCTAGTCTTGGCTGAGATGCTGACTTGCCTACAGTTACACTGGGTTCTTTCTTCTGGTGCTCATATCTGAGGCTTCTTGGGGGCAGAATAAGGAGGTTGTTGTTGGTTTGCTACGCCTTTGTCTCTGAGTACTTTTCTTTTTCATTGATGTTCACAGCATACCTTGAAGAGATCCAGTCTGTTCGCCGACATACAAACAGTACAAGTGAACCCCAAAGCACCAGCCCTCCACTCTTGGTGCACTGCAGTGCTGGCGTGGGAAGAACCGGGGTTGTCATTTTGTCAGAGATCATGATTGCCTGTCTGGAACACAATGAGGTAATGACTTGGATGTTAAACTCTGCCTTTTTTTGTTGAGAGTTATGGGCTGGGAAGGAGAGGGGCATAAAAGGGCCTGAAAGGTCTTTCTGAGCACATTTCCTCGACTATGGTAGCTACAAGATGCTTTGTAAAAAAGCCTTAGAGGTTCTCAGCTTTGGGAAATTAAATATGGAGATGTCATACAATTTATAAAGCCATTTAACTTGTGTTTTTCAAATTTGAGCTCAGTGCTTTGTTTTTTCTTATAGTGCCATTAACGGTTCCAAGGTAACTGGTGCTGGCCAGTGGTCTGTGGGAAATGCTGAGCCAGATGCTGATAGTGCCTCTCACACTGTGTTGTTGTTGAATCTTGGTGTCTGGCAGGATATGATTTACATGTAATTGATTTACAAGTCAGTGAGGTACAGCCATGAAGTGGTGAAGAAATAATCTTCCAGGACTTGTATTTATAGCTACTAGCAGCAGATCTGGGGTTGTTACAGGAGACACTGAGGCAGACCAGACTGCCCGTCTGTCTCCCAGCCAGATTCTGTGAGGGCAGCAGCCTTTGCACAGTTTGTTTCCCACAGGAATGTGTTCTCATCACTGCTTCTCTCTCCTAGGTGCTGGACATCCCCAGAGTGCTGGACATGCTGAGGCAACAGAGGATGATGCTGGTGCAGACTCTTAGCCAGTACACGTTTGTGTACAGAGTTCTCATTCAGTTCCTGAAAAGCTCCAGGCTCATTTAAGCTCCCACACTTTCTAATGGGAACCCAATCATGTGAAGTGTTTACAGCTTTAAAAAAGTGCTTGTCGGCTCATACTTGCTCCCCACAGTTCCTCCATGTGGAGCTCATCGGACAGGAGGTGCGGTATGAGGAGCTGTACGCTGGAGGAGTCACACTGAGCATGAGGCTGAGGGCTGGGAGGGGCTGGAAAAGGACTGGGCTGGTTTCAAGGGCGCTGCCCTGGCCTGATTTGCAGTGCTTGCACACATTTTGGAGATTGTATTTTCTAGACAATTCTCTATTTTACTGAAGCTATGCTGGGCAATTCTGGCAATCATTAAGGCACAGCAATTTTTATCTTAAGCTAGTTTTTTTGATATGACTAAATATTTAGGGGTTTGCTTAATTAGAAACAGAACATTCTGTGGGGATGATCCACAGACTGAGTGGTTCTTGTATAACTTTGTATTTAAAACCGTCATCTTTTGTTACTTAAGGAAGAAAAAAACAAAACAAAAAACATTGGGTTCTCGTGGTTTATTTACCAAGCCCAAAATAGAGAATCTGAAAGTGTTTTTTTGAAACATAGAAACCATTTTTATATTCAGAAATTTTTATCCTGAAAGTTCTATATATTTGTACCTTCTATATTTTCCAAAGGAGAGCTCAACTTATGATACTGAGTCAGTTCGTGTAAAGTCGGGAACGAAGGCACGTTATTTAAAATCTAAGAATATTTTTTCAGTATTATGCATAAACAAGAGTTTGATCTTAGTGGTTGAAAATGAAGAAAAAAAAAACAATTGTATAGGATGGTTTTAAGCACTTTTCGTTAAAAAAATGAGTTTACTCGGACATGGTAACAATGGACACTGAAGGAGGAGGGCCACGAGGATGTGCGGTGACGAGGACAAGCATACGTGCCTGTGGCGGGTGTGGGGATGCCTTGGTCTTTATATAAATGCAGTATTATCTCTACTCACTTGAGAGCCAGGATGGAGAGGAGGGCTTAGGAGTGCAGGTGTCTGCCCCTGGGGCTATGCACGGGGAGGTCAGTCTGTCATTGTCAGTGACTTTGTTTTTGTAGAGTTCTTCCATCTGGACCTGTATTTTTTCCACAAATAAATTCAGGTTTATATTATCATTAAGAAACTTTGGAAAGGTTTATTTTCTTTAGATTGAAAGAATGGAATGGTTAACAAGTTCACCTCTTCCCAAAACCACAGCCCAAACGTGTGAGGCCACCAGAAATTGCTGTGGTATTCAAGAGGTACTTGAATTTTAGTACCATAGTCCCCTATCTTCACTCAAGATCAGTTCTCAGTAGGTAGTCCCCTCCCATCCCATTCCCGCATGGCCTACTCCAAGCCAGGTCTGAGGGGTGAGCGTTGTCTTAGTCTGGCTGAGGATGAACTACTGGCACCTTTAGCTTAGGTCTCCTTTCCCCTTTCGAAGCTGTTTCTTTACAGTGGAGACCTTCCAGAAAGTCCTGTCTAGGGTGAACTCCTCAAATGATGATTCCACCATCATACCATCATTCTGATTTCCGTGAGACAAGAGTTCTGTGTGTGGTATGTCCCAGCCCAACTCTTGAGTTACCTAGAAACCAGCTACCTTGGGGCAAGTTCAGATGTGGGAGAGTGAATATTGAAAGTGTACAAACTTGTCACTCAGGAACAAGATGGCAATTCTAATGCTCTGTTTAAAGTATAAGAGAACCCTGTGAAAATACTCCCCGGGATGGGACAGGAGATTTGTATGGTAGTATTTCTCATCTCATGCTGTATGAAGGATAGGAAATTTTCTGAAGTTTTTTTTTTTTTTAACCCCCAGTGGTATGATGTTCTACCAGATTTTAAATATTTTTAAATGTCCCATTGATAAGAACATACTGTAAAACAAAACAAAAATCTAATTAAAGAGTAATATATGATATATTTGTGTTCTTATTGCAATAATTTGAAAAGGAAATTTCTTAAGAGAGAAAAATTATCACTCATAAAATGTGTTGCATGTTTGACATCACTTCTAAGAGTCATGTAATTTTAAGCTTTTAATTACAGTTAGTAAATATGAATTTCTGAATAAAGATACGTTATTGGATTTTGGAGCAATGTGATTTTCGAGGGGCAACTGTAGAAAATTGAGGTTTTAAAGTTTACCATGTCTGAGTCGAATGTCACTACTGTCTGCCAAATTTTACACAATGCTTCATGTAGTTTAGTTTTTAATTCCTTAATGGTATTAATTTCATATCAATATTACCAAAATATACATTTCTGTGAAAGTAGATTATAAACTAGTGTTTTTACCAATCAACTTCAGTATTTCTGGAATCATTTTTCCTGATTATTGAGGGCTTTTGTTGATTTTCTATTTGTAGTTTTGAGCCTAGAAAGTACTCATTTTAGAATATAATCTAGAATTTTATTTGTAGTAATTATTTTCCTTTGGAACATCTACTGTGAAGCATTCAACAAGTCCTAGACTTTAGTGTTTAAAACTTTTTGGTGGTCTTGAACAGACACTCTCCAGGTGTGATGGCCTACACCTTTAATACCAGCACTCGGGAGGCCAAGGCAGTGCTATCTCTTTGAGATCAAAGTCAGCCCAGTCTACTTAGCCAGTTCTAGGCTGGCTGGTGCTATGGGGAGAAGCTGTCTCAAAAACACAAAAATGAAAACACCTAGACCAGATACTGGACCTGTGTTTCCTTAGAAACTTCCAGAAAGAGGTGTCTAGTGAGAAGCTGTCTACACCTACAGGGTCATGACATAGAGCAGTATGAGGCCCTGTGGCATCTCAAACAGGCCGATGTGTTCACAGTGGAAGGGAAAATTGAAGATATAGAATACAACAGTGCATCATCAGATATAGCATAAGCTGGAGGTCAGCTGCAGCCTTCCAACAGGATTATTTAAGATTTACATGAATAAAATAAATTTCCTATGGGAATAGGAAAGCAGGAATTACTAATATATATATATATATATATATATATATTGCATTGGTGATTGAAGTAAATTGTTTTTTTAAATTAAACTTTGTAAAGAAACTCTTAGGTATAAATTTAAAATTTGCCTCCCAGCAAAAAGATAGCATATGAAACAAACTAAAATGGTCTCTTTTTAGTCAAAATTTATTTAAAAAAAAAAAAAACAAGAATCTAAATTACAGGAGTCTTTGAAGTTGAACAGCTGAGAAAAAAATATAGGCACTTTTCAAATTCCCATAGACAAGGGTTCTAACTCTATATTTACATATAAGAAAATTAGATATATTGTAAATTCCGAAATCTGCATGTTTTGGGGTTGGATAGGAAGGATTTTAAATGACATTTGAAGAAATTCTTTGCTTAAGTAGCATCTTTTTCTGTATATTTTTGGCAGCTCTCAAATAAAAATGCATTCTAAAAATTTACTTGGATGTTGAATTGAGACCTAGTAGCATTTACCTTTGTAAATAACACAGTAAGCGGGTGTATTAACTTCCTTGGTTTGTCCTCCAAAGCCACAGGGAACTGAGAGGGAAAGACATCTTACAGAACCGGATCAATGGTCTGTCCCCCAAGGCTCTAGGACGACCCTTTGCCCTACTGCACCCTGGTGGAGAGATCAGAGAATGATCCCTGCTCTGCCCTGAAAGCAATTATCTCAGCATTTGTTGCCGAATGCTGAGCAGCGCGTGGGTGGGGAGGTGTAGAATGGAACTTGGCAGTGAAGCCAGCAGGAATGATGTCTGAGAAAGTGGCCGTGCGGTGGGACTGGGAGTACAGAAGTGGCTTGGCAAAATATTCCTCTGCCTTTCTGTCCCTGCTTACCGAACATATCCTGCCTGTACTGGCACTGGGTTGAGATTGGAAAAAAGGGAGGGGCTGAGAAGGAAGCCAAGGTTTGCAGCAGCAGCTGAGAGGCAGCGGTTCCGAAGAGCATCATTTCAGAGCTATCTCTAGGTCATACAGAAAGGAAGGTCTGCCTGCACATTGTATTTAAAGGCATTTATATTTTTGCAAAATGAAATACTTCTAACAGTCTGGAGTAAATGTAATTCTCAATTTTGATGGTTAAAGGGATACCAGTCATATTTTAAAAATTGCACGTATGTATAAATATTGTGCGTGTGCACATACCGCAGTGCACTGTAGAGATCAGAGTTCAGCTTTCAGGAGTGTCAGGAGTTGGGTTTCTCCTTCTACCATGTTCTTGTTTCTGTGCCTTTACCTACTCTGAGCTGTCTTACTAGCTCTAGTTTCTTTTTTTCTTTTGTGAGTGAGTGTGTGTGTGTATTAGTGCAGTGCCCTTGGAGGCCAGAAGGCAGCATTGGATCCCCCTGGAACTGGAGTAACAGGTGGTTGTGAGCTGCCTACATGTGCTGGGAACTGAACTCTGGTCCTCTACAAGAACAGTACAGGCTCTTAACCACTGAGCCAACTTTCCTGCTTTTTTAATTTAATTTTATTTATTTTTTATTTTTTGGTCTTTTCTAAACAGGGTCTCCCTATAGCCCCAGATGTCCTGGAACTCACTCTGTAGACCAGGCTGGTCTTGAACTCACAAAGATCCGTCTGCCTCTGCCTCCCAAGTGCTAGGATTAAAGGCGTGTGCCACCACCCCTGGCCTTTCCTGCTTTTTAAACCATATTACATACCTAATTGACTATTTCTGTTCTCAGACCAGAACACTTTTTGCATTTGAGTGTGCATGTATATTTCAAATTTACAGTCTAAAAACCTGAAGCAGACTAACAGGGCCAAAGGAATTCAGAAGATTGTATTACCAACTGGGTTAGAGCAACCCCAACTCAATAGTAGGTGACTTTAATACCCCAGTGTCTTGAATAGACAGGTCAGCTGGACAAAGAATAAACAGACGTCTGAATTTTATAAATGACTTCTTACATGAAACGAACCTAACAGACAGCTACAGAATATTCCACCCAAGCACTTTTCTGCTCCGGAGCCCACGTAAGTTTTTCTACAACTGAACACATTCTATTAAAACAAACCTCAGGGGCTGGAGAGATAGCCTAGCGGTTAAGAGCACTGACTGTTCTTGGCAGAGGACCCGGGTTCGATCCCCAGCACCCACATGGCAGCTAAGAACCATCTATAACTCCAATTCCAGGAGAACTCCAGTTCCAGGGGAATCCGAGACCCTCTTCTGACCTCCGCGGTATTTCATGACACGGGTGCACAGACCTACATGCAGACAGCACATTCATACACATACAAAAAATAAAATTTAAAAAATGTAAAATAAAACAAACCTCAACAAATACAAAAAAATTGAAATATTTCTTTGTATCCTATCAGACCATAGTGCAATAAATCTTATCAACAGCCAAAGAAGCTCTAGAAACTACACTAGCTCATGGAGATTAAATAACACACTCCTGAATGATTAGGTCAAAGAAGAAATTAACAAAGAAATAAAAGCATTCCTGGAACTAAAAATGAGAATACAACACAATAAAATCTGGCACACCTTAAAAGCAGTCCTAAGAGGGAAGTTTATAGCTCTTAATGTCTACATTAAAAAAATCAGAGCACATGTAAATGACTTAGCAGTCCAACTCAAGACTCTGGAAAGGCAAGAACAAACCAATCCCAGACCTAGTAGACCCTCTTCATATCAGCTTGTTCTGCTGTGCTATAGGTAAGCAGCTTGTCCTACCTGTGTGAGCTCTTTATTACATATTAGTCACTGTGCAACCTACTGAGAACTGGAGTAAAATATCTGTCAACATGTCAAAATTTTTTTTCTTGGTGCAGCCCCGGCTGTCCTGGAACTCACTTGTAGACCAGGCTGGCCTTGAACTCAAAGAGATCCACCTGCCTCTGCCTCCTGAGTGCTGGGATTAAAAGCATGCACCTCCACACCTGGCGGTTTTTTTTAAACAAAACCTCAGTTATTCAAACCTTGCTCCATAGATTGGCATTGGGCCTGATTTATTTTTCTTTTATTACATTCTTTCGATTTTTTTTTTTTTTTGTCTTTTTGAGACAGGGTCTCCCTTTAGCTCTAGCCAGCCTGGAGCTCACTTTGTACACCAGGCTGGTCTTGAACTCACAGAGATCCACCTGCCTCTGCCTCCCGAGTGCTGGGATCAAAGGCGTGCACCACCATATCCGGCTACATTCTGGATTTTTACAGTAGCTAAAGTAAAAAAAAACCATTTATATAGCCAGCTATTGTTGGAACGTAAGAACATAGGTGCTAGTATGTCTTATATTGCTGTAATAGAACACCTAAGACATTATAGAGGAGAGAGTTCTAGTCGGGGATTCTGGAAATAGCAATCTGTGGGGCTTCTGAAGCCTGTAGCATCCCATGGCAGAAAGGGTGAAGGGAGCAGAGACCAGAACCTGCCTTTAATCCCAGCACTCAGGAGGCAGAAGCAGGCAGATCTCTGTGAGTTGAAGGCCAGCCTGGTCTATATAGCAAGCTCCAGGCTAGCTGAAACTAAAGGGAGACCCTGTCTCAAGAAAAAGAAAAAAAGTCTAAGCTGGGTGTAATCCACACCTTTAATTCCAGCACTTATTTTGGTATTTTTAAACTGTGTTTTCAAAGTTACTATAGACAGTTGAGTATGGTGGCACACACCTTTAACTCCAGCACTTAGGAGGCAGAGGCAGATGGATCTCTGTAATTTCAAGGCCAGCCTGTTCTACTTAGTGAGTTTTAGGCCAGCTGCAGCTACAGGGAGACAAAACAAAACAAACAAAAAACACTCTTGGAATTATGAGCATAACCCTGAGGTAAGGGCGTTGATCCCTGTCATTATCACTTAATCTCTTGAAGGTCCCTCTGCCCGTTGAAGCCACACCGGGGGCTTTTAGTACATGAATTCTGTGGAACACTTTCAAATCATACCATTGAGTAAGTTGGGTTTTTGTTTGTTTGTTTTGGTATTTTTCAGACAGGGTCTCCCTGCAGCCCCAGCTGTCCTGGAACATGTAGACCAGGCTGGCCTTGAAGTCAGATCGGCCTGCCTTAGCCTCCCAAGAGCTGGGATTAAAGGTGTGTGCCACCACACCTGGTGTAAATTGGTTTTATGAAGTCATCTCGGTGTTTTAGTTTTTTGTACTTAATAGGTACATATTCTGACTTATAATAAAGATCTTCAGATGAAGAACTTCATCACAAACCAGAAATTTGCTACATATTTCTATTTGATTAAAACAAGCTGGCCCAACGCTGTCCATAGTATTTTTTTTTTTTTTTTTTTTTTTTTTTTTTTGGCTTTTTGAGACAGAGTCTTCCTGCAGCCTGAAGCCCCAGCCAGCCTGGAATTCACTTTGTAGACGAGGCTGACCTGACCTTGATCTCACAGGGATCTGCTTGCCTCTGCCTCCTGAGTGCTGGGCTTAAAGGCGTGTGCTACCACTCCCAACTTTCCAGAGTAACTTAGGAAACACAGTTTAAAAATACCAAAATAACTCCCAGCACTTGAACTCTTTGTGAGTTCAAGGCCAGCCTCATCTACATAGCAAGTTCCAGGACAGCTGGGGCTATAGGGAGACCCTTGTCTCAAAAAGACCAAAAAAATAAAAAATAAAAAAGATGATACAGGTTATTATGATTTGACATGCTTTAAAATCTAGAAGTCTGGAGAAAGCATATGGAAGTACTTTTGCAGAGTTGCTGCTTAAATTCACATAGTTGGAATTCTACCTTTTTTTTTTTTTGAGACAGGGTCTCCTTGTAGTCCAGCTGGCCTGGAACTCTGTAGACCAGACTGGCCTGGAACTCACAGAGATCCACCTGACTCTGCCTCCCAAGTGCTAGGACTAAAGGCATGTGCCACCATGCCTGGCTTAAAGACAATTCTTAGCTGCCATGTAGGTGCTGGGAATGGAACCTGGGTCCTCTGCAAGAGCAGGGGGTGCTCTTAACCACTGGGCCATCTCTCCAGCCCTGGGAATTCTACCTTTTCAAAATGGTAGTCCATTTTCTTGAATTTTCTAATTTAAAAATAGATTTGGGGGCCAAAGAGATGGCTCGGCAGTTAAGAGCACTGGCTGCTCTTGCAGAGGATCCCAGCTTGATTCCCAGCACCCACATGGTGGCTCACAACCATCTGTACATCCACTTCAAGGGGAATCTGAAATGCTTTTCTGGCCTCCACACGTATTGCATGACACCAGTGCAAGTGTACTTACACACATGCAGGCAATACCCTCATACACATAAAACAACATTTTAAAAAATAAATTCTATGTACTTCTGAAGTCTGATAATATAAAAAAAATCTATAAATATGTTACTGGTTGAAAACTACATTTTTTAAAATTTTTGGTCTTTTCGAGACAGGGTCTCCCTGTAGCCCCAACTGGCCTGGAACTCGCTCCTGTAGACCAGGCTGGGCTTGAACTCACAAAGATCCGCCTGCCTCTGTCTCCGCCTCCCAAGTGCTAGGATTAAAGGCATTCTCCACCACACCTGGCTGAAAACTACATTTAAATGAGCAAAATGCTTGAATAGCTGAAAGGAATTTGTGAAAGAAATGTGTGTATGTGTATGACGGGTATGTTGTCAGTTTGACTGGATTAGTGAATCCCACCACGGGGTCTGTCTAGGAGTGTGTTTCTAACTTAATCATTTCATTCAGGACCCCAAATCTGGACAATTTGGGAGGTGGTAGGCTGTGGAAGCTGGGCTAGCTGGAGGAAGTGGGCTGCTGGGGCGTGCTTCTGAAAGCTGTCTTGTCCCTGCTCTTTCAGGTTAAGCTCTGCTTCCAGCTGCCCCAAGGTGAACAGCCTATGTCACATGCCCTTCCACTACCAGATCTGCCTCATCACAGGCCCAGAAACAACACATGGACAGAAACCTCTAAAATCATGAGCCCAAATAAATCTTCCTTTAAGTTAAGATATTTTGTCTCAGCAATGAAAAAACACATTTCAATGAAAAGCAGCATGAGAAGCAAGTTAAGATTTGTGAGTGAATAGTGCTCTAAAACTGTTCTGCTGTCTTACTGTAGATCTTATTGCATAGAGGTATATAAATAAATTAGTTCTATTTCCCTATTGGATTATTGCTAAGACAAAAGATGTTTTTCAGTAGTGGACAGTCTGTCATACATTTCCGTAGCTATCAACCACTTGAAAACTAGAATGCATTTTGCCAATATAACTTGCTCCATTAGTTAGGATCTATAGGATCCAGTTACTACATGTTTGTTGGTGTGCTTCCCAACATCCTCTCCTGTGGGTGAGTTGAGTCCTCCAGTGGCCATTGTGTGGCTATATGTTGGTGGCCACTTCATCTTTCAGAAAGGTGGCTTTCTGGACCCAGCATCTGGAATCCTGTTAGGAATATATTTTTGAGTTCCTCTCCATGTCTGAAAAGTCTGAATCAGAAGCCGTCAGAAAAGTTCTTCAGGGGACTCTGATGTATGTCAAGGTTTGAAAGCCACTACTTTGGTAATTAAGGTCTAGATGTCCAATATGGACCCAATTTAAGGTGCCCTATTTAGCTTACCTACTTAATAGGCACAAGAGTTTAGATAGTTTTTAGCCAGGCATGGTGGTGCCCGCCTTTAATTCCTTCACTTGGGAGGCAGAGGCAGGCAGTGTGAGATCGAGGTCAGCCAGTTCCAGGCCGACAGAGGGAATCTGTCTCAGAAAAAGATTAATTTTTAGTTGTGACAGATTAAAAGTGTTACTTTTTCCATTGCTGTGACAAAAGCAGCTTGAAGAAAGCTTTTTAAAAATTTTTTTAAATTAATTTTATTTCTGTATGTGTATGAATGTACTGTCTGCATGCAAGTTTGTGTACCCGTGTCGTGCAATGCTGCGGAGGTCAGAAGAGGGTCTCGGATTCCCCTGGAACTGGAGTTCTCCTGGAATTGGAGCTTCAGACGGTTCTCGGCCGCCATGTGGGTGCTGGGGATCGAACCCGGGTCCTCTGCAAGAGCGGTCGGCGCTCTTAACCGCTAGGCCATCTCTCCAGCCCCGAAGAAAGCTTTAATTCTGGCTGTTTGAGGGTGTACACGGCAGGGAAGGAGAGCCTGGCAGCAGGAGTGAGGGGTGCTCACACTGCACTCAGGAAGCAGACAGGTGAAGGCTGGGGCTCCATTTCTCCATTCTATTCAGTGCAGGGCCCCCATCTAAGGAATGGCATGGCCCAACATTTAGGGTGCATTTTTCCATTTCAATTGACCCAATCTAGAAACTCCCTCACTTTTTCTCCTAGGTGATTCTAGGTTATGTCAGGTTGACAGAATTAACCAGTAGCTCCTGGATATGTTCTCATCAGAATCCTGAAGTTGCTAATGCTATCTTATGTGGCAAAAGGACTTTTTCGTGTAAAGAGAGATGAACCTAGACTGTCTAGGAGGGTAGAGAGAGAGAGAGAGAGAGACCTAGATTGTCCAGGAGGAGAGAGAGAGAGAGAGAGAGAGACCAACCCCATTCCTGGAAGCTGGTGGGGGTAAGCTCTGGAAAAGGCAAAGAAATAGTTTCTCAGCACAGGTACAGCCTTAGCCTTGGGAGTTCCAGAACTATAAGATGCTGCTTGTTCTAAGGGTGGTAACTTGTTACAGCAGCATTAGGAAACCAAAGCAACAATCCTCTCTATCAGAAGAAACCTGATAGTTAGCTTACTTGATTAAAGAATCATGAAGAAACTAGGTGAGTTATGGAAGTTTCACATCTGGGACTGTGAGGTGCACTTCAAAAGCTTGAATGTTAAAACAAACCAGAGTTCTCAAGACAATGTTAGTCTCAGAGTAAAACTCTTGACCCAAATCCAAAAATAACTTCCTCCTAACCTTTGAATGAGACACTCTTTTAGGATCTGCCATTCCTAACTGGCAAAATCTGGCTATTTTAAAAGTCTGTAGGTGGAAAGGGTGGCGTCTGTCACTGGAGTGTGAATTGATGTTACAGGTGGCTTCCGAGTATTACAGAGGCACGTGAAGGATGAGGAGGTTTCTTCTAGATGTACATCATTTCAACCTTAATTTTTTTTTTTTTTGGTATTTTTGAGGCAGGGTCTCCCTTTAGTCCCAGCTGGCCTGGAGCTTGCTATGTAGACCAAGCTGGCTTTGAACTCACAGAGATCTGCTTGCCTCTGCCTCCCGAGAGTCAACCTTACTTTTTATAGACCTTAAGAATTAAACTAAAAGTAACTGGAAGGAAATCTTTGGATCATTTAATCCAAGCTCTTTAAAACCAAGGCCTAGGATAGCTCCCTGGTAGCCACACAGTTTACTTGGAAAATTATAGTTTTGCTGCATAAAGTTGCTTTGATCTTTTCTGATTGTCTTCAATAAAGAAAAAATTAGGGGCTGGAGAGATGGCCTAGTGGTTAAGAACACCGACTGCTCTTGCAGAGGACCCGGGTTGGATCCCCAACACCTACATGGCGGCTGAGAACCATCTGAAACTCCAATTCTAGGAGAACTCCAGTTCCAGGGGAATCCGAGACCCTCTTCTGATCTCGAGGCATTGCATGACATGGGTGCACAAACCTACATGCAGACAGTACATTCATACACATAAATAAATAAATAAATAAATAAATAAATAAATAAATAAATAAAAGGAAAAAATTAGTCTTTTTAACCTAAGCCTTTTAAAGGAAGTTGCTAATTCCTATTTAAAATGTAAGCATCTGGGCATGGTGGTACATGTCTGTAATCCCACACAGTGAGTTCCAGCTAGTCAGGGCTAGTCAGCAAGACCCTGTCTCAGAAGAAAATAGATACGTGAGCAAATGAAGAAATTGTTATGTACCTTAGGCATTTGCTACATTCTCCTCTCAGTACTGGGAATTTACAAAGTATAAAGAGGAAGGGCTGTCCTCTATTTTTTACCTGGTCTGTAACTAAATCTCCCCTTAAACTACCTTCCTTCATGAATGAATGTATTAAGTGTTAAGCAGATAATGACTTGGGGATCCACAGAGATAGCGGTCTTTCCTCCAGAGGAGCTGACAGGCTAGATTATTGTAGATAGGAAATATTCCAGATCTCAGAGGTGGTGTATGAGGGGAGAGTGTCAGAGCGATCATTCAAGAGTCAAGTCACAGATGGAACAATCAATCTGAGCTATAAAACAAGGCTCTAAGGGTACTGCAGAAGGAAAGGATGCTCTGAGCAGACAGCAGTGCAAAGACACGCACAAGGGAGGGCCCCTGATGTTCAGGAGCAAGCAGCCTAGGATGCCCAAAGGAGGGTGGAAAGAGATGTCCTGGGTAAGAAAACAGACTGTCGAAAAATATACCAGCCCCACCCCGCCCCGCCCCTTCCGGTCCCGCTGGTGAGGCTGAGGGCTCTGTCTCCTCTCGCCGCTGCCACAGGGTAAGGGTGGCAGTAATGCTAACGCTGGCAAGCAAACTGAAGCGAGATGACGGTCTGAAAGGGTCCGGACATCAGCTTCCACATCTGACTCCACTTGGACAGTTTCTGTCAGAGACAAGTTGCTTGTTAAAGAGGTTGCAGAACTTGAGAAGCTAATTTGCCTTGTACCTGTAAAGTGCATTTTCCTGACCCAAACAAGCTTCATTGTTTTCAGCTAACTGTAAGCCCAGATGAGGGTTACTATCAAGGTGGAAAATTTCAGTTTGAAACCAAAGTTCCTGATGCATCCATGGTGCCTCCCAGGGTGAAATACTTGACTAAAAGCTGGCACCCCAACATCGCAGAGGCAGGAGAAATAGGTGTAAGTTTACTAAGAGAACATTCAATTGATAGCACTGGCTGGGCTCCCACAGAACGTTAAAGGATGTTGTCTGGGGATTAAACTCTTTATTTACTGATCTTCTGAATTTTGATGACCCACCGAATATTGAGGATGCAGAGCACCATTTGAGAGACAAAGGGGACTTCCGGAATGAAGTGGATGACAGTACATCAAACACTATGCCAGATAAGAGATGACTGCAGGCCGGTGTGGACTGTGTCACAGTTGTCTCTATGTGAAACAGCACGAGGTAGTTCCCCCATACTCACACTCCCTGTCAGCCCCTTGGGATTGTCCCAGTCCTGCGACCATGTTGTCCTGAAGAAGACCGGTCTCCTGGCTGCCTGCTATAGGTGGTGGACGGAACACAATACAGCAAGAAATTGTGTCTGGGCCTCCAAAGAGTTGTCTGCTTCCCTTAACATGTTTGCTCGAAACTCCACTGTCTAGGTTGTTGGTGAAATCGCTGTGAAGTTGTGATGAACTCAACATTGAGGCTAGCGCTTGCTTCTCTTTTCCCCAACAAAACACGTGATGTACTGACATGTTCAGTGTGACTGTCAGATTGGCAATAAGAAACCTGCTGTAAATGGTGATTGGATGCACATTCTCTTAGCTTCTTCCAGTGCTGACCCTGCCCAGATGTGAAGCTTCCCAGAATGCAGTCACTCACTGTAGATCTCACTGAAATGCATATTTATAATGTAAGTATATTTTGGAACATTAAAAAAAAATACTAGCCCAGTGTGATGGCTCACGCCTTTAATCCCAGCAATTCAGAGGAGGTAGAGGTAGGCAGTTCTCTGTGAGTTCAAGGCCAGCCTGGTCTACATGGTGAGTTCCAGGCTAGCTGGGGCAGCAGAGAGAACCCATCTTGAAGAAAACAAAAAAACAAAACTCGGGAGGTGGGCTGGGTGTGGTGGTGCATGCCTTTAGTGCCAGCACTCTGGAGGCAGAGGCAGGCAGATCTCTGTGAGATTGAGGCCTGCCTTGTCGATCTATGTAGTGAGTTCCAAGTCAGCTGAGTCTACAGGGCAACCTTATCTCAAACAAAACAAAAACAAAACCAATATATTTTGGGGGGCTGGAAAGATGCATCAGCAGTTAAGAGCACTGTCTGCTCTTGCAGAGGACTCAGGTTTAGTTCCCAGCACCCATATGGAGGCTGACTGTCCTTAACTCCAGTTCCAAGGGACCAGGTGTCCTCTTCTGGCTTCTGTGGGCATTGCATGACATGGTGTACACTTACATACATGCAGGTAAAACACTCATACACACAAAATAAAAATAAAAAACTACCAAGAGGTCCAGACTTCAAATGGTTTAGCAAGTGGGAACACTTTAAAAGGAGCTGCATGCTATGTTTTTTAAAAATTTTTATTTATTGTTTTATATATATATATATATATATATTTGTACAAGATTATGTTACAAATAAAATCTAGACCCGTGTCCCCCTCCCTACCCCCGATATGCTATGTTTTAAATGCAACCTGTAGGTATTAATTCTCATAGAATCTGTTTAATTCTTACAAGGATTAAGGTGCTGTAATTATACCCACTCAAAGGTTGAGACGACAGGGTCAACAATGAGCTAGGGAGGAATTAAACCAAGGCAATCTGGTTCAAAGTGTACACTTAGCACAACTAGAAGCTTCAGGATGACAGACAGGCTGTGGGAGGAAGGGGAGAGGTAAATGGAGATGTTGCTTGAAAAGTCTAGCCAGCTTTTCTCAAATATACCAGTTGGAGTCTACCTTACACAGCTTTTGCCTTCCCAAGAACCACTTTTAATATTTCTTTATATATTAACTTTTTTTTTTGTTTGTTTTTTTTGAGACAGGGTCTCCCTGTAGCTCCAGCTGTCATGGAACCCACTATGTAGACCAGGCTGGATTTGAACTCACAGAGATCCACCTGCCTCTGCCTCCTAAGTGCTGGGATTAAAGGCATGCGCCACCATGCCCAGCCTATCATCTTTTAAAATAAAATTTAAAGAGGTTAAAGGATAACCTCAGCATGTCCCGAGGTACAAAAATTAAGATTGGGGGCTGGAGAGATGGCCTAGTGGTTAAGAGCGCCGACTGCTCTTACAGAGGACCTGGATTCGGTCCCCAGCACCCACATGGTGGCTGAACACTGTCTTTGACTCCAGTTCCAGGGGAATCCGATACTCTCTTTTGACCTCCGCAGCATTGCATGACACAGGTGCACAAACCTACATGCAGACAGTACATTCATACCCATACGAGAATAAATAAAAAAATAAAAATATTAAGATTGGGCCAGTGCTCCAAATACAGAAACCTGGACTCAGAGTTAGAGCACAACTACACACATGGCAAACCAGCATGGATGGAGGCTGAGAACCGTGGAAGTTACTGAGAATGCCTCACAAAGATGGCAGCTTCAAGGAAGGAAAGGAGAGGACAGAGGTTCTGAGGACGTCTCGGGGATAACGGGGATGAGGGCTTGTGGAATAAATCTCCAACTGAGGAAAGATGGAATCCAGGAATGGAACAGAGGGGTGGATCAGGAGAACCAGGCTGGGCTGAGGTTGGTGGGAGACTGAAGATGACTGCAGGGTGGAGAAAGATGCTGTTTACACTTACCTTGGTTAAAGGTTGAGGAGCAATGAAGATGCTGCTTAGAAGTTAAGGGAAGGGGCTGGAGACCAGGGCTAGCCTCGAATGCACAAAGCTCTAGGTTCAATACTCAGCACCCTATAAAACTGGTGTAGTGATATAAGCCTATAATACCAGCACTCAGGATATGAATGCAGGAGGAACAGAAGTTCAGTCATCCTCAGCTACACAGCAAATTATAGACCAGCCTGGGTTACAAGAAACCCTGTCTCCAAAAAAGAAAAAAAAAGGGGTGGGGTGGGGTGGGGGGAATCCAGGGTAAGACTTGAGGGCCAGGCAAGGCTAAGGAAGGGGCTGCATTATGTGACACCAGCAATTGGGGCAGAAGCAGGGGAACAGTCAGCCCCAACACTGCACTTTCCTCCAAAGACAGTGGTGATGGTCACCTTCCCAGGCATGAGGCGAGCTTGCCATCCTTATCCTTAAACCCTAAACCTCCACTCCCCTGTGGTATGGGAAATAGTGGTTTAAGCAAAGGATGATAAAAGAACAGGCTAGCTGGAGGCAATTGCTAAGTTTTTAGAATACTTGAGTAACTAATGTTATTTCATACTTTTATCATTGACAGAGTCTAGACAGAAAGCTTGGCACATAAGTGTTCAATAGTCAATCTTTTTAAAAATATTTTTTAATTTTTTATGTGTATGAATGTACTGTCTGCATGTAGGTTGGTGCGCCCGTGTCGTGCAATGCTGCATGGAGGTCAGAAGAGGGTGTTGGATTTTCCTGAAACTGGAGTTAAAGACGGTTCTTAGCCACCATGTGGGTGCTGGGAGTCGAACCCAGGTCCTCTGCAAGAGCAGTTGGTGCTCTTAACCACTGAGCCATCTCTCCAGCCCCTCAACAGTCAATCTTATAATTGTAATGAGTGGAAAGGGCAAAATTAGAGGTGAGTAGCTTGAAACATCTGGGTTTTGTTTTTTATTTTTTATTTTTTTTTATTTTTAATTTTTTTTAAATTTAATTTTATTTCTGTATGTGTATCAATGTACTGTCTGCATGCAGGTCTGTGCACCCGTGTCGTGCAATGCCGCAGAGGTCAGAAGAGGGTCTTAGATTCCCCTGGAGCTGGAGTTCTCCTGGAATTGGAGTTTCAGATGGCTCTCGGCCGCCATGTGGGTGCTGGGGATCGAACCCGGGTCCTCTGTAAGAGCGGTCGGCGCTCTTAACCGCTAGGCCATCTCTCCAGCCCATTGTTTTTTATTTTTGTTTGAGGCAGAGGTTCTACTAGACCAGCACAGGCTGGTCTCAAACACAGTCCTTTAGCCTCTGCCTTTTGAGAGCTAGGATTACAAGCCTTCACCACCATGGCCAGATCTCGCTGTCAGACAGGTGAAAGGAATGTTTATACACACGAGAACATATATTATTTCAGGAGTTAATGGGTGCCCTGCCAAACTGATAAAAAGGTCTTTGAGGTTTATGATACTGTAGGAAACTGAGAAAAATAGAGATACTGTAACATTGCAAGATGTCGTATTTTAGACCACTCAGCTTCATAAATAATTTCTCAATACCTATTGTGCTGGATAGCTTTAGTGTCAACTTGACACACCTGGGTTGAGGTAGCCTCAACTGGGGAATTGGCTCCATTGGATTGGCCTGTGGCCATGTCTGTGGAGTATTGTCTTGATTGTCAGGCAATGTGGGAGGGCCCACATTGAGTAGTGCCACCCTGGGCAGGTTGTTGTATAGCATATAAGGCAGGCTGGGCATGAGCCAGAGGAGCAAGCCAGTGAACAGCATTCCTTCATGGCCTGTGCTTCAGCTCCTGCCTCCAGGTTCCTGCCCGAGTTCTTGTGTTGGGCTCCCTGAGTGATGAACTGTGACCCAGGAGATGTAAGCTGAATAAACCCTTTCCTCCCCAAATTGGTGTCAGAGTGTTTTGTCACAGCAATGGCAGACTAGAACACCTATGAAGTCACTTATGTCTGAGTAAAACATGTTTGTTGGGAAGTAGTGGCCAACAGACTCTCAAGTAACCCTGACGACTCCCACCCTTGTTAGTATCCCTCATCCCTTAAGTGTGGAAAGACCTGTGATTTGCTGGCTTCTAACCAAAAGAGTATGGCAAAGGTGAGGGTGAGTCAGTTCTCCTTGCTAGCAACCTCTGTGGTTCTCCTTAGCCTTGAAAAAGCAAGACACCACTCTGTGATCCGCTTCAGGAGAGGCCCAGCGGCAGCGAGGGCCGGCAGCCTTGTCTACCGGTCAGCCAGACCCAAATGAAACTCTCAGATCTGCCGCTGCAGGAAAAAGAATTCTGCCAAGAACTGAAACTCGGATGCTCGTTCTCCCCCAGTCAAGCCTCTGGGTGAGATCAGCCCTGAAAACCACCTTGAATGCAGCTTGTGAGCCCGAGTAGAGGAGCCAGCAATGCTGTGCTTCCCTTCCTAGACCAGAGACTATGGCATTAATAATAAATGTGTGATGTTTCAAGCTGCTAAATTTATGTTAATTTATTATGTAGCATTGAAAATACAGAAATCTTAACATGTAAGAGGGAAAAGAAGAAAAGTAATAATGTATGACTGGCTGTGTGGAGTATTTATTAAGATCCAGTGGTCAGTCTTCAATGCTCATTTCCATGATTTTTAGAGTCGATAATTCCTTGTCATGATTACTACCACCTTTGATGCTGGGGCACTGAACGAATGGGGACAGCGATGTGCTGAGACAACATAATTCCCTAGATTCCTCACGCTTTTCAGTGTCACTATCACTTTCAATGATGTCCACAGAGGTTTCCTGGTCTATCAAGCTGTCGGAAATACTTGGATTATTTTCATGCCAGGTTGAAGCTTCAAGATCTGTATCATCATTCACCTGATGAACCGTAACATCTTTGGCACACTTGTGCTTAGGGTTGGGCCACAGAAACTCGCCTGGTAAGGAGAACATCTTGTCATCCTTTGGCACAGATGACATGTCCAGAGCCTCTTGGTATTGATGACGTTCCTGTTCAATTACTGTGTCACTGTCATAGTTTAATCCCTTTTGCTTTGAATCTAGAACCTTTTGAAAATGAAGTAAATTCAACATTCTGACATCGTTTTGATTTGCTGGATTCTCATCCGAGGTGCAGCCTAGGTCCACTTTCAGACCATGTAGCAGGTAGCGCATTTTTTCCTTAGGATTAAGGAAAGAATTATGCAGTTATGAGGACTATTACATTAGCTGAACGGGCAAAGCAGCTCACTTTTATGTGCAGTGCTGCTGGTCTCTGTAAGGTTAATTCTGTTCCTTCTACTTCCCCTGCTCCCTTCCACCCACAAAAAGTGCAAGGGGTTTGAAAAGACACCCTTTTAAATGCATTCTTTGAGAATATAGAAAAACCTTAACTAAATTCTAAAGAAAGACAAACCTCCTCCAAATGTTTATTTTGTTTTATATGTCGCTCAAAAAGCCGTTCTAAAAACCTGCAAATGATAAAGAAAAAGGTTAGTATCTTAAAACCAGAACATCTTAAATATAAAACAGCTACATGACATAAAAACTAATAAAGGCTGGAAAACAATTTCCAGACGAATCTTTTTCTCTGTAAAGCTGCCAATTAATCTTGTTCTGTCAAGTTCTCCAGCCTGGGAGAACTTGCCTGGGTTCTGCTGAGCTCACTTCAAATTACATAACAGACGCCAACATTTCTGAAAGACTGGGTAGTACTGGTTTTCTGTGAATGAAATGTTTTACATGAGGCACAAAAACCCTCTCACACAATTCCCACAAAGCTCTCTCCAGTAAACACACAAACACCAAAAGCACCCCGTTTCCTTTCACATCTGCATGTTCAACCCCAAACCCTAAAGAAAGTGCTTATAGAAATGTTTCACCTTGGGTCCTGGGGCTGGAGAGATGGCCTAGTGGTTAAGAGTGCCAACCCCTCTTACAGAGGACCCAGGTTCGATCCCCGGCACCCACATGGTGGCTGAGAACTGTCTGAAACTCCAATTCCAGGAGAACTCCAGTTCCAGGGGAATCCGACACCCTCTTCTGACCTCCGCGGCATTGCATGACACGGGTGCACAAACTTGCATGCAGACAGTACATTCATACACATACAGAAATAAATAAAATTAAAAAAATTAAAAAAAAAGTTTCACCTTGGGTCCTAAAGCACACCTGAAAAACTCCACCAATGACAAGTCTGCTTAGCAACTTGTCAGTGCCCTAAAAAATTAGACACTAATTTTTTTGAGACGGGGTCTAATTATTATATAGCCATGTCTGCCTGGAACTCACTACATAGACCTGGCTGGTTTTGAATGCACAGACATCCACCTGCCTCTGCCTCCTTATCACTGGGATTAAAGATGTATGCCACTACACCTGGCCCAGATAACAATCACTTTACATCTCTTCCTGACCAGTGTCAAGAGAGAAAAGCCCTTGGAAAAACCACTGTATGAGAATCCTCATATCTGTAAGATAGTTTCCTCTCTCCTATCCATTTGCAGAATTTAACCCAGATGTGACTGGTTTCAGGAATTTATTCTACTATACCATGGGCAGCATCACATTAATGTATCAATGGGTTTTTTTTTTTGAAAAATAACTGATTTTGTTGATCATCTGTGAAGTTATTATCATTCATAATCATCAGCTGATGAGCCCACCTTAAAGATTGGGCATTCTGAAATTTCTTTAGTCTTAAAAAGGAGCAAGAAACTTGTATCCTTCATAGCTGCTGTTAACACTCTAGAACATTCCCACTTCAGGGTTTCTATGCTTATACATTTCCTCAAGCTGGAGTTCAACACCATATACTGTGGGTACCAACATATATATTTTTTCTGATCAGCTATGTGAACATCTTTCAGTATGAAGACATGTGTTTTTGAACTCATGTCAGGCCCAGCCCAGCATTATTTTAGATTGGTGAACAGCACTCACTCATATTATTTTCCATAATTGGTTCAAATAAAATGTTTTTTTAAAAATCCAACATTTAGGTTAATTTTTGGTACTATTATTAAGAATGCTGTAGTAAATGGTGTTGTGATTTTAAGAGAAAGCATTAAATTCTAAGCAAAAATATAATATATGCAAATTTTGTTTTTTGTGGTAAAAACCGTAAAAATTTACCATCTAATTCAGGAGTGTTAGACACTTGCACTGTTGGGAAACAGCTCTCCTCAACTGTTTCATCTTGTACCATTATGTGATTAGCATTTCTTTTTGATTTATTTACATTTTTTAAGATCCTTTTTTAAAAATTTTATTTATTTTTGTATGTGTATGAGTGTACTGTCTGCATGTAGGTTTGTGCACCCGTGTCGTGCAATGCTGGTCTTGGATTCCCCTGGAACTGGAGTTCTCCTGGAATTGGAGTTACAGACGGTTCTTAGCCACCATGTGGGTGCTGGGGATCGAACCCAGGTCCTCTGCAAGAGGCTATCTCTCCAGCCCCCTGATTTACATTTTACAAGTATGAATATTCTGCTTGCATGTACGTAAATGCACCATGTGTGTGCAATGCCCGTGGAAGCCAAAAAAGGGCAGTGGGAGCCGGTTGTGGTGGGACATGTCTTTAATCCCAGCACTTGGGAGGCAGAGGCAGGTGGATCTCTGTGAGTTCAAGGCCAGCCTGGTCTACAGAGTGAGTTCCAGGCCAGCAGGGGCTAAAAGGAGACCCTGTCTCAAAAAGACAAAAAACAAAACAAAACAAAACAAAACAAAAACCAAAAAAAAACAGGGCACTGATCTCCTGGAACTGGAGTTACATAAGGTTGTTAGCTGGGAATTGAACCTGGGTCCTCTGCAAGAGGAGACAGTGCTCTTAACTGCTGAGCCATCTCTTTTTCCCCTATTACACAATTTTTAAATCAACTTAAAAATTATTTTTGTAGGGGCTGGAGGGATGACCTAGCGGTTAAGAGCGCTGACCGCTCTTGCAGAGGACCCGGGTTCGATCCCCAGCACCCACATGGCGGCTGAGAACCGTCTGCGACTCCGGTTCCAGGAGAACTCCAGTTCCAGGGGAATCCGAGACCCTCTTCTGACCTCCGCGGCATCGCACGACACGGGTGCGCAGACCTTCATGCAGACAATACATTCATACATATAAAAATAAAAATAAATAAATTAAAAAAAAATTATTTTGTAGCCAAGTGTATGGTGGTGCATTGCCTTGTTAAAAATCCTCTACTTTGTGAGGCAAGGGCAGGTGATCTTGTGAGTTCAAGGCCAGCATGGTCTAAAGAGTGATTCCTGGATAGCGGGGGCCTACAGGGAGACCAAAAAAAAATTATTTTTGTATGTGTATGTGATATGTAGGTATGTGTGTGTGATATATAGGTATGTGCATGTGTGTGTGAAATGTAGGTATGTGCATGTGTGTATGTGATATGTACGTATGTGCTTGTGTGTATGTGATATGTAGGTATATGCATGTGTGTATGTGATAGATATGTAGGTATATGCATGTGTGTACGTGATATGTAGGTATGTGCATGTGTGTATGTGATATGCAGGTATGTGCATGTGTGTGGGCATGCACACCTGTGTAAGTACTCAGAGGTCAAATGAAGGCATCACATGTCCTTTTTTTACAATTTTATTTATTTTTTTATGTGTATGAATGATACTGCATGTAGGTTTGTGCAACCGTGTCGGTCAATGCCGGGGAGGTGCAGAAGAGGGTCTGGATTCCCCTGGAACTGGAGTTTCTCCTGGATTTGGAGTTACAGACAGTTCTTAGCCGCCATGTGGGCTGGGGATGAACCCGGGTCCTCTGCAGAGCAGTGTGGTGCTCTTAACCACTAGGCCATCTCTCCACCCCCCAGAATGTTCTTTTTTTTTTTTTTTTTAATTTTATTTATTCTGTATGTGTAGGAATGTACTTCTGCATGCAGGTTGTGCACCCGTGTCGTGCAATGCCGCGGAGTCAAGAGGTCTCGGATTTCCCGGGAACTGGAGTTTCTTCTGGAATTGGAGTTTAGACGTTTCTTCGGTGCCATGTGGGTGCTGGGGATCGAACCCGGGTCTCTGTAGAGCGGTTGCTGCTCTTAACCTAGCTAGGCCATCTCTCCAGCCCAGATGATTTTTTTTTCTTTATATTCTCTATCGCTTTGAGGCACGGTTTCTCTGAACCTGGAGCTTGTGTTGCTATCAGCTGAGGCCTGGACCACGAAGCCCCAGCAATCCTCCTGTGTCTGCCTACCACGCTAGAGGGGATTACAGGTCTTTGTGAGACCACATCCAGCTTGTTGTGTGGGTACTAGGATCCAAACTCAGGTCCTCCCGTTGTACAGCAAGTGCTCTAAGTCACTGAGCTATCTCTTCACATCTCCTTAGCCAACCACCACTGCTACTATACCACCACCACCACCACCACCACCACCACCACCACCCTTTAAATAAGAAAGGCAAATCTACTACTGGCAACCTTAGCTCTCTTCCATCTTTTTATTCCTATGATGAAGAAGGAAACTTTTTTTGTTTTTTTTTTTTTTTTTTTTTTTTTTTGTATTTTTAGACAGGGTCTCCTTGTAGTCCCAGCTGTCCTGGACTACTATGTAGACCAGCCTGGCCTGGCTCACTCTTGAATCAGGCGGTCCCTTGACCTCTGCCTCCCGAGGCTGGGATTAAGAGGTGTGCACCAGCCACACCTGCTGAAAGAGAGTAAACTCTAATGAAGGAGTGGAAATAATGCCCTGGTAATGTGTGCACTTGCATCTTACTATGACTGTGAAAGTGTGTAGAACACACGGGGTCCTATGTTCCATCACATGAAGTAGAGGCTAGTGCCCAATGGACATATTAATTATATTGTAGTTTATTTTATTTTATAATTTATGTTTGGTCTTTTCGAGACAGGGTCTCCCTGTAGCCCACCACTGTCCTGGAACTCAATCTTCGACCAGGCTGGCTTTGGAACTCACAAATATCCTCCTGCCGCCTCTCCCAAGTGCTAGGATTAAGGCGTGGATGGTGCCACCATCGCCCGGCTACTTTTTAATTTCTAATCTAATATATATAATGAATACGATAAATATATATAAATACTGATACTATCATGTGAGTCCCCTTTTTTCACAGCCTTGCTTTTGTGTTCTTGTGGCGTTTGTGCGTAGTCTAAATCTCTCACGATATCAGCTTTGAAAAAAGACAGATAGCAAAATTATTTAGTGTAAGTGGTGGTATATCTAGACTAAAATGATATTTAAATGAATAAAACCTTCTTTTCTATAATTCCTCCAAACTGTGAACTTAGTATGGAGTGTGAATGAAATATCCTTTATAACTTACTATCAATTTTAAGAACAGGCTAATAAAGGATAGAACTTTTCACTTCCTAATAGGTAAAAGCAACTCTGAAAAACCATACTATGTGAAAAACATTTAATGTGTATCTCAACTGCAACACACAAAGAAAATCTTACCTGTTAGAAAATAAACCAAGTTTCAAAATTTCATCTGTTACATCCTGGATGAAGTTCAGGTACAACAGCTCTTCATCACTGCAAGCAGCAGAGATACCACCACAGTTACTGCTACTCTCAGCACACAGCAGCACAAACCCCCAAGCAGAGATGCCTACTTCCACTACAGATGTACTGCCATTGATCTTCATTAAGGGGAACATCACAAAACGACTCTATGTCTGCTTTCTCAAACTACAAAAGGATAATTACTAAATGTGAGAAAATATCACTCAGTGGAGTAAAATTTCCTATCTTTTTAAAATATGATTGTATTTTTTACATGTATGAGTTACTGCCCGGCATGGTATGTAGTAAGTGCAACCATGTGTGCAATGCCCATGAGGGTCAGAAGAGGGCATTGGATCCCAGAAATGGACTTACAGAACAATTGTTTGATACCAACGATGTGGGTGCTGGGGAATCGAACCCAATCTCCCTGCAAAGCAGCCAGTGCGTTAACCTCGCAACCATCTCTCCGCCAAATTTCCTATCTTTATTTATATGGAACTTTCATAGCAGCAAAAGTAAATAAGTAAACTAAGTGGGAACCCAGGGTAGAATGCCCTGCATTGGGAGTGGCATTCTGAGCAGCCCTCATTCCCATAGCTATGCTGGCCATGACAACAAATGTCTAAAGCACCTCAGAGGAGAAGGACAGACCAAGGGAGGGAGCAGGGGTAGAGTGTCAAGTCCTGCTGTTCTGAGTATTAAAATGGGAGACACACTGAGCAAAGATATTTCTTTCCTCAAAATATATTAGAGAAGAAAAATTCTTACAAGTAAATTCATGAACAAAAATATGCTAGTACTTTTTATTCCTGGGACATACTTATTACACTAGTTTATAACTATAGTATGTATTATAAGAAAATGTGGAAACTATTATAAATTTGATTGTACTTAGCTGAAACTAGTGGATTAATAGAAAATGTAAATTTTCTCTTTGCTTGAATAGTAAATATAAGGGATAAAACGGTGGTTAGTAAATATTTTTATTTAATTTATTTGGTTCATCCTGTAGCCACCCAGCCTAGTAACTTTCTAGTGTAGATCAGTCTGGCCTGATCTCACAGAGATCCTCTTGCCTCTGCCTCCTGAGTTCACCACCATGCCCTGGCAAAACCATCACATTTTACAACGGATCCATGGAATGTTTGGTTTAACAAACCAACGCTTGGAATACATAAATCATAATAGACTATTGTTTTCTGAAAGTGTACTTTAAGTATATAACTTGGGCTAGAGAGATTATCAATGCTGAAGAGCAACTGGCTGCTCTTGCAGAGGACCTGGGTTTTGATTCTAGCAATCGACATGGTAATAACAATTGTCTTAACGCCAGTTCCAGGGGATCCGATGATCCTCCTTCTGACCTTTGCAGCATTGCAGGCAGGGTATGTGCACTTACCATGATATCAGGCAATACACTCATACATATAAAAGAAAAAATAAAATATTTTTTAAAAGCTAAAAATATAACAAATTAAAATATAAGGGCAACAATGAACACTATCCTGGCAAAAAGCTGGTGAGGGTACATAACGCCAGTTGAGCGGACTTGGAGCTCCGAGCTACAGAGAACTTTCAGGTAAACCTTTGACATTTTAATTTATAAAAATAAGCAATAATCAGATATCAATAACAATATGGAAGCAACATTATCCACTGAAGAAGAATGAACTTGACGTAACTTCCAAAAGCACATATATAATTTAATACTCTAAAACTAGTTTAAAAATACTGTCGTGTGGACGGAGACATGTGCCTAGCGGTTATAGACGCCGACGGCTCTTGCAGAGGTCCCTGGGTTCCAATTCCCCTCACCAGATTGCGCTGAGAACTGTCTTGAACTCCAGTTCCACCTCAGGGGAATCTCGAACACCCTTTGTCTGACCCTCAGCATTGCACGAATGGGTGCACAAACCTCAGTACAGACAATACATTCATACAAATAAATAAAATAATAAATAAATAATAAATAATTAAAAATTAAAAAAAAAAAAAACGAAAAAAGAGACTGTCTGCGAAGCACCACTTATCTTATGTGTCTATAGGCTTTAATTCCCAATTCCCACTATAGTAAAATGAAAGGGTCAAAACGATCTTAACTCATAGTAGATTTTAATTGTCTGAAGAAAGCTTGTGGTGGGAGAACTCTAGAGGTCCTAGAAGAAGAGGTGAAATACTTCAGCAAACAAAAAAAAAAAAGTGGTGAATAGGCACAATATACTCTATGATATTCTAGATGATATTCATATAGTAATGATAAGCTTTAGAGTTTAAAGCATTTTTTATATGCATGAGTTAATTTTGGGTTGTGCATGCCTGTGTGTTATAATATGCGGGTGTGGTGTGCATTCTTTAAAACTTGTGGTGTATGTGCATGCCTGTGCCTGCTGATGTATCATGATCCAAGGACAGGGAGATATAAAGAATCACTTTGTGACCTTAAGACAGTAAGAGCTCCCTGGCAAAGGCCTGAGGGTGAAGCCAGGCCCCCAGAGACTGTGAGCTCTCCCCTTAGCTGCTCCAGGACCTTATTCTTCTCTTCTGAAAACTCTGCTCCATCAGTCTCACATCTAATCTCTGACATTGCACATGCAGCTGATAGCTGAAACTATCAGAGGAAGCTTTGTGGAATCTCTAGCACGTTGCTTCATACAGTGTCCGCTTGTTAGGGTGAGTTATATATATATTATAATATATATATAAAATAGAGAATATATAGAAAAATTTGTTTTTTTTTCTTTTGAGACAGGGTCTCCCGTAACCCCACTGGCCTGGATCCACTCTGTATAGGCCAGGCTGGCCTTGAACTCACAGAGATCCATGCTGCTCTGCCTCCTGAGTGTGGAATCTAAGACTCAGTTTTAGCAAGGCCACGTCTGGGCCTGAAAAAACTGGGTCTGTACCTGCCATGTGGGTGTGGGAATCGAACCAGGGTCCCCTCTGCAACAGCACGTCAAGTGTCTTACTAACCGCTGAGACCATTCTCCAGCCCCAGGGTGATATTTCACAAACACTAAGCGAATGAGCAGCATTGAAAGAGTGACCCAGCCCAAATCAAGCACCAGTTTGAGAAATTTTAAAACAGAATTTCGGGCGGAGAGATAGCATAGTGGTTAAGAGCACGACTTCTTTCAAGACCCGGGTTCAATCCCCAGCACCCACATGGCCGGCTAAGAACCGTCTTGTGTAACTCAATTTCCAGGAGTAACTCCAGTTTCCAGGGGGTCTGTACACCCTCTCTTCTGACCTCCTGCGGCAATTGCACGACATTGGGTGCACAAAACCTACATGCAGACAGTACATTCATACACATACAGAATGAATAAAATAAAAACAAAACAAATTTTCAATTTTGTTTTTTTTTAAAATTGTTTATTATTATTTGTTGAGTGATACATTCGAGTGCCATAGTCATAAGTCAAATGGAAAATTTTTCAGGAGTCATCCTCACTACTATGGGTTCCAGTACCAAGCTAGATGGTCAGGAGTCATCCTCAACTACTGTGGTTCTGGGTATCAAGCTGAGATGGTCAGGAGTCAAGTCCTCAACTACTGTGGGTTCTGGGTATCAAGCTGAGATGGTCAGGAGTCAGTCCTCAACTACTGTGGGTTCTGGGTACCAAGCTGAGATGGTCAGGAGTCAGCCTCAACTACTGTGGGTTCTGTGTACCAAGCTGAGATGGTCAGGAGTCAGTCCTCAACTACTGTGGGTTCTGGGTATCAAGTGAGATGGTCATGCATGGCATGGCAAGCACTTTTGCCCCCTGATCCAGCTTGCCAGCCAGCGCCCAAGTCACAAATTTTGACTTCTCAAATGTTAAGATTCTTCAGTACTGTTGTTACTATAGAGAACTAGATATCCCTGGGCTGGAGAGATGCCTAGTGTTAAGAGCACCGACTGCTCTTGCAGAGAGACCGCGGTTCTACGCCCCAGCACACACATATGTGGCTGAGACCTCGTACCTAATTCCAAGGAGAACTCCAGTTCCCAGGGGAATGGACGCCCTCTTCTGACCTCCGTGGCATTTGCAATGACACAGGTTCACAAACCTAATGCAGACAGTACTTCATATCACAAAAAAAAAAAAAAAAAAAAAAAAGAAAGAAAGAAACTGGTATCCCTGCCAGAGGTCTCCTTCAGGATAACCCTTTATTATGAAAAGTGATAGCAACTAGTGCAAACCAGAACCCCTTTTCTCTTTGTTATCACTCAGCCTTTATTGAGCACCTTTGTGAAATTTACTTAGTAGGACCAACAGTGCCGAAGAATTGCATACCACAAAATATATTAGCGCACATAATTAAAATATACATATTGTGGTAAATACGGTATATCTATTATATAGGAAAGCAATTATTTTCATTTGCTTAGTTCTCAAATTTTTTTTGAGCTTTTGTACACTCATGTAACATATCCTTCATCATATTTAAACTTTCCTTTCTGCCTCCTCATCCATGTGCACCTAACCTCCCATGGGACCTCATGTGTTCTGCCATACATGGTACCAATCCTTAGTCAAGCATTAAAACCCAGATTGGTCCTTTGGTGCAAATTCATCCACTGGAGTACTAGTCCACCCTATCTAGAGATTGTGTAAGTAAGGGCCTTCTCTCCCTCACCTAGTAGTAATCAGTTTACAACGAGTTCCCAGACTAGGGCTGGCGCCACCACCCAATTTCCCTGGCTCCATTCTGTGCCCTGTCGGTTGATTGGTGGCTGGGGTTTGTTTTATGTTGTTTAAGACGGTCAGGGGCTAAGTAGATGGCTCAGAAGCATTTAGAGCAACCGAACCTGCTCTTGCAGAGGACCCGGGTTCGATTTCGCCAGTACCCAAATGGCAGCTAGAAAACCACTTTAACTCCAGTTCCAGGGGAATCCAATGCCCTGCTCTGATCTTCCGCGGCATTGCACTACATGGGTGCACCAAGCCTACATGCAGACAGTACCCTCATATAATAATAAATTAGAAAAAAAAAGAATAATTGAAAATAAAATTTAAAAAAAAGATAGGGTCTCATCTGGAGCTAACTGGCCTCAACTTTTCTACCTTCTATCACTTTCTTTTAAAAAATATTGTATTTATTATTATTATTATTATTTAGATTATTTTCCTGTTAGTAGTGTAGTACACTGCCATGTACATAAGGCACCTGTGTTGTCCAATGCCCATGGAGGTCAGAAGAAGGCTGTTAATCCCTACTGGAGTTTTGATTGTCATTAGCCACCATGTGGGGGCTGGTGATTGAACCCCTCTTCTGCAGAAGCATCTCATGGCTCTTCACGTACTCAGCCATCTCTCCAGTCCTCTGCCTCCACTTTTCAAATATGGGGATTATAGGTGTAAGCCACCATCCCCAGGAATCTGAGGACTTACCTTTGTGAGGACTGCTGCAGAGCTCGATCTTTAATCTTGCGTGGTGGTAAGTGAAGGCCTTTTGAGGGTAAAGGAGATATTCTGTCTTCAGTACCATTTGTCATAAAATCAGGTGCCTGGAAATGCAATGAAAAGAATACACAAAAGAATCAATATATGCAACAAAAAACAATTTATAGGGGCTGGATAGGGATGGCTCAGAGGTTAGAGCACCTTTGCCCTTCAAAGGCCATGTTCAGTTCGCCAGAACCCACCACGTGCTGAGCAGCTAACAACTCACACCTCGGTAACTCCAGGGGTAGAGCTGAGCCTCTTCCTGGCTTCCAATCAGACACTGATATAACATCATACACATACATAAAATTTTTAAAAATAACAAAAATAAATAAAACAAAGTTACCTTGCACCTGGTCAATTGATTCTAATGTTATTTTTTTCTCTATTTAATCAGCATCTTTCCCCTTAAAGATAAAATTACTTAGTTTTTGTAGCCAATAAGTAACTTGTGTTTTTTGTCTTTTTGAGACATGGGTTCTCTAGCCTAGCTGGCCTGGAATATAGTGTTACGTAGACCGGCTTGTCCTTGATCTCAGAGAGATTTTCCCTCCTCTTGCCCCGAGTGCTGGGATTAAAGTGTGGTGCCTCCATACCACCCGGCTCAAATGGTTTTTTTTTTTTTGTTAAGTGTAATTTTAATGAGCAACATCTTAAATGGACAATAAAAAATCCTAAGTAGGGATGAGAGAATGGCTTGGTGGTTAAGAGCACTGGTTGTTCTTGCAGAAAAATTCAAGGTTTTGGTTCCACAGCAAACCACATGCAGCTAAAACCATCTGTAACTCCATCCCAGGGGATCTGATGCCCTCCTCCTTGCTTCTTGTGGGGTTGCAACGTTACTGTATATATATAATATAGTATATATATGATAATAATATATATGGCAGGCAAAAATTATACACACAGAACAAAAATAAATATAAAAAATAGTTAAAAAATCACAAGCAGCATGGTGGTGGGGCATACCTTTAATCCTGCACTTGAAAGAAGGCCGAGGCCAGAATGATCACAGGTTCAAGATCATTCTAGAATTACTAGTAAGATCCATGTAAAAAAAACACAGCCCAAAGAACTAAGTAAGGCCTCCGCCATCCCAATTAACTCCAAACAACAAAAAGAGAAATTTAAAAAGTGGTCTATAGCCAGAGTTGGTTTTTGTCCGTAACTGTGGAGAACAGAAATTTCTCTTCTCTCTCTCTCTCGCTCCCTCCTCTCGCAACACACACACACACACACCACACACACACCAAAGACGCAGAACACTCATGAAAATAAGCAAATTTGTAGCTTTTAAGTAAATTTGAGCAAAAAGATCCCATTACTAAGAATTCAAAAATCATATTTTTTTATTCTGTTATGTTTTTTATACATATATTTTTTTTATCAAATCTAGACCGTTGTTCCCCAACCCCCCCCTCCAGCAGCTCATGTTCTGAAACCAGACTATGCATCTCTTTCTCAGTCTTTCGCAATATTCGTCCATGGGGAAGTTGACTGTTTTGAGCAGAAGTTCACTGTTTCAGTCAGGTGTCTTTGATACGTCCCTTTTCTGTTGTGTGTTGTTGTTGTTTTTCCAATATGCATCACTCCCAATATGCTTTGGACAAAAGCTCAAGGGGCCATAGCACAGGAAATACTTACAATGGGTAATTGGCACTAGCATCCAACAGATGAGGATAAACCGTTCCTCTTGGTGTTTTTCTGGAGGGTGTTACTTCACTCAGCTGATGTCCTCGTAAGCTCCAGCCATTTTCCTGCAAAGCTTCGTGATGTACGTCTGTTCTTTATCTGCTGCAGAGACTCCATTGCAGTGTAGATGTACCACATTTCTCTAATCCATCATCAGTTAGAGGGGCATTTGGGTTGGTTTCAGCTCTTTGCGTAGTTGTGAAGAGAGCTTGAAAATAACATGGCTGTGCATGTATCTCGGCGGTGGGGTGAGGCCTGGGGGTACAAATGCCTAGGAGTGGTAAATGGCTGGGGTTGGGTGGCATGTTATTCAAGGTCTTCCAGCGTGCTCCTCCACACGCTTTCCATAGTGGCTGTACAGTTTAACATTACCACCAGCAGTGGATTGAGTGTTCCCCTTCCTCCCTTCCACAACCTCTCCAGAACTTGGTACATTTGTTTTCTTGTTTCTAGCGCAGTCTTATTGATTAAGATGTTATACTTAAAGATGGTTTTGATTTTGCATTTCCTTAATGATTAGTGATGTTAACACTTCCTGAGGTGTTTTCTCAGACATCTCGAACTCTCGACACTTGTGAATCTCTGTCAACTCTCTGCTTTTTGTTTTTTTATGTCTTTGGTTTTTCTTTCTTCTTTGTTTTTTGAGTAGTTTATATATTCTGGATCTAATGCAATGCTTTGTCAGAGGTATCTGCGGTGAAGGTTTCCCTCCCACTCTGGGATTTCTCTTCACTTCCTTGATTTGTTTCTTTAGCGTGTACAGAAGCTTTGAGGTTTAATGAAGGTCCCATTTGGTCACTGTCGACCTTATTCTTGCACAGCTGCTGCTGATTTAGGAGGTCTTTTTCTATGCTAATGTCTTGTAGCTGCTGCCAAACTTTTTCTTCTATCAGACTTCAGAGTTTTGGGGTTCATGTGAGGTCTTTTAAACCATCGGAGTTGACTTTTGTACAGGGCGAGAGGGTAGGAGGTTTATGTTTCATTCTCTACAAGTGGTGATCAGTATTTTTGCCAACACCACTTTCTGAANGTGACATTTCGACCTGTGGGAACATACAAATCTTTTCCTGTAGTTAGTTTTAAGATTTGAATTGCAAAGTTTTTGACAAAACGGTTTATATATATATATATATATATATATATATATATATATATATATATATATATAAATGTAGTAAACATTTTTTAAAAGCTTGCTTTTGATTCTTGTGGAAGTTTCTAGTAGTAATATAAGATTATAAAGCTTTGAAAAAAACAGATAGCAAAATTTAATTTATTGTATGGTTTGGTATAATCTAGACAAAATGATATTTAAATGAATAAAACCTTCTTTTCTATAATTCCTCCAAACTGTGAACTTAGTATGGAGTGTGAATGAAATATCCTTTATAACTTACTATCAATTTTAAGAACAGGCTAATAAAGGATAGAACTTTTCACTTCCTAATAGGTAAAAGCAACTCTGAAAAACCATACTATGTGAAAAACATTTAATGTGTATCTCAACTGCAACACACAAAGAAAATCTTACCTGTTAGAAAATAAACCAAGTTTCAAAATTTCATCTGTTACATCCTGGATGAAGTTCAGGTACAACAGCTCTTCATCACTGCAAGCAGCAGAGATACCACCACAGTTACTGCTACTCTCAGCACACAGCAGCACAAACCCCCAAGCAGAGATGCCTACTTCCACTACAGATGTACTGCCATTGATCTTCATTAAGGGGAACATCACAAAACGACTCTATGTCTGCTTTCTCAAACTACAAAAGGATAATTACTAAATGTGAGAAAATATCACTCAGTGGAGTAAAATTTCCTATCTTTTAAAAATATTATTTTTTTTACATGTATGAGTCTACTGCCTGCAGGTATGTAGTAAGTGCACCATGTGTGCAATGCCCATGGAGGTCAGAAGAGGGCATTGGATCCCCTAGAACTGGACTTACAGACAATTGTTAGCCACCATGTGGGTGCTGGGAATCGAACCCTGCTCCTCTGCAAGAGCAGCCAGTGCTCTTAACCACTCACCCATCTCTCCAGCCCAAATTTCCTATCTTTATGGAACTTTCATAGCAGCAAAAGTAAATAAGTAAACTAAGTGGGAACCCAGGGTAGAATGCCCTGCATTGGGAGTGGCATTCTGAGCAGCCCTGCATTTCCCATAGCTTCTGGCCATGACCAACAAAGGTCTAAAGCACCTGCAGGAGAGAAGGACAGACCAAGGGAGGGAGCAGGGGTAGAGTGTCAAGTCCTGCTGTTCTGAGTATTAAAATGGGAGACACACTGAGCAAAATATTTCTTTCCTCAAAATATATGTAGAGAAAAAAAATTCTTACAAGTAAATTCATGAACAAAAATATGCTAGTACTTTTTATTCCTGGGACATACTTATTACACTAGTTTATAACTATAGTATGTATTATAAGAAAATGTGGAAACTATTATAAATTTGATTGTACTTAGCTGAAACTAGTGGATTAATAGAAAATGTAAATTTTCTCGTTTGCTGAATAGGTAAATATAAGGGGAAGAGGTGGTTATGTAAATATTTATTTATTTATTTATTTGTCATCCTGTAGCCCCAGCCTGTAACTTTCTATGTAGACTAGGCTGGCCTTGATCTCACAGAGATCCTCTTGCCTCTGCCTCCTGAGTTCACCACCATGCCTGGCAAACCATCACATTTTAAAACGGATCCATGGGAATTTGGTTTAAAACAACCAAGCTTGGGAATAAATGAAATCATAAAATAGACTATTTTCCTGAAAAAGGTAACTTTAAAGTATAACTTGGGCTAGAGAGATGTCTCAGTGCTGAAGAGCACTGGCTGCTCTTGCAGAGGACCTGGGTTTGATTCCTAGCATCGACATGGTAGCTAACAATTGTCCTTACTCCAGTTCCAGGGGATCCGATGCCCTCTTCTGACCTTTGCAGCATTGCATGACAGGGTATGTGCACTTACATATATGCAGGCAATACACTCATACATATAAAATAAAAAATAAAATATTTTTTAAAAGCTAAAAAATATAACATAATTAAAATATAAGGCAACAATGACACTATCTGCAAAAAGCTGGTGAGGTGACAGACGTCCAGGAGCAGGACTTGAGCTCCGGAGCTACAGATAACTTTCTAGGATACCTTTAACATTTTAATTTATAAAAATAAGCAATAATCAGATATCAATAACATAGGGACAAATTTCCACTGAAGAGAAAATGACTGACACTCCAAAAGCACATATATAATTGATACTCTAAAACTGGTTTAAAAGAGACTGTCGTGGGACTGGAGACATGGCCTAGCGGTTAAGAGCGCCGACTGCTCTTGCAGAGGTCCCGGGTTCAATTCCCAGCACCCAGATGGCGGCTGAGAACTGTCTTTAACTCCAGTTCCAGGGGAATCCAACACCCTCTTTTGACCTCTGCAGCATTGCACGACATGGGTGCACAAACCTACATGCAGACAATACATTCATACAAATAAATAAATAATAAATAAATAAATAAATAAATTAAAAATTAAAAAAAAAAAACGAAAAAAAGGAGACTGTCATGCAAGCCCAACTTATCTTATGGTGTCTATGAGGCTTAATTCCCATTCCCACTATAGTAAAATGAAAGGGTCAAAACGATCTTACTCAGAGTAGATTTTATTGTCTGAAGAAAGCTGTGTGGAGAACTCAGAGAATGTCCTAGAAGAAGAGGTGAAATACTTCAGCAAAACAAAAAAAAAAGTGTGATATACAAATATACTCTATGATATTCTAGTATGATATTCATTAGTAATGATAAGCTTTAGAGTTTTAAAGCATTTTTATATCATGATTTAATTTTGTGTGTGTGCATGCCTGTGTGTATACATATGCGGGTGTGGGTGTGCATGCTTGTACACATATGTGGGTGTGTATGTGCATGCCTGTGCCTGCTGATGTATCATGATCCAAGGACAGGGAGATAGTAAAGAATCTACTTGTGACCTTAAGACAGTAAGAGCTCCCTGGCAAAGGCCTGAGGGTGAAGCCAGGCCCCCAGAGACTGTGAGCTCTCCCCTTAGCTGCTCCAGGACCTTATTCTTCTCTTCTGAAAACTCTGCTCCATCAGTCTCACATCTAATCTCTGACATTGCACATGCAGCTGATAGCTGAAACTATCAGAGGAAGCTTTTGGGATCTCTAGCACTTGCTCATCTGTCTTGTTAGGTGTGATTATATATATATATAAAATAAAAAAAAAAAAAAAAAATTTGTTTTTTTTTCTTTTGAGACAGGGTCTCCCTGTAACCCCAGCTGGCCTGGAACTCACTCTGTAGGCCAGGCTGGCCTTGAACTCACAGAGATCCATCTGCCTCTGCCTCCTGAGTGTTGTGATTAAAGGTGTACGCTACCACGCTGGGCTTAAAGACGGGTTCTTAGCCTGCCATGTGGGTGCTGGGAATCGAACCAGGGTCCTCTGCAACAGCAGTCAGTGCTCTTAACCGCTGAGCCATCTCTCCAGCCCCAGGAGTGATATTTCACAATCACTAAGCTTGATGAGCAGCATTGAAAGAGTACCTCCAAATCAAGCACCAGTATTTAGAGAATATTAAAAATCAGAATTTCGGGGCTGGAGAGATAGCATAGTGGTTAAGAGCAACGACTGCTCTTGCAGAGGACCCGGGTTCAATCCCCAGCACCCACATGGCGGCTAAGAACCGTCTGTAACTCCAATTCCAGGAGAACTCCAGTTCCAGGGGAGTCTGACACCCTCTTCTGACCTCCGCGGCATTGCACGACATGGGTGCACAAACCTACATGCAGACAGTACATTCATACACATACAGAAATGAATAAAATAAAAAAAAAATCAGAATTTCATTTTGCTTTAAAATTTTTATTATTATCTTGTTGAGTGTATACATGCGAGTGCCAATGAGTCATAAGTCAAAGGAAAATTTTCAGGAGTCAGTCCTCAACTACTATGGGTTCCGAGTACCAAGCTGAGATGGTCAGGAGTCAGTCCTCAACTACCATGGGTTCTGGGTACCAAGCTGAGATGGTCAGGAGTCAATCCTCAACTACTGTGGGTTCTGGGTATCAAGCTGAGATGGTCAGGAGTCAGTCCTCAACTACTGTGGGTTCTGGGTACCAAGCTGAGATGGTCAGGAGTCAGCCCTCAACTACTGTGGGTTCTGTGTACCAAGCTGAGATGGTCAGGAGTCAGTCCTCAACTACTGTGGGTTCTGGGTATCAAGCTGAGATGGTCAGGCATGCATGGCAAGCACTTTTGCCCCCTGATCCAGCTTGCCAGCCAGCGCCCAAGTCACAAATTTTGACTTCTCAAATGTTAAGATTCTTCAGTACTGTTGTTACTATAGAAACTAGTATCCCTGGGCTGGAGAGATGGCCTAGTGGTTAAGAGCACCGACTGCTCTTGCAGAGGACCCGGGTTCGACCCCCAGCACCCATATGGTGGCTGAGAACCGTCCGTAACTCTAATTCCAGGAGAACTCCAGTTCCAGGGGAATCTGACGCCCTCTTCTGACCTCCGTGGCATTGCATGACACAGGTGCACAAACCTACATGCAGACAGTACATTCATACACATAAAAAAAAAAAAAAAAAAAAAAAAGAAAGAAACTGGTATCCCTGCCAGAGGATCTGCCTTCAGGATAACCCTTTATTATGAGAAGTGATAGCAACTAGTGCAAACCAGAACCCCTTTTCTCTTTGTTATCACTCAGCCTTTATTGAGCACCTTTGTGAAATTTACTTAGTAGGACCAACAGTGCCGAAGAATTGCATACCACAAAATATATTAGCGCACATAATTAAAATATACATATGTGGTAAATACTGTATATCTATTATATAGGAAAGCAATTATTTTCATTTGCTTAGTTCTCAAATTTTTTTTGAGCTTTTGTACACTTCATGTAACAGTTCCTAATCAAATTTAGACTTTCCTCCATCCATGTGCACCTAACCTCCCATGGGACCTCATGTGTTCTGCCATACATGTGAAGTCCTATCCAGTCAAGCATTTATACCCAGATGTCCTTTGGTGCAAATTCATCCACTGGAGTCTAGTCAGCCTATCTAGAGATTGTAAGTAAGGCCTACTCTCCCTCACCTAGTAGTAATCAGTTTACAACAGTTCCCAGACTAGGGCTGGCCCACCACCCATTTCCCTGGCTCCATTCTGTGCCCTTGTCTGGTTGATTTGGCATGGGTTGTTTTATGTTTTTAAGACAGGGTCAGGGCTGAAGAGATGGCTCAGCAGTTAAGAGCACCGACTGCTCTTGCAGAGGACCCGGGTTCGATTTCCAGTACCCACATGGCAGCTAAGAACCATCTTTAACTCCAGTTCCAGGGGAATCCAATGCCTGCTTCTGATCTCCGCGGCATTGCACGACATGGGTGCACCAAGCTACATGCAGACAGTACCCTCATATAATAATAAATTGAAACAAAAAATAATAAATTGAAAATAAAATTTAAAAAAAAGATAGGGTCTCACTCTGGAGCTTAGACTGGCCTCAAACTTTCTGATCCTTCTGCATCAGCTTTTCTTTTAAAAAATATTTTATTTATTATTATTATTATTATTATTATTATTATTTTCTGTGTATAAGTGTATTACCTGCATGTACATAAGTGCACCTGTGTTGTCCAATGCCCATGGAGGTCAGAAGAGGCCACTGAATCCCCTGGAGTTATAGTCATTAGCCACCATGTGGGTGCTGGGAATTGAACCCACGTCTTCTGCAAGAGCATCCAGTGCTCTTCACTACTCAGCCATCTCTCCAGTCCTCTGCCTCCACTTTTCAAATATGGGGATTATAGGTGTAAGCCACCATCCCCAGGAATCTGAGGACTTACCTTTGTGAGGACTGCTGCAGAGCTCGATCTTTAATCTTGCGTGGTGGTAAGTGAAGGCCTTTTGAGGGTAAAGGAGATATTCTGTCTTCAGTACCATTTGTCATAAAATCAGGTGCCTGGAAATGCAATGAAAAGAATACACAAAAGTAATCAATATATTACAACAAAAACATTTTATAGGGGCTGAAGGGATGGCTCAGAGGTTAAGAGCACCTTTTGCTCTTCCACAGGCCCATGTTCAGTTCCCAGTACCCACACCTGCTGATGCAGGTAACTCACAGCCATCTGTAACTCCAGGGGATATGATGTCACTGGCTTCCTCAGGGACCTGTACGTATATACACATACCCACATACATAAAATTAAAAATAACAAAAATGAGTCAAAAAAGTTACACCACCCAAACATGTGACAATGTTATTTTTTTCTCTATTTAATCAGCATCTTTCCCCTTAAAGATAAAATTACTTAGTTTTTGTATGCCAATAAGTAACTTGTTTTTTTGTCTTTTTGAGACAGGGTTTCTCTAGCCTTAGCTGGCCTGGAATTTGTTACGTAGACCAGGCTTGGTCTTGATCTCAGAGAGATTTCCCTGCCTCTGCCTCCCGAGTGCTGGGATTAAAGATGTGTGCCTCCATACCCGGCTGCAACATGTTTTTTTTTTTAAGTTTATTTTAATGAGCAACATCTTAAAGGACAATAAAAATCCTAAGTAGGGATGGAGAGATGGCTTGGTGGTTAAGAGCACTGGTTGTTCTTGCAGAAAATTCAGGTTTGGTTCCCAGCAACCACATGGCAGCTAATAACCATCTGTAACTCCAGTCCCAGGGGATCTGATGCCCTCTCCTTGCTTCTGTGGGCGTTGCAAACGTGACTGTATATATATATATATATATATATATATATATATATATATGCAGGCAAACATTTATACACACAGAACAAAAGTAAATATAAAAAATTTTAAAAAATCACAAGCAGCATGTGGTGGGGCATACCTTTAATCCTAGCACTTGGAAGGCCGAGGCAGAAGGATCACAGGTTCAAGATCATTCTAGAATACATAGTAAGATCCTATGTAGAAAAAGAACACAGCCCCAAAGGAACTAAGTAAGCCCTCCGCCTCCCAATTAACTCCAAACAACAAAAAGAGAAATTTAAAAAGTGGTCTATAGCCAGAGTTGGTTTTGTCTAGTACTTGGATGACAGAAATTTCTCTCTCTCTCTCTCTCTCTCTCTCTCACACACACACACACACACACACACACACACGCCAGAACAACACTCATGAAAATGAAGCAAATTTGTAGCTTTTAAGTAAATTTGAGCAAAAAGATCCCATTACTAAGAATTCAAAAATCATATTTTTTTATTCTTTATTTTTTTATACATATATTTTTTATCAAATCTAGACCCGTGTTCCCCCATACCCCCACCCCTCCAGAGCTCATGCATTCTGACAAACATACTATTCATCTCTTTCTCAGTCTTTCTCAATATTCTCCATGGGGAAGTTGACTGTTTTGAGCAGAAGTTCACTGTTTCAGTCAGTTCTTTGATACAGTCCTTTCTGTTGTTGTTGTTGTTGTTATTTCCAATATGCATCACTCCCAACTGCTTTGGACAAAAGCTCAAGGGGCCATGCACAGGAAATACTTACAACTGGGTAATTGGCACTAGCATCCACAGATGAGGGATACCGTTCCTCGTTTGTTTTTCTGGGAGTGTGTTACTTCACTCAGCATGATGTCCTCTAGCTCCAGCCATTTTCCTGCAAAGCTCGTGATGTCACCCCACAGTCCTTAAAATGTTCAAACACTTAAAGTTCACAGTCCGTTTTTAAAATCTCTTAACTGTGGGGCTGGCGTACAATCCAAACAAGTCTGTCTTATTTCAAAGGGAAGAATCAGGCAGCTCAAAAACCTAAGTCCGCAAAGTAGCTCAAGGCTGGCACCTGGGACTCACGATGCTTCTGGCCTCCAAAGGGTCTTGGCAGCTCCCCTCTCCGACTCAGCCTTCCGTGGCACACACAGCTCATCTCAACAGGCGCAGGCTGACTCCATTCCACACCTGCCACTGCTCTTGGTGGTCGTCCCATGGTCCTGGCATCTCCAAAAAGATGGGTCACCACTGAACTGAGGCAGCACCTTACCAATGGTCTCTTACCTCTCCTGGTGCAAAGCCTCGCTTCTCTCCGATGACCCCCTGCAATCATGGGGTCTTCACTGCAACCGAGGTGCACTTCCACCAGTGGTCTTTCCTGACCTCCTCACAGTGCCAAGCCTGGCTGCTCTCTGTGACCCCGCAATTTTCAACACCGGAACCATATAGGAAACACTAACACGTTACCAAGTCCTACTTCTGCTGGAGATGGAGGCTCAGGCCATTTCTGGGTCACAGCTTCTTGTGTGCTGACCCTGAAGAATTCTTCCCAGAAGATTTCACCACAGGATGCTGGTCTCTTGTTACTACAGCTGATTCTTCCAGCCCCAGCTAACCAGCATCAATTGTCCCAGTCAAACAAACATTTCACTTTTCAGGTTCTGGTTTCTCGTTACTTACAGCTGATTCTTCGCCCACTGACCAGAACCCACAGATTACAAGTCCTGATGATCTCTGCTCCCCGTTGAAACTAGAAACTTCACAAGCCACCCTCCCATCTTCTACTTCTTCAGCAAACTGCTCCAAGCTCCACAGCAATGAATCTTTAGGCATTCATGATCTACCCGCCAGAGTTCTAAACGCCTCTACAATCCTTCCCCAAACACCAAAGTCAGGTCTGTCACAACAATTACCCCCTACTTCTGGTACCAATTTCTGTCTAAGTTTGTCTTCCATTGGCTGTGAACAAAACACGCTGACCGACACCAACTTGGGGAGGAAAGGAAAATTATTCAGCTTACATCTCCACTTACATCTCCTGGGTCACAGTCATCACTGAGGAGGGCCAGGCAAGGAACTCAGGGCATGAACCTGTAGGCGGAGCTGGCACAGGCCATGGAGGAGCAATACTTACTGGCTTGCTCCCCCTGACCATGCTCAACCTGCTTTATACTGCCACAACACCTAACCAGAGGTGGCACACTCTGGTGGGCCGGGCCCTCCCCACACTGCTTGACCAGCAAGACAATACTCCACAAGATGTAGCCACAGGCCCAATCAATGGAGGCAAGTCCCAGTTGAGGCTCCCCCACCCAGGTGTGTCAACTAAAGCTAGCCGCACATCAAGCTATCCTTTATTGCTGATGATATGATTCTTTACTTAAGGGATGCTAAAAACGCCACAGAAAACTCCTAGAAACGATTAACTGCTTCAGCAAAGTGGCAGTATACAAAATTAACCTAAAAAAAAACAGTGGCCTTTCTTTACACCAACAAAACAACTGGAGAAGAAAGAATTCAATGAGACCTTCCCATTCACAATAGGCCTCAGAAAACAATAAAATACCTATGGAACAAACCTAACCAAAGACACCAAAGAGCTCTGCAAACAACAAATTTTAGAACCCTTAAAGAACATGATGAAGCAAGACATCAGCAAGAGTGCGAAAAACCTCCCATGCTCATGGATGGCGCATAAATTAGCATTGCTAAAAATTGTCCATTCTACCCAAACTCCTTTATAGAATTTAAACACAATCCCAATTCAAAATTCCCAAGACTTCTCTTCACAGGCTTTGCCCGGGCAAAAAAAGCTCCTTAAATTCATTTGGAAAAAACAGAAAGACCCCCGCTAATAGCCAAAACAACTCGTGAGTGCAAAGGAGCAACACAGCGGGGGATCTCTATGACCAGACTTTGAAACTACCACTACAGGGCCGTTTATAGGTCATAAAACACTTAGCACCGGGTACTGGCACAATAAAAGACCTGTTGACAATAACAAATAGATCCAAACTTGAGCACATACAACTTCACCATCTCATATTTGACAAGGGCGCGCAAAGAAGACACAATCAGAGAAAAGACCAGCATCTTCAGAAAGTGGTGTTGGCAAAACTGATCACCACTTGTAGAAGAATGAAATTAAACTCCTACCTCTCGCCCTGTACAAAAGTCAACTCCAGATGGATTAAAGACCTCAACATGAAACCCCAAACTCTGAAGTCGATAGAAGAAAAAGTTGGCAGCAGCCTACAAGACATAGGCATAGGAAAAGACATCCTAAATCAAGACAGCAGCTGTGCAAGAATTAAGGTCGACAGTTGACAAATGGGACCTCATTAAACTCAAAGCTCTGTACATCAAAGAAACAATCAGGAAGTAGAAATCCCACAGAGTGGGAGAACCTTCACCGCAGATACCATCTGACAAAGCATTTATCTCCAGAATATATAACTACTCAAAAACACAAAGAAAAAAACAAATGACCCACTCAGAGGGCAAAGATTTGAACAGAACTTCACAAGTTTTAGTTAGGATGGCTGAGAAACACCTCAGGAATGTTTCAACATCACTAATCATTAAGAATGCAAACAAAACCACTTTAAGATATCATCTTACTCCAATAAGACTGGCTAGAACAAGAAAACAAATGATACCAAGTTGCTGGAGAGGTTGTGGGGAAAGGGGAACACTCATCCACTGCTGGTGTAATGTAAACTCGACAGCCACTATGGAAAGCAGTGTGGAGGAACGCTTGGAAGACTTGGAATGAACATGCCACCCAACCCAGCCATACCACTCCTAGGCATGTACCCCCAAGACTCACCCCACCGCAGATAACATGCACAGCCATGTTTTATTTCAGCTCTCTTCACAATAGCAAAGAGCTGGAACCAACCCAATGCCCCTCAACTGATGAGTGGGATAGAGAAAATGTGGTACATCTACACAATGGAGTCTATGCAGCAGTAAAGAAAGACGACATCACGAGCTTTGCAGGAAAATGGCTGGAGCTAGAGGACATCATGCTGTTGAAGTAACACTCCCAGAAAAACAAACGAGGAACGGTATCCTCATCTGTTGGATGCTAGTGCCAATTACCCAGTTGTAAGTATTCCTGTGCATGCCCTTTGAGCTTTTGTCCAAAGCAGTTGGGAGTGATGCATATTGGAAATAACAACAACAACAACAACAGAAGGAACTGNTGTAGAAGAATGAAAATAAACCCCTACCTCTCGCCCTGTACAAAAGTCAACTCCAGATGGATTTAAAGACCTCAACATGAAACCCCAAACTCTGAAGTCGATAGAAGAAAAAGTTGGCAGCAGCCTACAAGACATAGGCATAGAAAAGACATCCTAAATCAGACAGCAGCTGTGCAAGAATAAGGTCGACAATTGACAAATGGGACCTCATTAAACCACAAAGCTTCTGTACATCAAAAGAAACAATCAAGGAAGTGAAGAGAAATCCCACAGAGTGGGAGGGAAACCTTCACCGCAGATACCTCTGACAAAGCATTGATCTCCCAGAATATATAAACTACTCAAAAAACAAAGAAGAAAGAAAAACAAATGACCCACTCAAAGAGGAGCAAGAGTGAACAGAGATTCACAAGTGAGAGGTTGAGATGGCTGAGAAAAAACACTCAGGAAGTGTTCAACATCACTAATCATTAAGGAAATGCAAATCAAAACCACTTTAAGATATACTCTTACTCCAATAAGACTGGCTAGAACACAGAAAACAAATGATACCAAGTTGCTGGAGAGGTTGTGGGGAAAGGGGAACACTCATCCACTGCTGGTGGTAATGTAAACTCGTACAGCCACTATGGAAAGCACGTGTGGAGAACGCTTGGAAGACTTGGAATGAACACATGCCACCCAACCCAGCCATACCACTCCTAGGCATGTACCCCCCAAGGCCTCACCCCACCGCCGAGATACATGCACAGCCATGTTATATTTCAGCTCTCTTCACAATAGCAAAGAGCTGGAACCAACCCAAATGCCCCTCAACTGATGAGTGGATAGAGAAAATGTGGTACATCTACACAATGGAGTCTATGCAGCAGTAAAGAAAGACTTTTAAGGTTGTACTGTCTTAGGTTGTGATTAATGTTAACATCATACTTTGGGGATAAGAACTGGAAAGGTGGTGGTTTAATAGTGATGTGTTTTGTGTGTCAAGTTGACAAGGGGTCAATTGTGCTGGATAGCTTTAGTGTCAACTTGACACACCTGGGTGAGGGAGCCTCAACTGGGGAATTGGCTCCATTGGATTGGCCTATGGCCACATCTGTGGAGTATTGTCTTGATGGTCAAGCAGTGTGAGAGGACCCGGCCCACAATGAGTGGTGCCACCCTGGGTAGGTTGTTGTGTACAGTATAAGAAGGCAGGCTGGGCATGGGTCAGGGGAGCAAGCCAGCGAATAGCACTCCTCCATGGCCTGTGCTTCAGCTCCTGCCTCCAGGTTCCTGCCCTGAGTTCCTGCCTTGGCCTCCCTAAGTGATGAACTGTGACCCAGGAGATGTAAGTGGGGGATGTAAGCTGAATAAACCCTTTCCTCCCCAAGTTGGTGTCGGTCAGAGTGTTTTGTCACAGCAATGGAAGACAAACTAGGACACTTGACTTCCTCTTTTCCTTAGTACTCCTTTAATTTCCTTTTCTTGCCTTATTGCTCTAGGACCCATCTTTTCTTGACGGTTAAGAATGAACACTTTGGGTCCCAGCATAATAAAGAGGGACTTCTTATGCTTTCATTTCTTCATTTTCTTTAAAATTTATTATTAGCCTGTATGTGTGTGAACACATTTTGTATGTGTGAGTGTGGATATGTGCACACTGCAGTGTACATGTGGAGGTTCTCAGATGAATTTTGGGAGTCATTTTTCTTCTTCTACAGTGAGTTTGGGGGATCAAACTCAGGTTGTCAGGCTTGTACAGCAAGTGCTTTTCCCCCCCGCTGAGCCACACTGTCAGCTCTGCTTTAGTTTACACAGCTACCTACAGGCCTCAAGAGAGAAATAGTCATCATTTATGAAGCTGTTCCCAGGCTAAGAACTTTGCCTCCTTTGCTTCAAGTATCCAGAAGGTTATTCAGTCTTTCTAGCTGAGAGTCAGTTCTCAGAGGTCAGGTTTTCATGAGCCATGAAGTGTCAGGGGCTTCTGTCAAATACTTATCAGTGGCTGAGATGAAAACCTACCACTCTGTATCCATTTTCAAAGAGAAGAAGGAAGCTGAGTATGATTATGTTTAATTTTTGTGCCACTCAATATATCTGACATTTAAATGAGTAAACTGCTTTCTGAATAATAAATTTAAGTTAGGGTACAGTACATGATTGAAATTCTATAAATTAAATGAGTTTGTCTGAAATTCATCTTCAATCTATATTAAAATAAACCACTGCTAAGCATTCACAATAGATAACATAATAATAAAGTTTATAAAAAGTAAAGGCAAACATAAGAGAACCTACTTGATTCTTACATATGATTTCTATACAATCATTGATAACTCCTTAAAAATCAAACACCTTTTGGGGGGCAGTTCTGAGTAATGAACACATGCTAGGCTACTGCTCTACCACTGAGCTACACCCCCAGCCTTTAATTTTTTTAAGACACAGTCACATAACTAGACTGGACTTGAATTGGATATACAGCCCAGGCTGGACTTAAATGTCTCTATAGCCCAGGCTGGCCTCAAACTCATTATTCCCCTACCTCTGTCAACTGCTAGGATTACAGGCATACACTACCATGTCTGGCTTGCAAGTATGTATTTTTAAAAAACTAGACTCAAGTGTATTTTATCCATCCATCTGCTCAGTCAGCCAACCAACTATCTAGACACTAATAAATGATTTCTTAGATTTGGCAATATCTGGCCACCCAGAGAGCACTGCAGCCCATTTGCAAACTACAAACCTTTGCATAATGGCTACATTTTGTTCAACAAGTGCCTTCAAGAGATTATCCTTTGACCTGTATAGAATATGGATAGTTACACTATCAAAGCACCTGTAATTATAAAGAGCTCATATTTAATACCTGTTTTGTGTTTGCTTCTGAATCTATCAAGTTCTTTGTCTCAGCTGTCCAAAAATTAGAATTGAAGCTGTAATATTTAAAAAGAATGATTGTTACTCCCTTAAAACGTAAAAATGGTGATAACAAGTTTTATTATCTAGGAAAATGAATAAGCATAAGAAAATGAAATCCACATATTTATTTAGACATGTTTTGTTCATACCTTCTTCTTTTCCTTGTTTGAATAATAGCTAGATTTCAATTAAGCAGACAATGGGATAAACGAAACAGGTACTGTTTATAGTCTTTATGAAGAGAACCACAAGGATGAGATATACTTAATTTCATCCTTTTTTTATTTTGGTCTTTTTGAGACAGGGTTTCCCTTTAGTCCCAGCTGTTCTGGAACTCGCTATGTAACCAGGCTGGCCTTGAACTAACAGAGATCTGCCTGCCTCTGCCACCTAAGTGCTAGGATTAAAGGTCTGCACCACCACACACAGCCCAAGATGGTTCTTAGCCGCCACGTGGGTGCTGGGAATGGAACCTGGGTCTTCTGCAAAAGCAGTCAGTGCTCTTAACCACTAAGCCATCTTTCCTCTTTCCAGCCCCAATTTCTTCTTTCTTTTAAAGTTTTTATTGTTTGCTCACATGTGTGGAGTCCATCTGTCTCCCACTGTCCACTCTCTCACATGTGTGGAGTCCATCTGTCTCCCGCTCTCCACTCTCACATGTGTGGAGTCCATCTGTCTCCTGCTGTCCACTGTCTCACATGGAGTCCATCTGTCTCCCACTGTCCACTGTCTCACATGTGTGGAGTCCATCTGTCTCCCGCTGTCCACTGTCTCACATGTATGGAGTCCATCTGTCTTCTACTGTCCACTCTCTCACATGTGTGGAGTCCATCTGTCTCCTGCTGTCCACTGTCTCATGTGGAGTCCATCTGTCTCCCGCTGTCCACTGTCTCACATGTGTGGAGTCCATCTGTCTCCTGCTGTCTACTCTCTCACATGTGTGGAATCCATCTGTCTTCTGCTGTCCATGCTCTCACATGTATGGAGTCCATCTGTCTCCTACTCTCCACTCTCTCACATGTGTGGAGTCCATCTGTCTCCCGCTGTCCACTGTCTCACATGTGTGGAGTCCATCTGTATCCTACTGTCCACTGTCTCACATGTGTGGAGTCCACCTGTCTCCTACTGTCCACTGTCTCACATGTATGGAGTCCATCTGTCTCCTGCTGTCCACTCTCTCACGTGTGGAGTCCATCTGTCTCCCGCTGTCCACTGTCTCACATGTGTGGAGTCCATCTGTCTCCCGCTGTCCACTGTCTCACATGTGTGGAGTCCATCTGTCTCCTACTGTCCACTGTCTCACATGTGTGGAGTCCATCTGTCTCCCACTGTCCACTGTCTCACATGTGTGGAGTCCATCTGTCTCCCGCTGTCCACTGTCTCACATGTGTGGAGTCCATCTGTCTCCCACTGTCCACTCTCTCACATGTGTGGAGTCCATCTGTCTCCTGCTGTCCACTCTCTCACATGTGTGGAGTCCATCTGTCTCCTACTGTCCACTGTCTCACATGTGTGGAGTCCATCTGTCTCCCACTGTCCACTGTCTCACATGTGTGGAGTCCATCTGTCTCCTGCTGTCCACTCTCTCACATGTGTGGAGTCCATCTGTCTCCTACTGTCCACTGTCTCACATGTGTGGAGTCCATCTGTCTCCCACTGTCCACTGTCTCACATGTGTGGAGTCCATCTGTCTCCTGCTGTCCACTCTCTCACATGTGTGGAGTCCATCTGTCTCCTACTGTCCACTGTCTCACATGTGTGGAGTCCATCTGTCTCCCACTGTCCACTGTCTCACATGTGTGGAGTCCATCTGTCTCCTGCTGTCCACTCTCTCACATGTGTGGAGTCCATCTGTCTCCTACTGTCCACTGTCTCACATGTGTGGAGTCCATCTGTCTCCCACTGTCCACTGTCTCACATGTGTGGAGTCCATCTGTCTCCTGCTGTCCACTCTCTCACATGTGTGGAGTCCATCTGTCTCCTACTGTCCACTGTCTCACATGTGTGGAGTCCATCTGTCTCCCACTGTCCACTGTCTCACATGTGTGGAGTCCATCTGTCTCCTGCTGTCCACTCTCTCACATGTGTGGAGTCCATCTGTCTCCTACTGTCCACTGTCTCACATGTGTGGAGTCCATCTGTCTCCCACTGTCCACTGTCTCACATGTGTGGAGTCCATCTGTCTCCCGCTGTCCACTGTCTCACATGTGTGGAGTCCATCTGTCTCCCACTGTCCACTGTCTCACATGTGTGGAGTCCATCTGTCTCCCGCTGTCCACTGTCTCACATGTGTGGAGTCCATCTGTCTCCCGCTGTCCACTGTCTCACATGTGTGGAGTCCATCTGTCTCCCGCTGTCCACTCTCTCACATGTGTGGAGTCCATCTGTCTCCTGCTGTCCACTGTCTCACATGTGTGGAGTCCATCTGTCTCCTGCTGTCCACTCTCTCAAATGTGTGGAGTCCATCTGTCTCCTGCTGTCCACTCTCTCACATGTGTGGAGTCCATCTGTCTCCTACTGTCCACTGTCTCACATGTGTGGAGTCCATCTGTCTCCCGCTGTCCACTGTCTCACATGTGTGGAGTCCATCTGTTTCTTACTGTCCACTCTCTCACATGTGTGGAGTCCATCCGTCTCCTGCTATCCACTGTCTCACATGTGTGGAGTCCATCTGTCTCCCATTTTCCTCCCAGGTATTTTTCCAACTTCTGGGCAGTTGGTACCGTGTGGTCAACCTCTGCCCGAACGGACACATGGCAACTAGATAGTGTTTGTTTTCTCTGTCTGGACCCATTGTTTTACCACTGTCGACCTGAATCAGTATGAAGATTTGCACAAATGTCTGGTGACATATTTTAAGAATTCTCTGAAATTGTAACATTTAAAAACATACAAAAGCTCTAGAAGTATGTTTATAACAATAACTGGTATGGCACTCATATTTATAAGAACTAGAATAAATTTACCAGCTATTTTTAAACAATTACTCTGATATTTCTAATGTCTCATTGAAAAGTCATATTAACTCATTCCAATCAAAAAGGCATTGCCAGGTCTTGAGGCTGCTTTAAGGAACACAGTAGCAAACAACAATACTGCTTGCCTGTTTGCTTTCACTGCACTTGCTGGCCTTAGTATGGGCCATGGACGAGCCATACAAACCTGCTTAACTCTGTCTGGGTCTCGGCTTCTATCCGCCGATCTGGAAAATCCCTTCTTCTTTTGGCAGGTGTGTAATAGCGGTACTGTGATAAGAAAGATTTTGCTTCTGTTTTTAAAGTACGTGGAGTGAAGGGCAATTGCTTGTTAGAAAAGAGGTCAGAATGTTTTTCCAAAAGATCTCCACTAGGTGCTTTGGAAATGACTAGCTGAAAGTGGTGGCTGCTGGAATACGAGCTCCTCGGTCTCCTGTCACACCGTGGTCCGGAGCTCAGGTTCCTGGGTCTGGAGCCTGCATAATCCATGACAGATGGAGAGGTGCTGGAGTTCTTCTCAATGCTATTCATTACGATGTTATCAGCTTTAGATAGACTTAGGTATAATCCATTTGAAGAAGGGACTAATGACTTTGAAAATGATGGAAATTTGTTCACTTCTTCTACTACCACAGCCCGGTCTTGCGGTTCCCCTGAGGGCTAAGAACATTGATTTGATAGTCATCAATTGCATTATAAATTCATATAATCAGAGATTTCTGGATTTATATGTGTAAATTAATTTACCTCATTTAACCTTGGCTACAATTTCTATGTAATAATATATTCAGTACTTTTTTTTTTCTTCAGCGATAGGGATTGAACCCAGGGCCTTGTGCTGCTAGACAAGTCTAAAATAGGTCAAAATACAAATTTCCTTTCCAAGCTTTGTTTCCTCAAATGCAGGACAAAATTTCTCAAATTGAGTATTCTGGCATTAGGTTCTACTCTGAATCTAAGTTACCACATTAACTTTAAAAAAGTTCCTAGCAGGGCAAGGTGGCGGCACTCGCCTTTAATGCTAGCACTAGACAGGCAGAGGGAGGGAGATATTTGAGATCAAGTCTAGCCTGGTCTACAGAGTGAAACTCTGTTTCACCCGCCCCCCCAAAGGTATTGCTAAACTAGGTTTACATTACAAATTAGCTTATGTAAATTAATTGGCTCCTTGGAAAGAAATTTCCAAATCTTACAGGGCTACTAATTATTTGTTTTTTTTTTTTTTTTTTTTTGGTCTTTTTGAGACAGGGTCTCCCTGTAGTCCCAGCTGTCCTGGAACTCACTCTGTAGACCAGGCTGGCCTTGAACTCACAAAGATCCGCCTGCCTCTGCCTCCCAAGTGCTAGGATTAAAGGCGTGCGCCACCACGCCCGGCCTCAGGGCTACTAATTAATAACCATAAGCATTATCTGTACCCAGAAGAGTGGTATAAGCTATAACCAGAGCAAAGAGAAAATATATAAGGAGTGAGACTGCCCATGAGGAAATTCTTAGTGTAATTTTTTAAAATCAAAATAAAACATCAAGGAGAGCTTCTGAAGATAGGATTCCAGAGCTGGGGCCAGCGAGATGGTGCAGAGTTGGCAAAGGCGCTTGCTCCCAAGCCTGTGGAAGGAGACAGTGACTCCCACAAGTCGCTGGTTTCCATGTGAGTGTGCACACAAACAGTAAGTAAATACAAAAAAAATGCCCAGTATACACAAGGTCCTGTGTTCAATGCCCAGTGTACACAAGGTCCTGTGTTCAATGCCCAGCACTGGAAAAAAAGGAAAAAGAACTACTGTTTGCCGATACTGTCAGTATTGATAAGGAGTAGCAATACTGTTTTTTGAGCCCAAAGAAAGCAAGAAATATTCTGTGTTTTCACATCTCGAATTCTAGCTTTATTCTACCTTTCCCCTGTCCCCGTCAACACAACACAGTATGGAATCCACCATAATGACTGGGTTTTCAAGATTACAAACTGTTTCCTATAGTTCTAAACATTGGAAAGCTTGAATAGATATTTGTACAAAATTTACCTAGCACTTTGGTGAATTCACCCCACCTTGACAAGCAGGCACTGCACAGTGTGGATCAAGCAGTGTGGTAATCTGCCTGCTTGCTGTGCTGTCATCATGCTGACATGTGACATCATCTCCTGTAAACTGTAATAATTACCTATTGGTTACAAACTCAAGTTCATGTCAAGAACACCTATCCAATTTTACAACCACAGAACTGACTTATAAATCTTTGGGGGTAATGTCAGAAAGGTACAGCAAGATCTCACAACTGTCAGATTTTGAAACAGCCAAAAAAGCAATTCAACTGCATAATAGGTTGGGTGCAAATTATTAAAAAATCTGACTAAAACTTATTTTTGCAAAGAGTTCAAAGTGTATTTTACAAAAAGGAAATGGATAGCTTTTTATTTTCATTATTTGATACTGTTTTAAAATGTTTCATCTTCCTATTCAGAAACAGAGAACACACCCACATATTCAGTTATTACAGTACACATAAGTGCCACATCGTGAGAGGCCCTACGGGAGCACTGACTCAGGTAGCAAATAATTCTGTGGTGGGAACAAGAAGGGAAGTGCTTGCAAGGGTTCTGAAAGCAACATGAGCCAGTGAGAAAAGGAAACCAGTGTGGGAATCTGGGCAATGAAGATAAAGCTTCTGATACACACACACACACACACACACACACACACATATGTGCGCACACACACACACACACATATATATATATGTGTGTGTGTGCACGAGAGAGAGAGAGAGAGAGAGAGAGAGAGAGAGAGAGAGAGAGAGAGAGAGAGCGNGAGAGAGAGAGAGAGAGAGAGAGAGAGAGAGAGAGAGAGAGAGAGAGAAAGCGAGCCATCTCATGCTCAGACACACAGAGGCCAGAGCCAGCATTTTCACTGGTAATCATCTTTTCAGTGAATATTCTATTATTTATTTATTTATTTTTCTTTTATGGGTTTGAATATTTTGCCTGTGTGTAAATGCACTCATGTCTTGTAATCCTTGCTGAGCCCAGAAGAGGGCATCAAATCCCCTGGAACTGAAGTTTTGGTTGTTAACTACATGGTTGTTAACTACATGGTTGTTAACTACCATGTAGGTGCTGGGAACCAAACCCAGATCCTCTGTAAGACCAGCTAGTGCTCTTAACCACTGAGCCATCTCTTCAGCTCCAGTAAATATATTTTATAATGAGTATCTGTTAACCATAAAATCAATTCAATTATCAAAATATGCTACTCAGAATGTTAATTTCAAGACAATTTGGATGTGTCTAAAGTATTTATCATTAAGGCTTATTAAAAATATAGGCAAGATGGAAATTACTATTAGCTTAAAAAATGTATAAAAACAAATGAAATACTATAGAGGAAAATCAGTTAAAGGATTAAAGATAAAGGAAAAATGAAGAGGCATATATTAAAATAACGTTTGTTCTGTATCATATATGATATATAAAATACAATAAAATATACAATTAAATGGGCTGGAGAGATAGCCTAGCAGTTAAGAGCGCCGACTGCTCTTGCAGAGGACCCGGGTTCGATCCCCAGCACCCACATGGCGGCTAAGAACCGTCTGTAACTCCAATTCCAGGAGAACTCCAGTTCCAGGGGAATCCGAGACCCCCTTCTGACCTCCGTGGCATTGCACGACACAGGTGCACAAACCTACATGCAGACAGTACATTCATACACATATAAAAATAAATAAAATTAAAAAAAATATACAATTAAAAAATTTCAACGACCCCCCTTTTTTGTTTGTTTTGTTTTGTTTTGAGACAGGGTCTCTCTGTAGCCCCAGATGGCCTGGAGCAGGCTGGCCTTGATCTCACAGAGCTCTACTTGCCTCTGCCTCCCAAGTGCTGAGATTAAAGGCATAGGCCACTACACCCAACAACAAGCCCTACTCTTACCTCAAAATTCTTACTTTACGTTCAAAATGTCAGAGAATAAATATTTTTAAGTTTTAGTAAAAAAAAAAAATACAATCACAAAAAATGAAAATATCCTGTCAGAGAGATGGTTAAGAAGAGTAGTTGTTTCTCTTCCAAAAGACCTAGGCCTAGTTCTCAGCAACTATATGATCAAACTCACAGCTCAAAAACCTCTGAAATTCCATTTTCTGGAGATCTCACACCCTCTTCTGGCCTCCACGGGCAGCTGGTATATATATATGGTGCTCATACATACAAATAAATCTTAAAAAATGAAAATTGGGGCGGGAGAGATGGCTCAGAGATTAAGAACACTGACTGCTCTTGCAGAGGACCCAGGTTTGGTTCCCAGCACCCACATGATAGGTAGTAACTGTCTATAACTCTAGTTCCAGGGGATCTGATGCCATCTTCTAGCCTCTGTGGGCATTGTACCCATGTGGTACACTTACATATATTCAGCAAACACTCAATACACATAAAATAAAAATTAAAAAAACTTTAAAAAATGAAATACTTTTGAATCTGACATGGATAAACAGATTCACAGATGGTAAATTACAGCAGAGAGCACAGTAGATTTATTCAGAAGGAAGCTCTTTTTATCTAGGAAATGGCCCAGGGAGTTCTCAATCATATTTACATCAGAAAAGTCATCCCCTCATGACCCCAAAATCTGTTTTTAGCCCAGATCTCTTCCCTGAAATGGATGCTCATATCCAACTATCTTTTGAATATGTTTAATGTGTTTAAGGCATCTCAAATTAAACATTCCCAAATAAGTAAACCCATGTCTCCTATCAGCCCCACCAGAGAAGAAAACCTGCTCCTCATCTTGTTCTTTCTTCCACAAATGACATATGGCCATCTTCCCAGCTGTCCAAGCCAGAAGCCTGGGAATCACTTTAACTCCTATCTCTTTTCTTCACGTCATTAAATCAGATACCAGGTCCCAGCAACTTTCCTTCTAAATACACCTAGGAGTATTCCCATGGTCTCTACAGTCCATGGATGAGGTCTTTCTTTCCCAAGATACTGCACGTATCAGCCTGTTCTCCATTGTAGCCAGTGCAGTTTTTGGCAAAGGTGTGACATCACTGCTCAACTAACAGCTAGCCATACTTCTCAAGCAGAAAAAAATGTCCAGATACACAGAACCACAGGCCAGCTGGGGCTACAAAGAGACCAGGTTAGAAAAACAACAACAAAAAAAAAACAAAACAACAAAAAAAACCAACCAAAAACAAACCCAAAACCCCCAAACTAAAAAACAAACAAAACTAAAAATGGAATATTACCTTTTGTAGGGAGCTAAAAAGTGACTTGGAACTCATTTTACAACTGCCCTGCACTGCAGACTTATTTAATTTGAACTCCTTTTCACATCGTGCCAGTTCCTTTTTCAGTTTCTCTCTTCGTTGTTGGTCTGCATCTAAGGCAGAAACAAACCTTTTAAAATAGCATCAAGCTAAGAAGGCTAATGGTTAGGTCTTGTCAGGGTAATAAAATTAAGAACATTTCATCTTTTCTCACCCTTTTGATAGGTCTTATGTAGCCCAGGCTGTTCTTGAACATGTGATGCTCCTGCTTGAAAGAGTCTCTCCAGTGCTGGGATTATAGGCTTGCACTACCATGCAAGTGGGACATAGAATATTCTTTTTTTTTTTTTTTTTGGTATTTTTTTAATTTTTAAAAAATTTTTTATTTATACTTTATGTGTATTAATGTACTGTCTGCATGTAGGTTTGTGTACCTGTGTGTGCAGTGCTGCAGAGGTCAGAAGAGGGAGTCGGATTCCCCTGGAACTGGACTTAAAGACGGTTCTCAGCCGCCATGTGGGTGCTGGGGAGCGAACCTGGGTCCTCTGCAAGAGCAGCCGGCACTCATAACTGCTAGGCCATCTCTCCAGCCCCATTTTTTTTGGTATTTTTTAGACAGGGTCTCCCTGTAGCCCCAGCAGGCCTAGAACTCACTTTGTAGACCAGGCTGGCTTTGAACTCACAGAGATCTATTGGGATTAAAGGCGTGTGCCACCATGCCTGGAAGAGTGCTTTTGCTAAAGATATTTATACTATGATATACTTCTCCCTATAAAAAGATTGTAACAAATAATTTATAGAAACTCTAAATAGAGAATGGGGCAGAAATATCACTTGAGCCTAGGAGTTGAAGGCCAGCCTGGGGAATGAAGCAACACTTTGTCTTAACAAACAAGCAAAAAAACCCCAACAAAACTATGCTACCATTTACAGACTTCTTTTCTTTTCTTTCTTCTCTCTTTTTTTTTTTTTTTTTGGTATTTTTGAGACAGGGTCTTCCTGTAGTCTCAGCTGTCCTGGAACTCACTATGTAGACCAGGCTGGCCTTGAACTCACAGAGATCCTCCTGCCTCTGCCTCCTGAGGCACTATAGACTATTTTCAATCCAGGAAATTAACTCCTGTTTCTCTGAACTGCTATTCACTTGAAAACACAAGTAGAAAAGTGCTTTCATACTTCATGTTTTTTTTTTTGTGTGTGTTTTTTTTTTTTTGAGACAGAGTCTCCCTTTAGTCCCAGCTGGCCTGGAGCTCGCTTGGCCTGGAGCTCGCTACGTAGACCAGGCTGGCCTTGAACTCAGAGATCCACCTGGCTCTACCTCTTGAGTGCTGAGATTAAAGGTGTGTGCCACCACACCAGGCCTAAGACAGTTTTTAGCCGTCATGTGGGTGCTGGGAATTGAACCCGGGTCCTCTGCAAGAGCAGTCAGTGCTCTTAACTGCTGAGCCATCTCTCCAGCCCCTTCAGCATGTTTTAAGTCAGGTATTGACTATCAAGTTAATCAAAGATTTACCATTGCATAAACACTGAAAATGGTGGCATGAAAGCGAGCCACATTTCAGAGTTAAATAGGAGTAAAATGGCATGAGTTTCCACATAAAATTAAAATGCAAAGCCAGGTGTGATGGTGCTTATCTGTCAACCTGGCACTGAGAAGTGGAGGCAGGAGGATTTCCTTGAGTCTGAGGTCACCCTGGACTACAGTGAGGGTCAGGCCAGCCAGGGCTATAGAGCAAGAACCTGTCTCAAAAGACCAAAACAAACAAACAAACACCCCCCCCCCCAAATCTCCCCCAAATCTCACAAACAAGCAAAAGGAAGGGATGTTAAGATGGCTCAGGAGGTAGAGGTGCCTTCAACTTAGCCTGATGACCCGTTAAACACCCGGTGGACCTCAGAAAGAGAACCATCCCTTACAAATCGTCCTCTAAGCTCCATGTACATGCATGAGCGCGCGCACGCGCGCGCGCACACACACACACACACACACACACACACACACACACACACACAGTGTAGTTATACTACTCAAGAATTCAAAACAGGCCACATTCCTCCCGAGTTGAGTGTTGGCCTGGCCTGGCTTCATAATTAAATTAAACCATCCTTTAAAACTCCATGTGCTGGGCTGGGCGTGGTGGCACATGCCTTTAATCCTAGCACTTGGAAGGCAGAGGCAGGTGGATCTCTGTGAGTTCAAGGCCAGCCTGGTCTACACAGAGAGCTCCAGGCCAGCTGGGACTAAAAGGGAGATCTTGTCTCAAAAAGACCAAACAAAAAACAAAAAACAAAAAACAAAAAACCCCAAAACAAAACAAACAAAAAAACCCCCCAAACCCTCCATGTGCTTAAATGAAGGATATTCGAACCCTAAACCAAGCCTCATGATTAACAGAAGAAGAGGGAGAACTGCTCCTTTGCTATGAGCTCATACATTAAAGGGGTCTCGCCTTTTTCCACATTTAAAGGATGTAACTATGTCTTATGTTCATGTAACTACCTAAGAGGAAACTCACCATGACTATCAGAATGCCTGGAAAGCATATCTTGAATCCAGACATCATGGCCAAATGGACAAAAGGAGAAACCCAATAAATGGATGCTTCGGAACCCCTTGTTGAGAAATTCTAACGGACTTTTAAGTTGGACATTTAATTCACCCTGTTCATCTCCTGGTTCCCTGCCTAGAAAATGCACCTAGCTACTTTCTCCTTCACTTCTCCATCACAGGCACCACTCAAGGACATTGTTCTCTCTATAGCTATAATTTTGGGGGTCTTTTAGATAGACCCACTAAGCAAGAGGGTACCCCAGTTGCCACCCTTTATGCCCCTTTTCAGCATGGAAGAAATCAGAGCGGTTGGTGCCCCGATTTCCTCTTCATAATTGGGATGACCTCCTTAGAGGGTAATGTGCTAAAAATAGGAGCTAAAGATTGGCTAGGAAAAAAAAAAAAGGATTGGCTAGGCAGTTTAGGGTCAAATTCTATCAAACTCATGGTGCTAAGGACCCAGGACCCAATATACCTCCTCCCTATCAAAGATTATTCCATTTCAGAAGCACCTACAGAGGAGGTCAGCTCTTATGATTTGAAGATCTCACAGTCACAGGTGGGAATGAAATAATGGGTTATACAAACTCAGGGAGTGCTTACAGATGCCATTAAGTTTCATTTTCCCTGAGTCATTCCAGGAATGACTGCCTGCTTGCTTCATACGCTTCCCCTTGAGTGGTAACTATAATGCCGTGTTAAACTCTGAGTGGCTGTTGTACTTATAAAGGCTGTGTAACCCATTCCTTGTGGCCACATTCCTCCTGGGTTGAATGTCAACCTGGAGTTGTAATTAAATTAAGCCATCCTTTAAAACTAAAAAAAAAAAATTCAAAACAGACTTCCATATATTTTGTATGCATGTGTATGCACACATAATGATTCCTTGTACTTAAGGCAACTCTATAGTTGGGAATTGTGTGCAAATGCAAACTGGTATACAAATCATTAAGGGACAATGAACATGTTCTAAAATTGTTTGCACAATTATGTACACTTGATACAAATCAGAACTTGTGGTATGTAATTACTGTTATTTATATTCCAGTTTGGAGGCTATGAAGATTGAAATGATCACATCAGCAGTCAGCTGCAACAGAGAAGTTTAGGGTGAAAAAGAGAGTTCAGATTCAGGGATTTACTTTTTCATGTTATAAAATCTATTTCTCAAGCTGGGTGTGGTGGCACATGCCTTCAATTCCACCATTCGAGGCAGAGGGAGGCTGATCTCTGTGAGTTCAGGGTCAGCCTGGTCTACAGAGTAAGCTCCAGGCCAGCTGGGGCTACAAGGAGATCCTGTCTCAAAAAAGACCAATGCCCCTCCAAAACACTATTTCTTATAAAACCTATTTCTGAGTTATTCAGACTAATTAGGATGAATATAAGCTCTATATTATAAGGCAATAATAGTCACTAGTTACATTTTGGAGATTACAATCTTTGCAATTTTAGGTATCACAATTTTTTCAAATGCTAAAAGCCAACAAACTCATGCATTTAAGTAATTGAAAGGAAAGCATACCATGGATAAATGGGCACTAAGTAAAAATTTAAAGGCAAAAAACTGGATGAGCCGGGCGTAGTGGTGCACGCCTTTAATCCCAGCACTCAGGAAGCAGAGGCAGGAGGATCTGTGAGTTCAATGACAGCCTGGTCTACAGAGTGAGCTCCAGGCCAGCTGGGGTTACAGGGAGATCCTGTCCCCCCCCCCCAAAAAAAAAACCCAAAAAATGAAAAACGAAGTAAAGCAAATCTTTAAATACTGTTAAGTCCCCAAATTTTATCTCTATCCTGGATTCTCTCTCCAGAACTCCAGACTCATTCTAATTGCCTTCCTCAAGATCCAACTGGGTTTGCTTTTTTTTGAAATTAAATTCAGGGCTGAAGAGATGGCTCATCGGCTGAGAGCACTGGCCACTTTTACAGAGAATCTAGGTTCGATTGCCAGCACTCACATGGTAGCTAATAACTATTGGTAACTCCAGTTTTGGGGACTCTAACACCCTCTTCTGACTTCTGTGGGCATTGCATGACATGGGTGCACTTACATACATGCAAAGAATGCACTCAAACATAAAAATGTTTGTCTGTTGGGAGGTCAGATACACACTACAGTGCATGGAAGTCAGGCAGGAGTTGGCTCTCTTCACCTACCATGTGGGTCCTGAGGACTGAACGCAGGTTGTCAGGCTTGGCAGCAAGTGTGTTTATCTACTGAACCTTCTTGCCATCCCACCAACTGGATTTCTAATAGGTGAGGTGCTTAAGATGAAAAAGATTGAAATCCTGACCCTCTTCTTCCCCCAAATCTCCGTCTGTCATTCTCCTTAGTCTAGTAAATCACAGCTACATCCCTTTGGTTGACGAGCCCTAAGTCTTGGGAGTTATCCTTTCTCCCTTCTCTTTTTGCCTTGCACACTATCTATAGACAGACCTCTAGCTCAGTTAACCAAAAGAAAGAAGGAACAACTCCAAATCAATAGAATCTGTGACGAAAGGGGAAATATCACAACAGACAATGAAAAGATCCAGACAATCATATGGGAATACTTCAAAAACCTATACTCTACTAAGTTTGAAAACGTAGATGAAATGGATAAATATCTGAAATCCTGGGAATCACTAAAGGTCAACCAAGTAGAGATCAACAGCTTAAACAGACCAATAATATATGAAGAAATTGAAGATGTAATAAGAAACCTCCCAACTAAAAAAAAGCCCAGGCCCAGATGGTTTCATGGCAGAATTCTATAAAACATTTCAAAAAGACTTACAACCATTATTACTCAAGTTGTTTAGAAGGACACAAATAGAGGGAATTCTCCCAAATTCCTTTTATGAAGCCAGCATCACTCTATTACCAAAACCAGGCAAAGATACAACCAAAAAGGAGAACTATAGACCCATTTCATTAATGAACACAGATGCAAAAATTCTAAATAAAATACTTGCAAATTGCATACAGATGCACATCAAGAAGATCATCCATCATGACCAAGTTGGATTCATACCAGAAATGGGTATGGTTCAATATATGCAAATCAATAAATATCATCAAACATATAAATGGACTGAAAGACAAAAACCACAGGATCATCTCAATTGACACAGAAAAAGCCTTTGACAAAAATCCAGCATCCCTTCATGCTTAAAGTCCTAGAAGGAACTGGATTGGAGGGGTCATTCCTCAATGTAATCAAAGCCATATATAGGAAACCCACAGCCAGTATCATCCTAAATGGGGAAATGACAGAAGCATTCCCTTTAAAGGTAGGAACTTGGCAAGGCTGCCCCCTGCCACTACGCCTTTTCAATATAGTGCTTGAAACACTTGCTAGGGCAATAAGGCAAGAAAAGGAAATTAAAGGAGTTCTAATTGGAAAAGAGGAAGTCAAGCTATCCTTATTTGCTGATGATATGATCACTTACTTAAAGGATGCTAAAAACTCCACCAGAAAACTCCTAGAAATGATTAAGAGCTTCAGTAAAGTGGCGGGATACAAAATTAATCTAGAAAAATCAGTAGTCTTTTTTATACCAACAACAAGCAACTGAAGAAGGAATACAAGGAGACCTTCCCACTCACGATAGCTAAAAAACAATAAAATACCTAGGAACAAACCTAACCAAAGACACCAAAGAGCTCTACAATAAAAATTTTAAACCCCTGAAGAAGGAAATTGAAGAAGACATCAGAAGATGGAAAATTCGCCCATGCTCATGGATTTGGAAAATTAATACAGTAAAAACGTCCATTCTACCCAAACTCTTGTACAGATTTAATGCAATCCCAATTAAAATCCCTAAGAGTTTCTTCATAGGCTTGGGAAAAAATCCTTAATTTCATTTGGAAAAACAAAAGACCCCAAATAGTCAAAACAACCCTGAGTGAAAAGAGCAATACAGGGGAATCTCTATACCAGACTTCAAACTATACTACAGGGCTATAGTCATAAAAAGCAGCCTAGGTCACTGGGCACCCAAAAAACAGGACTCTGTGGGACCAATGCGATACAAAAAACTGTAAGTATCCAAAACCTAAGCCACATACAATTTTTCCAAGCCACCTCATATTTTCACAGGGGGCCAAAGAGACACACATGGGAGGAAAAGAGATCATCTTCAGTAAGTGGTGTTGGCAAAACTGGATCACCACATGTAGAAGAATGAAATTAAACCCCTACCTCTTGCCCTGTACAAAAGTGAATTCCAGATGGATCAGAGACCTCAACATGAAACCCAAAACTCTGGAGCCAATAGAAGAAAAAGTTGGCAGCAGCCTACAAGACATAGGCATAGGAAAAGACTTCCTAAATCAGACAGCAGCTGCACAAGAATTGAGGTCAACAATTGACAAACGGGACCTCATTAAACTTGAAAGCTTCTGTACATCAAAGGAAACAATAAAGAAAGTGAAGAGAAAACCCACAGAGTGGGAGGAAACCTTCACCACAGATACATCTGACAAAGCATTGATTTTCAGAGTATATAAACTATTCAAAAAACAAAGAAGAAAGAAAACAAATGAATCACTCAAAAGATGGAGTAAAGAGCTGAACAGAGACTTCACAGGTGAGGAATTAAGAGATGGGTGAGAAACATCTTAAAAACTGTTCAACGTCGCTAATAATTAGGGAAATGCAAATGAAAACCACTTTAAGATATCATCTCTCTCCCATAAGACTGGCTAGGATCAAGAAAACAAATGAAATCAAGTGCTGGAGAGGTTGTGGGGAAAGGAGAACACTCATCAATTGCTGGTGGGAATGTAAACGTGTACAGCCACTATGGAAAGCAGTGTGGAGAACCCTTGGAAGACTCAAAATGAACTTGCCACCTGACCCAGCCATACCACTCCTGGGTATATACCCACAAGACTCATCTTACTGCAGATATACATGCACAGCTATATTTATTGCAGCTCTGTTCACAATAGCAAAAAGCTGGAACCAACCCAAATGCCCCTCAACTGACAAGTGGATAGAGAAAATGTGGTACATGTATGCAATGGAGTTCTATGCAGCAGTAAGGAAAGACAACATTATGAACTTTGCAGGTAAATGGATGGAACTAGAAGATATTATGTTAAGTGAAGTAACAGTCCCAGAAAAACAAACGACTAATGGTATCCCTCAACTGTGGATGCTAGTGTCAATAACCTCATTGTAAATATTTCTTGTGGGGAGTGATGCATATTGGAAAGAACAATAACACCAACAACAGAAAAGACTGCATCAAAGAACTGACTGGAACGGTGAATATGGTGGGGTGGGAGGGTTGGGAGGGGGACACGGGTCTATATTTGATTAATGTATGTTTAAATGATATGAGTTTAACAGGTATCCAAATTTGCCCAAACTTTGTCTACATATTATATGGTATTTTGGGACTTAGTAAAAATATCTATATTAAACAACAGTGGTTAAAAGGTTTTAATAAAAATGGTAATACATTTAAGCTAATTGGAAATATAAATTGTTATCCACATTTGTTTTACTTAAAATTTGTATAACAACTTTGGGATTAATGTATACAAATGTTCTCTATAATTTTTGTGTTGTACAGTATCATCTTGTAACATTTTCTTTTACCTTTAGGATAATTTAACTTAAGGAATTAAGTTTGCTTCCCAAATTAACAACATACAGTCAAATGATAAACAGCTTGGGTAAATTTAATGAAAATTTACACCTTGATTCCTGCCTATAGGTATGTGTACTACAACTGCCCTTTTGAGATTCATGGGTTAAAAAATAAAAACAAAAAACAAAAAGGGGGGATACAGTTATATATTAAAACTTTTGTCAAATTTTTCAATCTTAAAACTAACTATGGGAAAAGATTTGCATGTTCCCACAGGTCAAAACATCACCAACTTAATGGCTGAGAAAGAAAGGATACAGCTTTGTATTGTGTAGGATGTACCAAGAAATTCCAGCAGAGAAGCTGGCCAATCTAAACATTAAAAAGAAGAAAAGCCTCAGACTACTACAGGCATCAAACATCTCTGTCGATCCTATTTGTAACAACTGTTTATAATGAGTCCTAATGAACTTTACCTTCCAGGTGCCACAAAGTTTTAATATGAGAGACTTTCTTACCTCCTTTTCATAGAACAAAGAAAAACATGATGGTAATGAAGTAATTCCCTAACTGTAAATTAGAGCTGACTGACTGTTACAGAGGTAATCTCTTATAAAACTGATATAATTGCTTTCTTTAATTGACTAATAGACATAGGAACTATGAAAGGATTATTCTCTATTCAGAGCCAAATATAATACTAAAGTCTTTATAAGCTGTGCAATTAAGCAAAATATATTAATACAGGAGAGCTCTGATATCAGTAATGGATTATTCTGCCAAGGAAATGTTGGCCAGGGGATCCAAGCCCCCCCCCCCAAAGGTAAAGGCTTCTTGCCTATAAACTGGGATACCTGCAAGAAGAGAGGTAGTGAGGCCTTGCTGTGGAAGACCTGGTGTAAGCATGGGAAAGATGTATTGAGACCACACTTGCAAGTGTACAGTTGGTCTCTGGAATGCCAGAGAGTGTTGCCAAAAGCCACTAAATCACTAAAGCAAATATTGGTCTCCTTGATTCAAGTAAGACTCCTCCATCAGCATCAGCTACACCTCATCTGCCCAGAAATACTGTGCAGCAGTGGTAGCCATATGTCTGTATATCCCAAATCTAATTGGCTAGTAGCTCTCTCCTTGGAGGAATAACTCACGGCTGATTCCACAAGCTTATGTCCTCTCGTGGTTAGGAGATGTGATAAGCCATAGTAAGACCTTGTCATCTTTTACAGAAAAGCTATAGTTCATGGATTAGCATACCATCCAAACATCTGTGTCTATACCAACATAACCTACCATAATAATTAGTACTGTTTAAATGCCTGTATATCTAATTGCTTGTGCTTCATTAGTAGGATTGAAAGGTTATTCCTGACTGACTGAAACAGTGAACTTCTGCTCAAAACAGTGAACTTCCTCATGGAGAATATTGAGAAAGACTGAGAAAGAGATGAAAAGCATGTTTGGCAGAATGCATGAGCTCTGGCGGGGTGGGGGAATGGGTGGGAATACAAGTCTAGATTTGTTAAAAAAATAAAAATAAATTTATGTGAAAAAAAAAAGAAAGGTTATTCCTGGATAATCTGCCAACCCATGAAAGGAAACAGCCTGAACT
>VZQC01000192.1:485962-542528 GCA_009823505.1 Rhizomys pruinosus | reverse complement strand
GGATTAGCATACCATCCAAGCATCTGTGTCTATGCTCACAGCTTAGCTTGACATAATAATTAGTACTGCTTAAATGCCTGTACATCCACTTGCTTGTGCTTTGTTAGTATGACTAAAAAGGTATCACTGGATAAGCTGTCAACCCATGAAGGGAAACAACCTGAACAGACTAGAGTCCAAAATGACAACTCCAAAGAAAGTAGACTGCTTTCTTCTCACCCACTTGGGCCCCTTTCCCAAAGCCTAGGGAACAAATTGCAGAAGAGGAGGCATGGTAGAATGTAAGGGCTGTGGAGAGATAGTGGTGAATCATGAGACTACAGCAATATAGACTGGACTCCTAATTGATCAACATGCCTGTGCATACAAGCATCACCAACTGGACTATGGGAACCTTGGGTTGTTCAAAATTTGGACATAGATACTTGCAAAATGCACCAATTACCTAATTGTACAGCAAACTGAGTAACATCAATGTTATCTGAAAATAAGTGTGTTATTATATTGTAGGATCCCTTAACAATAAACAAATAAAAGAGATTAAAAAATATTTAAAAGAAAAAGAAGCATTTGCTGCTTTTCCAGAGGACCTTAGTTCCTAACACCCATGAATGGTGGTTCACAATTGCATGTTGTCACCAACAGGATTTTCTTTTATAGCTTTTATTGTGTTGAAGTTAATGTCTGTACCTATTAAAAGGGTTTTAAGAAATCATGAATGGATAAATCTGAATTTTTTTGAACGCTTTGTGCATCTATGGAGAGATTCACATGGTTTTTCTTTCTGTTTATATGGTGTAACACACTGATTCATTTGTGTATGTTGAACCATCTTTGAATTCAAGGAATAATTTTGACTTGGTCATAGTAAGGTTCTTTTAAAGTGATGTTAAAGTCAGTTTGCAGGTGTTTGGGGGAGAATTTTTGCATTTATAGTCATCAATGATATTGACCTATAGTGTCATGTATTGTTCTTGTCTGGATTTGGTATGAGTGGTGCCAGTCTCAGAGAACTGATTTAAGTGTTCTCACTTCTGTTTTTGGAAGTTTAAGGACTGGCTGGCTGTCATCCTTCTTTGGATATTTGGCAGAGTTTGGATATGAAGTCATTTGGTCCTGACTCTTCTTTATTGAGGACCTAAAAAATTACTTCTATGTGCATAAGACTTGCTCAAGCTCATTCCAGCAAAATCCTAGCACGGGATTTTGGGACATGGGCATGAAGTCCCACCCATGACTAAGGAGCTCCTGGCATAGGACTCAGTTTTCTTTTAAGGTGTGGCCCCATGCTGCTCCATACTCAAGTGTATTTGGACAACTTAAATTGGACTTGATGGTTGTGGTCAGAGGACTTACTGCCTTCCACAAAGGTGGGAGGTGGATCTAGGAAGAGTTGGAGGAGGGGGAGTATGATAAAAATGCACTGTGTGAAACTTTCAAAGAATTAAAAAAACTAACTTGTTCAGTCTCCTCCTTGCTCTACCCAGTTTCCCTTCTTGATTCAGTTTTTTGAGGTTGCCTGCTTTCAGGATTTAACCCATTTTTCCTAGCTTTTCCAACTCGTTGGCACATAAGTGTTCACAGTAGTCCATAATAATTATTATTATTTTTTGGCTTTTTCAAGACAGGGTCTCCCTGTAGCCCCAGCTGTGCTGGAACTCACTCTGTAGACCAGGCTGGCCTTGAACTCACAGAGATCCACCTGCCTCAGCCTCCCGAGTGCTAGGACTAAAGGCATGCGCCACCACACCCAGCTTTTTTTTTTTTTTTAGTCCATAATTCTTTAAGCTTCTGAAGCATCTGTTGTAATGGCTCCTCTTAAATTACTCTGAGCATAGCTACACAGTATACAGTATAGCTACACGGTATGCAGCATAGCTGCACAGTACGCAGTACAGCTGCACGGTATGCAGTACAGCTGCACGGTACGCAGTACAGCTGCACAGTACGCAGTACAGCTGCACGGTATGCAGTACAGCTGCACGGTATGCAGTACAGCTACACGGTATGCAGTACAACCACATGGTATGTAGTATAGCTACACGGTACACAGTATAGCTAAGAGTTTGTCAATTTTATGTTTCAAGAAACCAGTTTTTTAAAAATTCTCACTTTTCTATTTTTCAGTATTTGCTTTCATCCACTAACTGTGGGCTGTTTTTCTAGTTTCTGTTTGTGCATGTGTATGTGCTATGCTGACACAGGCAAGGGCTCTACTAGTAAGGAAACTCTCAGCATTTTTTCTAGTTTTCCTACATTTAGTGATTGAAGATCTTCTTTTATAATGTAGGCCTTTTCATCTTAGTAAAGCTTTTGCTGAGTTTTGGTATGTTCTATTTTTGCTTTCAAGCTATTTTTGAAGGTCTGGGCTTTTGTTTTTGCTTCATTTTCAGATGCATCTCATTATGAAGCCCAGGCTGGCCTTGCACTTGCACTCCTCCTGTGCCAGCCTCTCAAGTGATAGGATTATAGGTGTGCACTGCCACATATGACCTAAAGCTCTGATTTCCTCTTTGACCCAACAGTTGTTTAGTTTCCACATATTTGTGAACTTTACTGTTTTCTTACTATTACTAATTTCTAGTTTAATTCACTTGTGGTTAAAAGATATCTGGGGAGCTGGAGAGATGGCTCAGCAGTTAAGAGCACTGACTGCTCTTGCAGAGGACCTGGGTTCAATTCCCAGCACCCACATGGCAGCTAAGAACCCTCTTTAAGCTGGGTGTCGTGGCACGCCTTTAATCTCAGCACTCTGGAGGCAGAGGCAGGTTGGTCTCCTGGAGTTCAAGGCCAGCCTGGTCTACATAGTGAGCTCCAGACCAGCAGGGACTAAAGGGAGACCCCATCTCAAAAAGACAAAAATAAGATAAGATAAAATAAAATAAGAAAATCCAGTTAAAAAAATAAAAGATACCTGGAAGATTTAAATCTTCTTAAAAATGTTATGACCAATTCTGTGACCTGATACAATGTATCATGTGAATGTTATATGTGCACTTTAGAAAACTGTGTGTTATGCCACTAAACCAATAAAGCAAATATAGGTCTCCTTGAGTCAAGCAAGACTCCTCCGTCAGCACCGGCTATACCTCACCTGCCTGGAAATACTGTGCAGCAGTGGCAGCCATATGTCTATATATCCCAAATCTAATTGGCTATTAGGTCTCTCCGTGGAGGAATAACCCACGGCTGATGCCACAAGCTTACATCCTCTAATGGTTAGGAGATGTTATAAACTACAGGAAGACCCTGTCATACTTAACAGAAGAAAATGTAATTCATGGATTAACATACCATCCAAACATCTGTGTCTATACCAAAGTAACCTAATAACAATTAGTACTGTTTAAATACCTATATATCTAATTGCATGTGCTTCATTAGTAGGATCGAAAGGTTATGCCTGGACAAGCTGTCAGCCCATGAAAGAAAACAGCCAGAATTGACTAGAGACTAAGACAACAGCTCCAGAGAAAGTAGACTGTTTTGCTTCTCATCCACCTGTGCCCCTTTTCTAAGCCTAGGGAACAATCTGCGGAAGAGGGGGCATGGTAGAATGTAAGGGCTGCGATTGGGGTGAATGGTGAAACTACAACAATATAGACTGGACACTCATTTGATCAACTTGATTGAACATACAAGCCTCCCCTGCTGGATGTTGGGACCCATGAGCTGTGTGGGTTTGGGCACAACTGCTTGCAAATTGGTTTTACATGAAGGATGCTTGTACTCACAAATTATCACTTATTGTTAAAAAAAAGTGAAAACAAAACAAAACAAAAAAACAGAGAAAGATGCAGAAAAGTTATGGCAGAATGCATGATCTGGGATGGGTAAGGGTGGGGTGGGGGGAAGGGAAAGGGATATATGCCTGAACTGAATTGGAAAATGATGTATGAAATACACAAAGCATCAATTAAAAAAAAAAAGAAAACTGTGTTATGGCATTGGGTGTAAAGTTTGTTAGCTTCATTTCATTAACTGTGCAATTTAAGCCAGATGTTCCTTTTTCTCTTTCTTTTCCTTGTCTTCTCGTTCTTCCTTCCTTCCTTTTCTCTCTTTCTCTCTCTCTTTCTTCTTTCTTTCTTCTTTCTTTCTTTCTTCCTTTCTTTCTTTCTTCCTGTCTGTCTGTCTGTCTCTTTAGTGATTTTGTTTGGATGTTCTAGCCATTATTGAAATTATCTATAAAGCCTACTATTATTATATTGCTATCAATATTTCCCTTTAGAATTTTCTGCAACTATTTGCTTTATATATTTAGGAGCTCTGATGTTGGGTATATATGTAATTGTTAGACCTTCCTTTTAATGACCATCTTTCTCCTCACAGAAAGTTTCTGACAAAGTCCATTTTGGCCAATATAATATAACCACTGCAACTTCTGTTGGTCACCATTTGCACGTACTATCCTTGCTTTTCATTCCTTCACTCAATGTGTGTCCTTAGATCTAAACTGAGTTTCTGGTAAACAGCATATCATGAGGTGTTTTTTTGTTGTTGTTGTTTGTTTGTTTGTTTTTTCGAGACAGGGTCTCCCTGTAGTCCCAGCTGTCCTGGAACTCACTCTGTAGACCAGGCTGGCCTTGAACTCACAAAGATCCGCCTGCCTCTGCCTCCCAAGTGCTAGGATTAAAGGCATGTGCCACCACGCCTGGCATTGAGGTATTTTTTTGAGTTGGCTACTGGACAACTTTTGATTGGGAAATTTAATTTATTTACACTGAGAAAATATTTGTAAGTTAGGACAACTCTCCATTTTGTTACTGTTTTCTGTCTATGTAATAATTGCTTAGTCCCTCTATTCTGTTATTATTTATTTCTCTTTTTTTGGAGAGTGTTTTCTTTATATAAGGCAGGAGAACACAAGATATTTTCAAATCCTTAAAAAAAATGGGCATAGTGGCACATACCTTTAATTCCAGTACTCGGGAGGCAGAGGCAGGTGGATCTCTGTGAGTTCAAGGCTAGCCTGGTCTACAGAGTTCCAGGCCAGCTGGGGCTACAGGGAGACCCTGTCTCAAAAAAACACAACAAAACAAAACAAAAAACCAAAACAACCAGCCAAAATACAAAAGCAAAAGACCCCAAGGATGGACCTAGAGAAACTTACATGCTTGTGCATAATGGTAGACTGTAATGTGGTGCAGATGCCATGGAAAACGGCATGTCCCCCTTTTTTTTTTTTTTGTCTTTTTGAGACAGGGTCCCCTATAGCCCCAGCTGGCCTGGAACTCACAGAGATCCGCCTGCCTCTGCTTCCTGAGTGCTGGGATTAAAGGCATGTGCCACCATGCTTGGCATAAAATACAATTTCTAAAAAGATTTTGACATAACATAACTGAATCTTAAGAACATTATGTCAAGTAAAATATGCCAGTCACTACAGAACAAACACTTTAGAGTTCCACTTAATCAAGGAACTCAGAATTGTAAAGTTCATGAAAGTGGAGGAGCTGTAGAGATGGCTCAGTGGTTAAGACCACTTGCTGTTCTTGCAGAAGACCTGGGTTCAAGTGCCAGCACCCACATGGCAACTAATAACCATCTGTAACTCCAGTTCCAGGAAATCCAAGATCCTCTTCTATCCTCTTCTGGCACTACATGACACAGATGCACTTACATATATGCACGCAATACATGCATACACATAAAACAGAGCAAAAAAATGTTCATGGAACATAGATGGGAGGGCAGTTGAACTCATGGAGACAGAAAGTAGAAATGTGGTTCCTTTTGGGTGTGGTGATGCACATCTTCAATCCCAGCACTTGGGTGGCAGAGGCAGGTGGATCTCTATGAGTTTAAGGCCAGTGTGGTCTACATAGTGAGTTCCAGGCCATCTGGGGCCACAGAAGACCCTGTCTCAAAAAGAAATGTGGCCAGGTGTTGTGGCTCATGCCTTTAATCCCAGCACTCGGGAGGCAGAGGCAGGTGGATCTCTGGGAGTTCAAGGCCAGCCTAGTCTACAGAGTGAGCTCCGGGCCAGCTAGGACTAAAGGAAGACTCTGTCTCAAAAAGACCAGAAAGAAAAAAACAAATGTGGTTCCTAAGGTATCACTTGGAGGAGAGGGGTAGCTATTGTTAACTGGGTACGAGAGTTTACCTTTTGAGAGATAGAGAGTTCTAGAGACCGATAATGGTAATGTACTTAATCCCACTGAACTAGGCACTTGGAAATAGTATGCTAATATTTTCACCATGTATATTGCACTGATCTTCTAAAAAGAGTAGTATGTCAAAAATTACTTACATTTGATGCTGGTATTCATGCTTACTGGAATTGAGCAGTCTACTGCAGCTGAAAGAGAAAAAAATTAATAATATTCTTGATATTTATAAATGGCAACTGACATCAAATGTATAGATCACAAAGTTCCACAACTTGAAGTTCATTTTTATTGTACTTCTAGAGATGAAAAATAAAATCTCTGGTAAAAAATACAGTGTGGGATTAACAGCTCAGTAGATATCTGGCAAGAAGGTATTAGTTAACTTGAAAACAAAGCAATATAAACTATTCAAAGTAAACCAGAAATGGAGTATCACTGGCCTAACATGCCTTTATCGTGCACATTAACACATGTAATTAGAAGTCTTATGGCAGACTGGATAGAGAAAAAGTAGAATTTACACTACCTATTTAAAGACTTAATGTAACATTATGGTAACAAAGTAGGTTGGTGTGGGCATACAGGTAGATGTGCAGAGTAACGGGACCAAAAATTAAACTAAAAATAGATGTACGCAACTGCAAATGACACTAAGGTGAGGCAACAGAGAAAGGACAATCTCTTAACTGGTAGGTAATACTGCCTGTAAGCAGGCACAATGAGACCTTTCTATTATACTATGTACAAAAACTAACTCAAAATGGATCACAAATCTAAGTGGAAGACTTAAAAGCAGAAACCTTCTAGAACAAAACAAATTTAGGAAGCCCTAGTGACTTCAGATTAGGGAGGAATTTCTTTTTGTTTTTTTTGGTCTTTTCGAGACAGAGTCTCCCTGTAGCCCTAGTAGACCAGGCTGGCCTTGAACTCACAAAGATCTGCCTGCCTCTGCCTCCCAAGTGCTAGGATTAGAGGCGTGCGCCACCACGCCCAGCGGGAGGAATTTCTTAAACATGACATTAAAAACACAAATTCCCAAATATCTGAAAATTGACCTTAATTGTGCATTATTTTAATGCCACAATATATTATCTCCTTCAATTATTTAACATATAGACATCATAAAATATGAACTAAAAATTTAAACCTTTAACTCTTCAGGCTATATGGTGAGCCTGTTATAAAAATGGAACTTAAAAAAACTGAGTAAAATTAGTAAAAAAAATTGTGAAAGTCCAATAAAGTTAATGGCATGGTATTCAAGATTAATTTTCTGGTTTTGATTATTATACTATAATGTAACATTATAGTATAATACATTACATTAAGGAAATTTGGGTAAAGGGTACATGGTAGCTATATTATTTTTGAACTTAGCTATAAATCTAACTCTGAAAATCACTATAGAATAAAAATTTTCAAAAGAAAATGAGGGCTGGCGGTAAACAGTTCAGTCACAGAGTGCCAGCCTGGCATAGTGAGAACCTGGGTTTGATCCCTAGCACTAAGGTGTTGGAGAGGAATAAAAAAGCCAGCAGATGGCTGGGAAAAGCATTTGCCAAACAATCATCTGACACAGGATCTGCATTTAATATATACAAAATAACAACTTAAAACCATTCTTTAAAGTAGCCTATTCTTATAAAATGGACAAAAGATCTGAACTGGTATTTTACCAAAGATAAACAGTAACTAGAATGATAAATATTACACAGCATCATTAGGGGCAAGAGAAAATTTGCAAACAGAATGAAGAGTTGGTACCACACACTCTTTCTAAAAGTTGCAAAAGGACAAGCAATATCAAGCCTTGGTGAGGATGCAGAGGTAGGAAATGCAAACTAGTCCTGTCATTCTGGAAATAAATTTGATAGTTCATAAAGTTAATTGTACACAAAACCAAATCTTATCATTTTACTCATAAAATAAATTTACCCAACTGATACAGAAACACATGTTCAAAACCATATGTGAATATTTATTACTATCTTAATTTCTAATAGCCCCAAATGAGTCAACCCAAATATTCACCAAGTGATGAATCAGTCATCAAATTATGTTAGATTTAGTAAATGGACTACAACTTAGCAATAAAATACTGGTAAGGCTGGAGAGATGGCTCAATCAGTAAAGTACTTTCTGTGTGAGCACAAGACCTAAGTTCAGGCCCCAGAACGCACACAAAAAAAGCCAAGCACTGCAAAGTGTGCACTTATAATTCCAACGCTGGTGAGGCAAAGCCAGGTGGCTGGCTCACTAGGGCCTATAGGCCAGCCAGCTTATGCCTAATGGGTAAACTTCAAGCCAGTGAAAGACTCTGCCTCAAAAATACAGTAGAATGAGGCCTGAGGTGGTCCTCTGCCCCCAAAAGGCAATTGCACACACATGCACAAGCATGCCCCCAAACTGTGATTCTATTTACAGGAAATTCTAGAAAAAGCAAAACTATAGAAATGGGAGAACAAAACAGTGACTATGGGGATTTGCTGGGGTGGGGGTGGGGGTGGGGATGGGGGGGTGGGCACTGGTTGCCAAGAATAGAGGGGAACTGTTTGGGGGTGACAGAAATGTTCCACATTGGATGCCAGCAAATTATTCTTTTTTTGTTGTTTTGTTTTGTTTTTGGTCTTTTCGATTCAGGGTCTCCCTGTAGCCCCAGTTGTCCTGGAACTCACTCTATAGACCAGGCTGGCCTTGAACTCACAAAGATCTGCCTGCCTCTGCCTCCCAAGTGCTAGGATTAAAGTCGTGCGCCACCAAACCTGGGCCACCACGCCTGGCTGGTTTTCTCATTTCTTATAGTTATTTTTATAATTATTCTTATAAAGGGCCAGAAAGCAAGTGCTCAGGCTTTGTAGGGAGACACAGCAGGTCACGCAGTTAACTTAGCTGCTCAGTGCAAGGCCTTTAATCCTAGCACTTGGGCGGCAGAGGAAGGCGGGAACTCTGTGAGTTCAAGGCCAGCCTGATCTACATAGTGAGTTCCAGGACAGCTGGGGCTACAGGGAGACCCTGTCTCAAAAAAAAGAGCCCCCTCCAAGAGAAAAGAATGAATACAATATGCTCATGGACATTAAATTCAAATCCCATATTATTTTCAAATTGTAAAAAATACTATCCTTTTATTTTATTCAGCTAGTTAAAGTATAGATATCAATCTTTGCTCATGAGGTGAACAAAATAAGTGGCAGGACTGACTCGCAAGCTATCATTGAACCATCTTTGGTTTATAGTATGATTGTAGTAGTGGTTATACAAATGTATAAATTTTCAAAATACTTAGCTGTATACTTACAGTTGGTACATTTTTTATTTTTTATTTTTTTTATTTTTTTGTTCTTTTTGAGACAGGGTCTCTCTGCAGCCCCAGCTGTCCTGGAACTTGCTCTGTAGACCAGGCTGGCCTTGAACTCACAAAGATCCGCCTGCCTCTGCCTCCCAAGTGCTAGGATTAAAGGCATGTGCCACCATGCCCGGCCAGTTGGTACATTTTATTGCACGTTATCTCAAAATAAGACCAACAATAAAATAAAGGTAGTAGCAAGCTTCTTCTTTGTGCAATTTCCCAAGCAGATGTGAAAATAAAAAGATTACAAATATATAAGACAAACATCTAGCTGGGCTTGGTGGCCCAGCATCTGTAGTGCCTTGGGAGGATGAGAGAAAAAAGAGGGACTAGGAAGACAGCACAGTCACCAAAGTGTTCATGGTACAACTGTGAGGACCCGAGTATGATCCCCAGCAACCATGGAAGAAGCTGGCATGGTGGTATGTGCTCATGCAGTCCTAGCACTGGGAAGTAGAAACTGGAGGACATCTGAGACTTGTTGGCTGGTCAGCCTAGCCTAAAAATAATGAGCCAGCTGGGCGTGGTGGTGCATGCCTTTAATCCTAGCACTCAGGAGGCAGAGGCAGGTGGATCTTTGTGAGTTCAAGGCCAGCCTGGTCTACAGAGTGAGTTCTAGGACAGCTGGGACTACAGGGAGACCCTGTCTGGAAAAGACCAAAAAAAAAAAAATGATGAGCCCAAGGTCCCAGTGAGAGTCTCTGTGTCAAAAAGCAAGGCTCCTAAGGAATAACACCCAAGGCTTACCTCTGGCCTCTACATGCATGTGCACACACCTGCATGCAAATGTGTACACATGCTTGCACACAACACGTGCAAACACCCATAATTCACACTCATAGATTTTAAAAAAGAGACAAAAATGAACAATATCCAACAACAAAAGAACATTAGAATTACCACAGTTTATGAATTGTCTAGGTATCATGTAACTGTAAATACAGTTAACAGAATGGCATTCTTGACTTAACTACAGACACAGTCAGTAGCTCCTATCTTACGGTATTAAAACAGCCCTTTTCTAGACAATGCATTAACTTCTGACACAGATTATGATAATGAGAAGTAAAGCTGGGGTTGAAATTGGCACAGAAAGTTTGCATTTGCACGTTTTACCTTTGGCTGAAAGGATTTTATTATAGTGAACAGTCATGTGGTTCTTGACCAGCTGGAGAGTGGTTAGTCTGAGAGAAGAGGAGTCAGTGCAAAAAGCTAAAAATTAAAACATATTTAATCATTATATAGTTGATATAGTCATTATCATAAGACATACAGTTACTGATTATCAAGGCCATTTTTAATAATGTTCTGAAATTCAATTTAAGATACTGATATACATTTGTGGTGCTGTGTGTGTGTCTCAGCCTTTTTATGAGTTTAAGTTTTGCAGACATGAGAATTTGGGAGAGTCCAGAATATATTAATAAATTTACAAAATCATTTTTCTTTTTAAATATTTTTTTGGGGGTCTTTTTGAGACAGAGTTTCCCTGTAGCTCCAGCTGGCCTGGGACTTGCTATGTAGACCAGGCTGGACTTGCACTCACAGAGATCTGCCTGCCTCTGCCTCCGGAGTGCTAGGATTAAAGGCGTGTGCCCCCATGCCCAGCTTTAATTAATTAATTAATTTATTTATTTATTTATTAATTTATTTTCTTTTTGAGACAGGGTCTCCCTGTAGCCCCAGCCATCCTGGAACTCATTATGTAGACTGGGCTGGCATCAGTCCCACAGAGATCCACCTGCCTCCTGAGGACTGGGATTAAAGGCATATGTCACTATGCCTGGTTCCAAAATCAATTTTTATATCTCTATGTCATAATTAAAAATCTTTAGTCATCTTCTTGATTATAACATTCCAGCATGGTAATTATTTGGACAATCCCCAGAGTTTGGTAAATCAAACAAATCCTAAGCCATAAGACTATACAAGGCAAATTTCTTATACCCGGAAACAAGATTTACAGATTAGCTCACTACAATTCTTTGAAAGTACAGGCCTATCTTAATACAAGTACAATCACAAGAAAATGTATGACCTTTAACTCCTCCACCTTCATTCAAGCTGTTCGGAGAAAATCTTAGACATGGTTAAACACTTGTATATGAGTATGAAGTACTAATATAAGGGTATTTTCTAAACATTAAAAGCATTTTTTTGCATGTGTGTGTTTGTATGCATCTTTGCATGTGTGTGGTCACATGGATGTGTCAAAGGTAGAAGTGAGTGTGTTTGGAGGCCTAAGACTGACACTAGGAGTCTTTGAACACTCTGTCTTGTTTACTGAGACAGAGTCTCTTGATCGAAACCAAGGCTTGCTAGCTAGCTGCCCAGCTTGCTGTGGGGATCCCACTCTGCCTTCCCAGGCTGGAATTATAGGTGGGTCACCACATTCACTAGGCAATTATGGACCTCATATTTGTGTAGCAAGCACTTCACCCATCAAGCCATCTTTCTAGCCCCTATGAGTAATTTTTTTGAGAAGTAATACATTCATATGGATAAAAAATTTAAGTGTCAAAAGCATACAGAGACTGAAAACTAAGTGACTTCTGTACAGTGAAACTTCCTAGATATATATTCTATTACTTTAGAAGCCAACGCTTGCAGGGAAGCTCTACATGTAATAACAGCAGACACTTTAACCTGGAGCTTTACTAGTATTGAAAGCACTGCTTGAGGAGGAACCACTTGCTATGAATTGTTCTGGTGCTCTGTCCATTTACTCATTTTTTTTTTAAACTTTTATTTTTTTAATTTATTTTTTTATGTGTATGAATGTACTGTCTGCATGTAGGTCTGTGCACCCCTGACATGCAATGCTGTGGAAGTCAGAAGAGGGCGTCGGAGCCCCCTGGAACTGGAGCTAAAGATGGTTCTCAGCCACCATGTGGATGCTGGAGATCGAACCTGGGTCCTCTGCAAGAGCAGTCGGCCCTCTTAACCACTAGGCCATCTCTCCAGCCCCCAGATTTACTCCTTATTATCACCACTTAAGAGAAGTGAAAACTGAGGCAAAGAGCTATGAACCAGGTCTTGGGTCACATTATTGATAAAGATGCAGTGCAGTGCTATGAGCCAAGGCAGCCTTATACTGAAAACTGCTCTGCTTATACCAGCCCTGCAAATACATTTTTAAAAAAGCAAATATATTTTATTCCTATTATTATTATTATTATTATTATTATTATTATTTGGTCTTTTTGAAACAGGGTCTCCCTGTAGCTCCAGCTGTCCTGGAACTTGCTCTGTACACAGCCGGAGCTATAGCTTTGTCTATGCATTCATATTTTAATCTAGTTTGAATTTGTGTGTCTGATGACTGAGCCTCACACATGCTAGATAAATGCTCTATTACTGAGTTATATCCCCCAGCCCTTTTACTTTTTTATTTTGTTTTTTATTTATTATTATTATTATTATTATTATTATTATTTTTGGTCTTTTCGAGACAGGGTCTCCCTGTAGCCCCAGCTGTCCTGGAACTCACTCTGTAGACCAGGCTGGCCTTGAACTCACAAAGATCCGCCTGCCTCTGCCTCCCGAGTGCTAGGATTAAAGGTGTGCACCACCACGCCCGGCTATTATTTTTTTTTTGTATGAATGTACTGTCTGCATGTAGGTTGGTGCACCCATGTTGTACAATGCCGCGGAGGTCAGAAGAGGGTGTTGGATTCCCCTGGAACTGGAGTTAAAGATGGTTCTTAGCCGCCATGTGGGTGCTGGGAATCGAACCCGGGTCCTCTGCAAGAGTAGTCAGTGCTCTTAACTGCTGAGCCATCTGTCCAGCCCCCCAAAATGAACTTTTTATTATTATTAATTATTATTATTATTATTATTATTATTATTATTTTAATGTGTATGAATGTACTGTCTGCATGCAGGTCTGTGTACCTGTGTTGTGCAATGCCATGGAGGTCAGAAGAGTTCCTCTGGTAAGAATTCCTATGGTAATTACCATTATATAAACATGAAGTCCAAAGATCCATCAAGTGAACTGCCTCATTGTGCATGTAATTTGCCAGTACAGAAAACAGTAATTGGATGAGGCTACAAATGAAGTAGCTCACTTACCATTGCTCTTGGTACTCAAGTGTCCTGTAAATAGGCATGGTGGACTGTATCTGGGAAGAACAGAAGTTGCTCGGACTTTTAACAACAAAAACCACAAATTAGGATAGGTAAAACACAATTTCCATAAAACAATATAGAATATTTATTTTTTATTTATACATTTTTAAAATAAAGTTGTTAAAATTTTTTTAATACCTTTTTTTTTTGGGACAAGGTTTCCCTGTAGCCCCAGCTGGCCTGGAACTCACTCTGTAGACCAGGCTGGACTTGAACTCACAGAGATTCACCTGCCTCTGCCTCCTGAGTGCTAGGATTAAAGGCATGCACCACCACGACCGGCTTAAAGGCAGTTCTTAGCCACCATGTGGGTGCTGGGAATTGAACCCAAGTCCTCTGCAAGAGCAGTCAGCGCTCTTAACCACAGAGCCATCTCTCCAGCTCCAAAAGCTGTTAAAAATTATTCCCCCCACTCAGGAGGCAGAGCAGGAAGGTCCCTAGGAATTAGAGACCAGCCTGGTCTCTGTATAGAGTTCCAAGTCAGCTAGGACTACAAAATGAGACACTGACACAATTTTTTTTTATTCAATCATATTACTAGCCAGCAATGATATATTAGTGAGCAAAAAATTCCTGTGGCCAATACTGAACATTTTCTTCTTTTATATATATTTAAATTTTTTTTATTTATTCTTGTATGTGTATAAAAACCATCTGCATGTAGGTTTGTGCACCCGTGTCATGCAATGCCTTGGAGGTCAGAAGAGGGTGTTGGGTTCCCCTGGAACTGGAGTCAAAGATGGTTCTCAGCTGCCATGGTGCTAGGTATTGAACCCAGGTCCTCTGCAAGAGCAGTCGGCGCTCTTAACCGCTAGGCCATCTCTCCAGCCCTGAACATTTTCTTTTTTAAGAAAATAAGCTAGCACTGGGACCTGAAATTAGGACCCATGTAAAAAGCTGGGTATGGCAGTACAAGGCCAACTCTAGCCTAGGCCAGGGCTGGAGTGGGCACAGGTGGATCCCTGAAGCTTTTGGATGGGCTAGCCTAGCCTTATCAATGAGCTTCAAAGCTCACTAATGGGGAGTTTTAATGGTCAACTTGGGAGAGTCTATAACTACCTGAGAAGAGAGTCTTAGGGAGGGATTGCTTAGATCAGGTTAGCCCGAGTCCAAGCCTTTGAGGAACTTTCTTTAAAGATTTAATTTTTTTATGTGTACAGGTGGGTGTTTGCATGAGGTATGCCCATGTGCACATGGGTACCTGAGGAGGCCAGAAGGTGTTCGGATCCCTCAGAGATGGAGTTACAGGTAGTTGTGGGCTACCACATGTGGGTGCTGGGAGCCAAACTGCAAAAGCAGCAGTCAGCTGCTGAGCCATCTCTCCAGACCCTAACAGTTTTCTTTGGATTAACTGGGGTGGGAACATGCACTCTGAATGTGAGCGGGACTATTCCATGGGCTGGGCCCTGAACTGTGTGAGAATAGAGAGAGCCAGTCATGCAGTAAGCATGGATTTATTTCTGTCTGCTCTTGGCTGTGGACAGGGTGTGACAAGCTGCTCTAAGCTCCTGCCACCGGGACTTCCCCACGGTGATGGACTGCAACCTGGAACTGTGAACTAAAATAAACCCTTTCTCCCCAAGTTGATTTTTCTCAGGATATTTTATCACAGAAACAAATGAAACTAAAACAGTGAGAGACTCTGTCTCAAAACAATCATATTACTAGCCAGCAATGATATACTAGCGAGCAAAAAATCCTGTGGCCAATATTGAACATTTTATATTTTTTATGTATATTTTAAATTTTTTTATTTATTCTTGTATGTGTATGAATGTACTGTCTGCATGTAGGTTTGTGCACCCATGTCATGCAATGCCTCAGAAGTCAGAAGAGGGTGTTGGATTCCCCTGGAACTGGAGTCAAAGACGATTCTTGGTCACCATGTGGTGCTGGGTATTGAACCTGGGTCCTACTACGTAGCAGTCAGCATCCTGGTCCTCAGGCTCTTACAATCTTCCCTCCCCATCTTCTGTGATATTCCTGAAGCCTTAGGTGTACAGCTGTCTAACTGGACTTAAGGCTAGCACAATGGGAGGTAATTCATGCTTGGTACTGTAAATCTAGCTAACTACCCATGACTAGAGAGTCACAGATCCCAGAGAAGAACCTACCACTGTCATTTTCCTAAACCAATGTAATTTCTAATTGTAACTGTATTCTAAATACCTATCCCCATACCTACAGATAGGTGCAGCTCTCACCACTCATCAAAGCAGCTTCTTTTCCCAACAGATAGAGATGGTGAGACAGACCAATGGTCAAAATGCAGAGAATAAGTGACCATGGGATGCCCATCCCCAACTGACACATCTAAAATGCAACCCCTACATCTAGAACTTAGGGAACATCGTAGGAGATGGGGTGGGAAGACTTCAGTTATGTAGATGGGGAAAATTTCACATGGTCTGGACTTGAGATGAAGAGCTACAGGTAATCAATGGCTGCTCAGAGAGAGAAAATCAGATTTATCCAGTATGGAGCTCCTTAACAGGTTACCCAATCCCAGGTGGTCAGCCCTAAACATGCACACACACACACACACACACAGACACAGACACACAGGAGCCACTAAATGGACTCAGATTTTTTCTGTGTATACATACATATACATATACATATACATATACATATATGCAACAATAATAAAGTGGTCATGGCTGTGCATGATGGCACATGCCTTTAATCCCAGCACTTGGAAGGCAGAGGTAGGTGGATCTCTGTGAACTCAAGGCCAGCCTGGTCTATAGAGCAAGTTCCAGGCCAGCTGGGGCTACAGGGAGACCTTGTCTCAAAAACATGAAAAAAAAAAAAGCAAAAATACTAAATAAATAAATAAATAAGTGATAAAACAGAGAGGGAATGGGGAGATGTGGGAGGAATTGGAGGGGGAATGGGGAACGGAGAGGTAGAAATGATGTAAATAGAGTATATATGCAATTCTTAAAATTTAAATGAGGGCTGGAGAGATGGCCTAACGGTTAAGAGCATTGACTGCTCTTGCAGAAGACCTGAGTTCGATCCCCAGCACCCACATGGTGGCTAAGGACCATCTTTAATTCCAGTTCCAGGGGAATCTGACACCCTCTTCTGACCTCCATGGCATCGCACGACACAGGTGCACCAACCTACGTGCAGACAGTACATTCATACACATAAAAAAAATAAATTCAATTGGCAATTAAATATTTAAATGATAAAAAAATAAAGGTGCGGAGTGATTAAGGAAAGATATGGAAAATTAGACTTCTACAAATACACAATATAACACACACATACAAGAAATCAGGTATGAACTGGGTGTGGTGGCACACACATTTAATCCCAGCACTTAGGAGGAGGCAGGTGGATCTCTGTGTAGCACAGCCTAGTCTACACAAAGGAGTTCCAAATGAGCTGAGGATACAGGCGGACACTGTCTCAAAAACCCAAAATAAAACAAAATTAAATAATCAGCTATTTTCTATAATGTATTGTGTGCGCATGGGAGGGTGTGCTAGGGGTTGAACCCGGAAACTGCAGAGCTGCTAGGCAAGTGTTCTACCACTGAGATATTTTTCAATTAATTCTCAAAATAGTTTACCTTGAGACTTTAGTTTCACTGTGTCACATGTTCAATACATCAATTATGTCACTTGATATATGATTTTATTCTTTATATTACTTTATATTTTGTTTTGAGATAAGATACTAATATTTTGAGTTAAAACACATGTCTTAACTAGTTTATATCTATATATCAGTTTTTGTTGGTTTTGTGCTGGGATTAGGTCTCATTATGCTGCCCAGGCTAGTCTTGAATTCCTAGGATCCTCTTGCTTGAGCCTCCCAAGTAGCTGGAACTGTGGGTGCATACCAATGTACCCAATTAAACACTCTATACCTAAAAGGAAATTCCAGCAATGTAGAAGAGAGTTTAATGTTTGAAGATGACATGGGATATTGGGAAATTATGTATAGACTTCACCACAAAAAAATTTCTTTCTCCAAAATGTGACTGTGTTTTCAGCAATAATCATCCAAACAGAAAAGTCCAGTTTCCAAAGCTTCAATAAAAAATTGGCTTTGAAGAAAAAAGAAAAGTCCAGTTTCAGTGTCAAATGTAACTAACATGTAGAACAAGACTACTGCATCTCAGGGCAGATTTTGTGTGGTGCTGAGGGTCAAAGCCAGGACCATTCTTTACCTCTGAATTAAACACCCAGTTCCGGAGATGTCGTAAGTGGGTAAAAAGGCTGTTTGTTATTAGATTGGCTGTTGAAATCTATATAGGTATGGGAGAATCATACAACATCTGGAAGAAATATGGATGACTAAAAATATAAGAGGCCTGGAGATGTCTCAGTGGTTAAGAGCACTGGCTCCCCTTGCAGAGGACTGGGTTCAATTCCCAGCACCCACATGGTGGCTCACAACCATCTGCAACTCGAGTTCCAGGGGATTTAATGCCCACTTCAGGATTCTAAGGGCATCAAGCACAATGCCATGGGACACATATATGCTGGCCAAATATTCATATACACAAAACAAAAAATTAAAAAATAAGAGTTGTTGATGTAGGAGATCTAAAAATAGAAATCCAGAGAAAACTTGATAAACAATTTCAGATGCTACTTCTATCTGACAAGTGAGAAGACAACTGATTTGGTATTTGAGTTGGTGGAGTCACTATTCATGCAATGGTTTCTACCATGACTGAAGGGGGTTTGAGAGTTAAACATTAGAAAAACCTATAACACATGTTTGTGTGTTGACTTTTTGCTTGGCCTGAATTCACTGCCTATGTTTTTGGAAAGCACCACCTTCCTTTCAGGAATCTATCTTCCTCTTCTCTTAGCCCAGATTATTCATATTCAGCTGATCCCATGGCTCAGGGTTGGGTAGAGAATCCAAATTAAAGGCCTAATGAGCAATTTACTATATGAACTAAGTCCAGCTGGAGACACAGTCCTGAGACTTAGGAAAGATGCTCTTTCCTGGGTTTGGTATGCCCAGTGGAGGACATAAGTGAGCTCATAGTGCTGGTAAATCCGACAAAAAAAGTGGAACCAAGACAGGGATTCCCGGTAAGTGTTGGGATGCCTGAGCCACCTTCCCTGAACTTTTCTTTATATGACCCAAAGTTTCCCATGTTATCTCAAACCATTTTGAGCTGGATCTCTTTTTATTAATGTTATTTATTTACTTTTTTTTTTTTTTTTTTTTTTTTTTTTTTTTTTTTTTTTTTTTTTTTTTTTTTTTTTGTTATAATTTNCACTAATTACTGCCTCAATCTTGAGTCTAATTTTTTTTTTTGTCTTTTTGAGACAGGGTCTCCCTGTAGCTTCGGCTGTCCTGGAATTTGCTATGTAGACCAGGCTGGCCTTGAACTCACAAAGATCCGCCTGCCTCTGCCTCCCAAGTGCTAGGATTAAAGGCTAGGATTAAAGGTGCTCGCCACAACGCCCAGCAAAAAAAGTGATTATTTTAAGCAACATCATAGTAACTATACACACACACACACACACACACACACACACACACACACACAATTTGTGCTATATAATACTATAGTTACAAATAAACACAGAACCTGCCCCAGGCTTGTTTCATTGTTTGCTTGCTCTTTTATTGACTTGGGTTAACAATTTTATGAAGTCTGCTTCGCTCAGTGAAACCTCTCATGTCACTCTTTAACATCAAAGCTTTGGCTGTAGGCACAGTCACAGTTCCAGTGAGTCTGACACCCTTCCCCATAGCTTTGGGAGAATGCCCCCTGGCAAATCTGAATTTGCTTGAGTGCGTTCCCTTAGTTCTGGATGCTGGTTTTCTCATTTCTTTTCTTTTTTTTTTTTTGTCTTTTGGAGACAGAGTCTCCCTGTAGCTCCAGCTGGCCTGGAACTTGCTCTATAGACCAGGCTGGCCTTGAACTCACAAAGATCCACCTGCCTCTGCCTCCCAAGTGCTAGGATTAAAGGCGTGCGCCACCATGCCTGGCTGGTTTTCTCATTTCTTATAGTTATTTTTGTGACTGACTGAAGATTACCTCATTAGTTAATATCAAACAAAGATGATAAACAAGACCTACTGTTTTTCAAGTTTTCTGCTACACCACCATTCAGAAAGTTGAGCCTACAAAAGAATGTGATTACAGTAAGCAAGCGACAAAAGATCTTTTTTGTTGTCAGCTAGCTTAATATTTTATACTCTAAAGTAACTAAAGGTAACCTAATGAAATCTAAGAAATTTACTTTCAACTAAAATTAAGCATTTAAGCTTTGACTAAATTGACGGTTCCTTATCCATAATTCATGGTTACTTATACATAATTTCTGATATATGAGAGTAGTCCGGATACTTGTTATTTAAAAAATTTTAAACTAGGAACACTGTTTGATATTAGTACATATTATGCTATATTATGGTGAAGCTACTTGGGTAAGTTATAAAGTAGAAACCCTTTTACATGTTGACAACCTCACTTCAAGACTATTACTATTTATATGCACCCACCCCTACCATATAAGTATAAGCATTAACTCAAGGGTTTTACATTCCTCATCAGGGTTTAAAACTTGTTCAGCTACTTACTGTAACCTCAGGAAGTTATGATCTATTGATTGTGGTTTTATTCATTTCAAAATAAAGATAATACTTATCTAACAAGATTTTTTTTTGTGTGTACTAAATCAGAGTTATAAATACCTAGCTCCTGGTATAGAATGAAGGTTTAAAGTTTGTTTTGTAACAATTCCTGAAGGCCTAAGAACATTTTGGTTTGCTTTTCCTAGAACTTAAGTTTCCATGGCATCTGAATATACAAGCCTGTTAACCTCCTATTTATAAGTTATTCTGGTCAATGATTACATGATAAAAGTATACTCAAATTGAAAGCCAGGCTTGGTGGCTCAGCACTTGGGAAGGAGGCAGAGACAGGCTGATCTCTGTGAGATCTAGGTCAGACTAGTCTCCACAGCAAGTGCTAGGCCATAGGAAGAGCCTAACTCAAAAACAAAAAACCAAAAAACGAATAAAACCCCAAAAGCGCGCATGCACACGCCCCCCCCACACCACCAAACCAAACCAAACCAAACCAAACCAAACCAAACCAAACCAAACCAGTGTATTAAAATCGGAAACGGGCTGGAGAGATGGCCTAGCGGTTAAGAGCGCCGACCGCTCTTACAGAGGACCCGGGTTCGATCCCCAGCATCCACATGCCGGCTGAGAACCGTCTGAAGCTCCAATTCCAGGAGAACTCCAGTTCCAGGGGAATCTGAGACCCTCTTCTGACCTCCGCGGCATTGCACGACAGGGGTGCACAGACTTGCATGCAGACAGTACATTCATACACATACAGAAATAAATAAAATTAATTAAAAAAAAAAAAAGAAACTCCAATTCCAGAACTCCAGTTCCAGGGGAATCTGACACCCTCTTCTGACCTCCGCGGCATTGCACGACACGGATGCACAAACTTGCATGCAGGCAGTACATTCATACACAAACAGAAATAGATAAAATTAATAAAAAAATTAAAATCGGAAACAAGACAATTCAAGTACTCAAGTAGCAATTTGATTCAAAAGTACTCTTTTAAATACTCAGGAGGGTGGGGGTATGTGAGATCATTTAGCCTGATGAAAGAATACTCCTTGCTTAGTGTGTGCAGATGCAAATGAACTGGGCTGATCTGTCAAGACTGGATGACTCAAGTACTCCACTAGCTACCTATCCACTTGATTCAGAACATTCAGTCAAGGTAAGAAAGGTAGGTGTAAACGTGATTATGGGTAAGCTATTGTTATTAAATATGCAGTCCTCCAACCAGCAACTCTGCAACACCTGGAAGTTATTAAAAACGCCTCCTAGATCTGAAATCATAAATCTGCAATTCAGCAGGAGTCCTAGGGCGTGTCACACACATAGGAGGGGCTCTGGGCTGCTCCTTAGAGGGTGTGAATGAGCGATTCGCACACACTCAGTCCTTACGATGTTCCAGGAGCTTAATATGTATTATCTGCATTTAGCCCTCAGAAACTCTACGGCACGGGTACTTGACCCTTAAGATCAAGAGGAGGAAACGGAGGGTCGTATCTGTGGAATCAGCGGCGTCTGACTGGGGTTTAGGTCGGACTTCAAAGACCAAGCTTGAGCCCTTGCCTAGGAGACACGAAGATAAAAGTATGGAGGATCCTGAGTCAGGGAGGCCAGTTGTCAGGGAGACCTGTTGTCAGGGAGACCAAATCCAGGACGCCGGGAAGGCGGGGCTATCGCGGGGCGGGGACCGCAGCTCCGGACACCACGGCGGGCGATCCGGGAGAAAGGACCCGAGCGCCAGGGCGAGGCCTCGACCCGTCGGTCCCGACCGAGGCCGCCCTTTACCTCTCCGGCCGCCATCCATCCTCCTGCAGCCTCGGCGAGGACACTAGGCGCCCGCTCGGTTCTAGCCGCGGCCACGGCCCCAGTGGAGGTGAGAAAAGAAGAGCCGCGAAGTCGGGAGACCCGCGGCCGGCTGGGTGTTAAGGATCCCCGGATCCGCTCCTCAGCAGCAGATTGTGACGCCATGACGCAAAGCTTGCGCTCCGAGGCTCCGCCCAAGTTCAGTCATATAGGTCCCGCTCCGCCCGGTCCGCAGCTAAGACCCACCCTCCCGCAGCCAGGCCCCGCCCCGTCCAGCGCTAGGACCCACCCTCCCGCAGCCAGACCCCGCCCATAGCCCCACCCCGTCCGGAGCTAGGCCTCATTTGTCTTTCGGTAGGTCCGGCTCCCGCCCGGCCAACCCACAGATAGGCCCCGCCCGCACAGCTAGGCCGGGTTCCCCAAGACTGACCTTGCTCCCACAGCTAGGCCCCTCCCAAGTCCCGCCTACCCTCAGCTTCGTCCTGCTCCTGGCCCCGCCCCGACGCTCAGGGCTTCTGCAGGTGCCTACATCCTGCAGGCAAAGGCTCAGGTCTGCTGCTCTGGAAGCCAGCCAGGCGTCCACTGAGCGAACTGCTGTCAGGAGCCAAGTCGCAGAGCCTGGCAAGGTTTGTCACTGCTGGAAGAGCCCGGAGAGGAGGTGCTCTTAGCTAGCATCCAGGTCTCCTGGGTCCCAGAAAAAAGCCAAACACGGATGAAACTCGACGTCAGAGTAACATCTAACCAGTTCCAGATAATTGCATTGAAAAGCAATTTGCGAACTTACGGATTAGTAAAAAGTCCTGGGGCTGGAGAGATGGCCTAGCGGTTAAGAGCGCCAACTGCTCTTGCAGAGGACCCGGGTTCGATCCCCAGTACCCACATGGCGGCTGAGAACCCTCTTTGACTCCAGTTCCAGGGGAATCCGACACCCTCTTCTGACCTCCGCAGCATTGCACGACATGGGTGCACAAACCTACATGCAGACAGTACATTCATACACATACAAAAGTAAATAAAAATAAAAAATTAAAAAACAAACACCTAGAATGTTTGCAGCTCCGTGTGTGTGTGTGTGTGTGTGTGTGTGTGTGTGTGTGTGTGTGTTGCAGAATGTGAATGTGTGGGTGCCAGGGAGGCCTTAGCAGAAACTCAGGTATCTTCTTTTATCTGGGTTCACCTTATGACCTAGATATGCAGTCTTTAAAGCTCACCACTTGGTCTCTCGGGATCTGTCTACTTCCACCCTCCTTGCTGGGGTTACAGGTAGGTGCTACTATGCCGGTTTTGATGTGAGTGCTGAGATTCGAACTCAAGCCCTCATGATTGCGCAGCTTGTGGTTTTGCTCACTGAACCCTCTCCCTAATCCTCATCCTCCTAGTTCTAACCATTGGTTTAAATTTCCATCTCAGCATACTGGGTTCACACTTCCTGCCCTCACCGACCTTTTATCTTAAGGCTCTGAATCTCTTTTTATTTTGAATGGAAAAAAGGAAAAATGTTCATTTAGTCCGGCTTTCTATAATTTGTAGATCAGAACCAGGTGGGGTGCCAGAGCATTCTGCCACATTGGGCTTCTCAGCACCTGGTTCTTGAATTTTTAGGCTGGATGTGAAATTCTTTGCTGTGGGACTGCATTCCTGGACTCTCCCCACGGGAAGACAACAGTAACTCAGTCATTCCATGCCTCATCAGAAGTGTCTCCAGACATGGCCAAGTGCCCTCTGAGGAGGAACCTGCATCCCTCTTGAGAGCCTTTGTTGCTGTGATTCAGAGCTGCATGTGCAGAACTTTGAGTTTCCTTATGAGTTTGATCATGAATTAAATTCTAAGCCTGGCTGAGCCTCAGGTCCCTGTTACCCAGACTTAAGTGATGCGGAAACCATATAGTTACAGTTATTATGATCCAGACACTGACTGGCAAAGGTGGTATTCTACAAATGTTAGGTTTCACTTTCCTAAGACTTCTGTCAGAGACCTTATAACAAGAAAAGAGGCTGGGCGTGGTGGCGCATGCCTTTAATCCTAGCACTCGGGAGGCAGAGGCAGGCGGATCTTTGTGAGTTCAAGGCCAGCCTGGTCTACAGAGTGAGCTCCAGGACAGCTGGGACTGCAGGGAGACCCTGTCTCGAAAAGACCAAAAAAAAAAAAAAAATAAAATAAAATAAAATAAAATGTAAACTAAATAAATCCTTTCATCCCTAAGTTGCTTTTGGTCAGAGGGTTTTATCACAGCAACAGAAAGGAAACTAGAAGAGAAATTGGTACTAGGAAAGTGAGGTTGTTGCTATGATTAACCTGAGCATGTTTTTTGGAAGATTGTGGAGGATTTTGGAGCTTTAGGCTGGAAAAGACATTGATTGCTTAAGAGCTAAAACGTCACGGGGGAGCTTGGACAATAATGCTGAGGGAAATGCAGAAGATGGCCACTGACTGGTGGGATTTTAGAAGGGAGGACAGACTTAAGAACTGGACCAGGGGCCATCTGTGTGATATTTTAGGATTTGTGTATGTTGGTCATGCTGGGCTGAAGAATCTGCTGTGATTAATAAGAGATCAGCTCCAGGGCTGGAAAGATGGCCTAGTGGTTAAGAGCACCGACTGCTCTTGCAGAGGACCCAGGTGCGATCCCCAGCACCCACATGGCAGCTGAGAACCGTCTGTAACTCCAATTCCAGGAGAACTCCAGTTCCAGGGGAATCCGACACCCTCTTCTGATCTCTGCGGCATTGCACGACACGGGTGCACCGACCTACATGCAGACAGTACACTCATATAAATAAATAATAAATAAATAAATAAATAAATAAACAAATAAAATTTAAAAAAAAAAGAAAAGATACTGCTGAGAAGAAAAAAAAAAGATCAGCTCCATTGTGGTGAAATCTGTGAAGTATTTTCTCAGGGTCAGCACACAGAAGCTATGATCCAGAGAGGCCAAGGTTGCATCTCAAGTTGGCAGCCAAACTCGGCAATGTGTAAGAGTCTCCTATGTTGTACTGGTTTTGAAACCTGCAGGATTATAGAGGTCATGAAAAGAAGCTGAGGCTTGGCACCATAGGGCAGCATTGGAGTCCCTGTAGAGAGGCCAGGAGGGATGATTGGTAAAGGTACAGCCTCAGTTGTAATTGAAACTTCACAGTACTGGAGATGCCAGAACTGTGGAACATCCACCAAGGACAGTAGTAGGTGAGAAGTAGAGTTAGCCTGTGCCTATATGACAAGCCCTTTAGAACTCAGAAGTTTGTAAGTTGCAGGTGCTGGACATTGAGCTACAAGATTTGACTTTTCACCACTGGATTTTGCTTTTGCTTTGATCTGATCATTTTTATGCCCTGGTTTTTTACTTGTGGAATAAGAAAGTCTGTAATTTATGTTTTATTTTACAGGAGCTCACAGTTAAGAGAATCTGAATATTTATTTATTTATTTATTTTAATTTATTACTTATTATGTGTACGAGTGTACTGTCTGCATGTAGGTTGGTGCACCTGTGTCAGATTCCCCTGGAACTGTAAAGACGGTTTTTAGCCACCATGTGGGTGCTGGGAATCGAACCCGGGTCCTCTGCAAGAGCAGTTGGCACTTTTAACCACTGAGCCATCTCTCCTGCTCCAAGAATCTGAATTTTTAAAGAGACATTAACTTTTAAAGTGCCTGATACCATAAATCTGTCCAGGACTCTGTGGCTAGAGAGATCATAGACCTAGGGAAGAGCATACAGTTATTTTGCTGAATTGATACATCCATATGCCTTCCAGATACTTATCCTTATGCCCATAGCTGGGCTCAGCTCTCGTCCCTCCTCAGAGAAGCTTCTTTTTGCAGTGGATGGAAGTTAATACAGAGAACCACAAATGATCAACATGCAGAGAAAAGTGACTGTAGTGTGCTCATTCCCAAATGGGACAGCTATGAGACATCCCTCCCCACAAAGTCCAGGCAATGTTACAGAAGATAGGGAGGAAAGATTCTAAGAGCCACAGATCAAAGCAGTCGCTTTTGGATGTGACAGGCAGTTTCGATCATGAGCTCTCAACTGTAGCTGCCTACACAAGAGTTGCACAAGATCAATTTAGTCAATATTCCAACACGGATGGGGAGGGGACTCACAAGGCTCCACTCTTAGTTGGAAAGCCACAGGCAGCTATCAGGGGAGAGAAGGTCCGTTTTCCCAGGGATGGGGCTTCTGGTAGGCTGCCCATACTGTAGTGGACAGCCCTATACCCATACGCAGATGGATAACACTGCTCAGTCTCAGTAGGTTTATAGCCTGTCTGGGGCAGGGTAGGGGAAGAAAAGCATGAGGTTGAGAGGGGGATGTGGCAGAGGGGGTAAGACTTCAACTTGGAGAGTGAAATGTGGATGCAATCAAAATAAAATGTGTGAAGAACAATAAATTTAAAATATATATTAAAGCATTTTAAACTGATCCTAAATAACCAATACTAAATTGTATTCTAGTAAAATATTAAGCTTAAAAAAGAGAAAGACATAAAATCTTGTGGTATCCAGGCAAAAAGACTAAGTAACTTATCAGGAACAAAAACTCAACTGTGGGAGGGGACTGTATTGGGGCATCCAGAGGAAGTAGGAGAGGGAGTTGGGGTGGATAGAGTAAGATAAATGGCAAAGAACAAATTCAAAATATTCTTAGAATGTAAGTAAAATAAAAATCAACTGTCGGGCTGGAGAGATGGCCTAGCGGNACAGAAAGGACTGCATCAAAGAACTGACTGAAACAGTGAACTTCTGCTCAAAACAGTCAACTTCCACATGGAGAATATTGAGAAAGACTGAGAAAGAGATGAAAAGCGTGTTTGGCAGAATGCACGAGCTCTGGTGGGGTGGTGGGATAGGGGGACACTGGTCTAGATTTGATAATATATATATAAATAAATAAATTTAAAAAAGAATAAAAAAAAAGAAAAGAGAAGCATATGGAGGCACAGATATAACAATACCTGAACCTATGGTTCTCTAAGACATGATAGAAAATTTCAATTTAAAGTGTGATGATCCCAGCACCCTGTTCCCCTTCTAACCTTGGCCACAGGCTGGCTTTTACTCTTTGTGCCCCAGATCTCTGGACTATGCTTTAGTCCACACCTGCCCAGTTCGTCCTGTTCCCCTGCATTCAGATCAGCTCAATTTTTCAGTCTAGTTTGTTACATCCTTCACGGGGTGTCCCCACCTTGCCTTTGGACTCCTGAGACCAACCTTCTACCCTGGCTTTCCCTGACCCCCACTTTGCCTTGGATTACTGACACCAGCCTTCTGCCCTTCCTGCCTACTACTCTCACCTGCTTGCTACTTAGACTAGGTTAATATACTGTGAGAACCTGAAGCACACACCAACACAGCTAGAGGAACAATATAAACAGAACCAAAACTCAAATAAGCAAAGGAAGAATAGAATGTCTTATTGGACACACAACCAACAAAATGTCCAAGCAGAAACTTAAAAACACATAATATGGAAAGCAAAAGAAAATGTCCCCAGGGGCTGGAGAGATGGCCTAGCAGTTAAGAGTGCCAACTGCTCTTGCAGAGGACCCGGGTTCGATCCCCAGCACCCACATGGTGGCTGAGAGCCGTCTTTGGCTCCAGTTCCAGGGGAATCTGACGCCCTCTTCTGACCTCTACGGCATTGCACTACATGGGTGCACAGACCTACATGCAGACAGTACACCCATATAAGTAAGTAAATAAATAAATAAATAAATAAAATAAAAAAAAAGAAAATGTCCCCAACAAAGTCCACCAGTCCTACTGTGTACTACAATGGGAATCACCCTGAGGAACCGCATGATGCAGAATTTTAGAGAACAATTATAAACATGATTAAAGAACTTAAAGAAAGTATATGTTCTGGTTTGTCTTCCATTGCTGTGACAAAACACTCTGACCAACACCAACTTGGGGAGGAAAGGGTTTATTCAGCTTACATCTCCTGGGTCACAGTTCATCACTTAGGGAGCCCAAGGCAGGAACTCAGGGCAGGAACCTCGAAGCAGGAGCTGAAGCACAAACCATGGAGGAATGCTGTTCACTGGCTTGCTCTCCTGGCTCATGCCCAGCCTGCCTTCTTATACCGTACACAACCACCTGCCCAAAGTGGCACCACTCATTGTGGGCCGGGCCCTCCCAGACAGCTTGACCATTAAGACAATACTCCACGGATGTGGCCACAGGCCAATCCAATGGAGCCAATTTCCCAGTTGAGGCTCCCTCAACCCAGGTGTGTCACGTTGACACTAAAGCTATCCAGCACAGTATAGAGAAGTCAAAGAACTCAAAGAAAATAGGCATAAACTTGTGACAGAGGCTTAAGAAAATACAAATATATGGATGAGTGAAATAGCAAAAACAACTTGGGCCTGAAAAGTGAATTAACAAAAGAGAAATATTGAAGAAAAATCAAGGCAAAATGAAGAATGTAATTCAAAAATTCAATAAGTTAATTCAATAAATGAAATGGAAGACAGAATATCAAGACTGGATGGCAAAGCTGAAGAACCGGACTCAGGCAAAGACTATGAAAAAAAATTAAAAACAGGAATGAAATCCTCAGTGAATGTGGGACTCCATGAAATGACCAAATTTATATATCATAACCATACAGGGAGGAGAGGAATCAGGCCAATGGCATTCATTGACCAGACCTTCAACAAACTTATAGAAGAAAACTTCCCTAAATTAAAGAAAGTCATACCTATAAAGATTCAAGGAGCACATAGAAAACCAATTCGGACCAGAACAGAAACTTCCCACAGCATATCAGAGTAAAAACATTAAATGTACAGAACAAAGAGAAGGTACTGAAAGTTGCTAGAGAAAAACAAGTTACATATCAGCTGACTTTTTTTTTTTTGAGACAGGGTCTCACTCTGTAGATCAGGCTGGCCTTAAACTCACAGAGATCTGTCTGCCTCTGCCTCCCAAATGCTAAGATTAAAGGTGTGGGCTACCATTCCCGGCTTTACAACACAAACTATGAAAACCAGAAGAGCCTGAACCAAAGTATTCCCAGCTCTAAATGACTATGTGTGCTGGATTGCTTTAGTATCAATTTGACTTACCTAGGTTGAGAGCCTCAATTGGGATATGTCTTCCATTGGAGTGGCATGTGCCCATGTCTGTGGGGTATTTTCTTATATTGTTTATCAGTGTGGGAGAACCCAGCCCACTGAAGGTGGTGCCATGCTTGGACAAGTTGTATCAGATAGCTTTAAGTGTCAACTTGACACACCTGCATTGAAAGCTTCAGTTGGGGCATTGCCTGCATTGGAATGACTATGGCCATGTCTGTCAGGCATTGTCTTGATTATTGAGTGATATGGGGGAGCCCAGCCCACTGTAGGCAGTGCCAGGTTGAAGGCTGTTCTGTATTGTATAAGAAAGCAGTCTAAAAAAAAAAAAAAAAGAAAGTAGGCTGAGCATGGGCCAGGGGAGCAAGCTAGTAAGCAGTGTTCCCCCATGACCTGTGTTTTAGTTCTTGCATCCGTGTTTCTGTCCTGAGTTCCTACGTTGGTCTCCCTAAGTGACAAACTGTGACCCAGGAGATGTAACCCAAATAAACCCTTTCCTCCCCAAGTTGATATTGGTCAGAGTGGTTTGTCACAACAATTGAAATTGACTAGAACAAAATGGATGCTAACCCAGAATACTTTACTCAGAGAAACTATCTTAGTTAAATGAGAACATAAAAATTTCCATGACACTAAAAGGCTGAAAGAATTCATGTCCACTAAACCAGCCCTATGGAGAATAGTTGAAGCAATACAAAGGACTGAAGATAGGAAGAGTATACCCAAGAGCTTATAGAAAGTAAACAAAGAAGCCAGGTGTGGCGGTGTACACCTTTAATCCTAGCACTCGGGAGGCAGAGGCAGGCAGATCTTTGTGAGTTCAAGGCCAGCCTGGTCTATAGAGTGAGTTCCAGGACAGCTGGGGCTATAGGGAGACCCTGTCTCAAAAACCAAAAAACAACAAAAAAAAGAAAGTAGACAAAGAAAGGTATAATTAAAGAAACACACAAAATATGACCAAGAACACAGACCAATTAAAATGACAGTAACCGATATGCATGTTTCAATAATAACTCTAAATATCAATGACCTTAAGTCCCCAATCAAAACGCCCAGGCTAGAGGAATGAATTAAGAAAGAAAAATCTTTTTAGTTTTTTTTTTCAAGAAACCCATCTCACCTTCAAGGATAGGTTGGTAGTACCTTAGGGTGAAAGGATGGAAAAAAAATATTCCAAGCAAAGGGTACTACAACAGCAGGTGTTGTAATTCTAATATCCAGCAAAATAGACTTAAAATTAAAGCTATTCATAAGAGATAAAGTGGGTCACTTTATTCTAGTCAAATGAACAATTGACCAAGAAGATATTACAATAATGAACATATATCCACCAAACTTTGGAGCACCCAATTTCATAAAAACAGTATGACAGGACTATAAAACACAGATTAGGGCTGGAGAGATGGCCTAGCGGTTAAGAGCACCAACCGCTCTTATAGAGGACCCGGGTTCCACATGGTGGCCCCAGCATCCACATGGTGGCCAAGAACCATCTGAAACTCCAATTCCAGGAGAACTCCAGTTCCAGGGGAATCCGAGACCCTCTTCTGACCTCCGCGGCATTGCATGACACGGGTGCACACACCTGCATGCAGACAGTACATTCATACACATACCGAAAAAAATAAAATAAAAAAAAACACAGATTAACTCCAACACTGTAATAGTAGATGACTTCAATACCTGCTATTTTCAATAGGTGGGCCAACTGGACAAAGAATAAGCAGACATCTGAATTAAATGACATCTTCCATCAAATGGTCCTACTAGACATCTACTGAATATTCCACTCAAGCATCCAAATATACACTTTCTACTCAGCAGCCCATGCAACTTTCTCAAAAATTGACCACATACTGGGATATAAAACAGATTTCAACAAATATAAAAAGCTGAAATAATTTCATGCATCCCATCAGACCACAATGGTGTTTATGGTCAACAAGAAAAGATGTTCTAGTAACTACATGAACTCATGGAGATTAAAAAACACACTCATGCACTTGGGAGGCAGAGGCAGGTGGATCTTTGTGAGTTCAAGGCCAGCCTGGTTTACAGAGGGAGTTCCAGGACAGCTGGAGCTACAGGGAGACCCTGTCTCAAAAAGACCAAAAAAAAAAAAAATCCACAATTACACCTGGGATGGTGGTGTATGCTTTTGATCCCAGCACTTGGGAGGCAGAGGCAGGTGGCTCTTTTGTGAATTCAAGGACAGCCTGGTTTACATACTGAGTTCCAGGCCAGCTGGGGCTACAGGGAGACATTGTCTCAAAAAGATAAAAAAATAAAATAAAAAACACACTCCTGAATGATGAATGGGTCAAAGAAGATTTTAAGAAAGAATAAAAGTATTCTTGGAACTACATAAAATGGTAATATGACACAAGTACTCTGACACAAAGGTACTAATAATACAACACAAAGGAGTACTCTGAGACACTTTAAAAGCAGTCCTAAGAGGGAATTTTATAGCTGTAAGTGCCCACATTAAAAAAAAAAAAATCAGAAAGAGCATATGTAAATGATTTAACAGTATGACTCAAGACTCTGGAAAGGTAAGAACAAAGCAAACCCAAACCTAGTAGATGAGAAGAAATAACAAAAATCAGAGAAGAAATTAGTGAAATAGAAACATGCCTCAGCACAATGAAAACTATATATAACAAATCTGCAACCAACATCATTCTCAATGGAGAAAGACTGGAAGCATTACCATCAAAGTCAGGAACCAGACAAAGCTGTCCACTATCTACTCCTCTTAAATGTACTTCTTGAAACTATTGCTATAGCAATAAGACAAGAGAAGAAAATGAAAGGAGGACTAACTTGAAAAGAAGAGGTCAAATTATCACTTTTTGGAGACAATATGACATTATACACGAGAGCCTAAACATTCCACCAGAAAACTGCTAGAAATGATTAAAACTTTCAGGAAAATGGCAGGTTACAAAATCCACATACAAAAATCAGTACCCTTTCTATATACCAATAAGCAATATGAAAAAGCATTCAAGGAAACCCTCTATGCACAATAACCTCAAAAATAAAATATTTAGGAATAAACCTAACCAAAGAAATTAAATATCTCTGTAATGAAAAATTCAGATCTTTAAAGAAAGAGATAGAGGAAGACACCAAGAATAAAAGGACCTACATTGCTCATGGATTGGTAGAATTAATTTTATAAAACTAGCCATCTTACCAAAAGGAATCTATAGATTCAATGTAATGCCAATAAAAATGCCTACACCATTCTTCACAGAGTTAGAAAAAAAATCACCCTAACATGTTCATATGTAATCACAGAAGACCCCACACATACAAAACAATCTTGAGCAAAAAGAACAATGCTGGGGGGAATCGCAGTATCAGATCTCAGATAATATTACAAAGCTATAGTCATAAAAAGAGAATGGTACTGGCAGAAAAATAGACATGTAGGTCACAGAAGACCCAAACCTGAGCACATGAAATCTTAGTCACCTGATATTTGACAAAGGTACAAAGAACACATAAGGGAGGAAAGAGAGCATCTTCAATAAATGGTGCTGCCGAAATTGGATCTCCACCTGGAGAAGAATGAAATTGGATCCTTATCTTTCACCCTGCACAAAAGTGATCCAAATGGATCAAAGACCTCGATATAAAACCTGAAACTCTGAAACTGCTATAAGAAAACATAGACAAAGTGCCCTACAAGATATAGGTGTAAGGAAGTGCTTTCTAAATTGGACATCAGTTGCCCAGGCATCAAGGCCAGCAATCAACAAGTGGGAGTTCATTAAGCTACAAAACTTCTGCATAGCAAAATAAACAACAAAGAAAGTGAACAGGAAACCCATTGAGTGGAAGAAAATCTTCACCTGCTACACATCCGACAGAGAATTAATATCCAGAATATACAAAGAATTCAAAAAACAAACAAGAAAATAAATGACCTAATAAAAAGATGGGGTATGGATCTGAACATCGTTCTCAAACAAAAAATAAAAATTGCTAAGAAACATTTTAAAATGTGCTCAATATCTTTAGTAATTAGAGAAGTACAGGTAAAAACTACTTTAAGATTTCATCTTGGGCTGGAGAGATGGCCTAGCGGTTAAGAGCGCCGACCGCTCTTACAGAGGACCCGGGTTCGATCCCCAGCACCCACATGGCGGCCGAGAACCGTCTGAAACTCCAATTCAAGGGGAACTCCAGTTCCAGGGGAATCCGACACCCTCTTCTGACCTCCGCAGCATTGCACGACACGGGTGCACAGACCGGCATGCAGACAGCACATTGATACACATACAGAAATAAAAAAAAAAAAAAAAAGATTTCATCTTAACCCATTCAGACTGGCTAAGATCAAAAGAACAAAAGACGTCAAATACTGGTGAGAATATGGAGAAAGGGGAATGCTCATTCACTGCTAGTGGGACTGTAAACTCATGCAACCACTATGGAAAGCAGTGTGGAGAACTCTTTAAAAACTAAAAATAAACCTACTATATGAAGCGGTTATACTACTCCTTGGCTTATACCCAAAGGACTCATCCTACTATTGGGATACCTGTACATTTGTGTTTGTTGCTGCTCTTTTCACAGTAGCTAAGAAGTGGAAACAACCTAAATGTCCCTCAACAGACAAACGGATAATGAAAATGTGGTACATTTTCACAATGGAGTTCTACTCAGCAGTTAGAAAAAGATGAAATTTTCAGGGAAATGAATGGAACTAGGGACTGTTATGCTAAGCAAAATAACACAAACTCAGAAAAGCTAGTGGCCTATGTTCTCCCTCTTTTGCAGATCATATTGCCAATTCCTTATATGTGAGTATACATCCTGATATAACAGCAGAAGCCAGGAACATGGAAAGGAAACATGGAGGGAAAGGGAAAGTGAAAGCCCCAGACGTATGGTGGAATATGCGAGGTCTGGTAGGGCTTGGCGGGGCATGGATGGTGAAAGGGAAGGGGAGATCTAAATTTGATTAAGAACTGCTATATGAAATTCACAAAAGCTCAAGTAAAATATAAAAAATAAAGTGTGATGATCCTGTAGCTCCAACAATATTTAGGAAGATACAGAGTTGAATTTTCTGTAGAGAGCAAAAACTTTTCTTCTTGTTCATTGTTCTTTGAAATTCTGAGATCTTGAAGGCACGTATTACACTCTATCATCATCTTAAAGAAGAAAAACCTTGTATATAATTAGCCTCCAGTAAGCATTCGTTAAGTTGAATTAAAGCTAAAGTTTAAGGGGCAAGCTCCCTTGAGGAGTGCAGCACAATGATTTTATTCTTAGAAAGAGAGGCTAGGCCGGGCATGGTGGTGCTCGTCTTTAATCCTAGCACTCAGGAGGCAGAGGGAGCGTCTTGGGGTACAGGGAGACCCGTCTTGAAAAGACCAAAAAAAAAAAAAAAAAAAAAAGAAGAAAGAAGAATGAGACTTTTGCTTTGAAGTAGGAAAAGGGCCTCATGTTTGGAGAAGGACAGGAGAACAGAGAAGGCCCCAAAGTCAGCATTGCCTGATGCTCAATTTTGGCCGAGGTCGTCTTCATCTTGTTCCATTGGCATTGTGTTCCATTTCTTTCAGGAGTGTGTACAATAAGATCTCTTGCTCTCCAAGTTTACATTAAAGACAGATTTAATTTCTTCTTGGCTTTTACTCTCTCTATATAAATGAGAGAATACCCTTTCCACTTGATAATACCAGGTCTTGGCTGTAAGCATACAGCTGGTATGAGCTTACTGCAGAATTAGTTCCCAAGAACCCTTTTACACGTTGGTGATGGATTGCTGTTAGCTACAGTGACCTTGGAGAGGAGCCACATTGTGAAAAGCTTTAATTAAATGTATAAGCATGTCTTTCATGTTTGGAAATTATTTCAGGGCTATATTTTGTTACTTATATTCAGAAATTGGCACATCTATCCTCTCCAGTGAATTGTCATATGAAAGTCAATTGTACTAGATAGATTTAGTTGTCAACTTGACACACCTGGGAAGAGGGAACCTTAATTGGAGGAATTTCCTTTATCTTATTGGCCCATGGCTATTTCTATAAGACATTTTCTTGATTGTTAAGTGATGTAGGAGGTCCCACCTCATTGTGGATTGTGCCACTCCTGAGCAGGTGGCCCTGGGTTGTATAAGAAAGCAGGCTGAGCATGGGCCAGGGGAGTAAGCCACTAAACAGTGTGCCTCTGGGTCCATGATTCAGTTCCTTCATTCAGGTTTCTGTCTCGAGTTTCTGCCTCTGCTTCCCTTGATGATGGATTCTGAGCTGTACGTTAAATAAACCTTTCCTCCCCACGTTGGTTTTGGCCAATGTTTTATTATAGCAATAGAAAGCAGCCTACAACACCAATTATTTGATATTCTTTTCATAGCTAAGCTAAACTAAGCTCAAAACTAAGATCGGTGTTCAGTGTGTTATTAGCAGTCTAATTCTCTAATGAGAATGTGTCTTTTATGCTCCTCTTACTTTATTTTGAGTTTTTTAAATTTAATTTTATTTTTTAAATTTATTTATTTATACATATATTTTTTATCAAATCTAGACCCGTGTCCCCCCATCTGCCCACCCCTCTAGAGCTCATGCATTCTGCCAAACATGCTATTCATCTCTTTCTCAGTCTTTCTCAATATTCTCCATGGGGAAGTTGACTGTTTTGAGCAGAAGTTCACTGTTTCAGTCAGTTCTTTGATGCAGTCCTTTCTGTTGTTGTTGTTGTTGCCAATATGCATCACTCCCAACTGCTTTGGACAAAAGCTCAAGGGGCCATGCACAGGAAATCCTTACAACTGCTTAATTGGCACTAGCATCCACAGATGAGGGATACCATTCTTCGTTTGTTTTTCTGGGACTGTGTTACTTCACTCAGCATGATGTCCTCTAGCTCCAGCCATTTTCTTGCAAAGCTCATGATGTCATCTTTCTTTACTACTGCATAGAACTCCATTGTGTAGATGTACCACATTTTCTCTATCCAGTCATCAGTTGAGGGGCATTTGGGTTGGTTCCAGCTCCTTGCTATTGTGAAGAGAGCTGAAATAAATATGGCCATGCATGTATCTCTGCGGTGGGGTGAGTCTTGGGGGAACATGCCTAGGAGTGGTATGGTTGGGTCAGGTGGCAAGTTCATTCCAAGTCTTCCAAGGGTTCTCCACACTGCTTTCCATAGTGGCTGTATGAGTTTACATTCCCACTAGCAGTGGATGAGTGTTCCCCTTTCCTCACAACCTCTCCAGCACTTGGTATCATTTGTTTTCTTGATCCTAGCCAGTCTTATTGGAGTAAGATGATATCTTAAAGTGGTTTTGATTTGCATTTCCTTAATGATTAGTGATGTTGAACACTTCTTGAGGTGTTTCTCAGACATCTGTAACTCCTCACTTGTGAAGTCTCTGTTCAGCTCTTTGCTCCATCTATTGAGTGGGTCATTTGTTTTCTTTCTTCTTTGTTTTTGGAGTAGTTTATATATTCTGGAAATCAATGCTTTGTCAGATGTATCTGCGGTGAAGGTTTCCTCCCACTCTGTGGGATTTCTCTTCACTTCCTTGATTGTTTCTTTAGATGTACAGAAGCTTTTGAGTTTAATGAGGTCCCATTTGTCAATTGTTGACCTTAATTCTTACGCAGCTGCTGTCTGATTTAGGAAGTCTTTTCCTACGCCTATGTCTTGTAGTCTGCTGCCAACTTTTTCTTCTATCATCTTCAGAGTTTTCGGTTTCATGTTGAGGTCTTTGATCCATCTGGACTTGACTTTTGTATAGGGCGAGAGGTAGGGGTTTAATTTCATTCTTCTACAAGTGGTTATCCAGTTTTGCCAACACCACTTGCTGAAGATGCTGTCTTTTCTCCATTGTGTCTTCTTGGCCCCCTTGTCAAATATGAGATGGCTGAAATTGTATGTGCTCAGGTTTGGGTCTTCGGTTTTGTTCCATTGGTCAACAGGTCTGTTTTTGTGCCAGTACCAGGCTGTTTTTATGACTATAGCCCTGTTTGAAGTCTGGTATAGAGATCCCCCCTGTGTAGCTCTTTTCGCTCAGGGTTGTTTTGGCTATTCAGGGTCTTTTGTTTTTCCAAATGAATTTAAGCACTTTTTTTCCCAAGCCTGTGAAGAAACTGTTGGGGATTTTGATTGGGATTGCGTTAAATCTATACAAGAGTTTCGGTAGAATGGACATTTTTAAATGTTAATTTTCCCAATCCATGAGCATGGGAGGTTTTTCCATCTTCTGATGTCTTCTTCAATTTCTTTCTTTAAAGGTTTAAAATTTTTGTTGTAGAGATCTTTGGTGTCTTTGGTTAGGTTTGTTCCTAGGTATTTTATTGTTTTTGAGGCTATTGTGAGTGGGAAGGTCTCTTTGAATTCTTTCTCCAGTTGCTTGTTCTTGGTGTAAAGAAAGGTCATTGATTTTTTTTTAGGTTAATTTTGTATCCTGCTACTTTGCTGAAGCTGTTAATCATTTCTAGGTGTTTTCTGGTGGCGTTTTTAGCAGCCCTTAAGTAAACGATCATATCATCAGCAAAAAGGGATAACTTGACTTCCTCTTTTCCAATTAGTACTCCTTTAATTTCCTTTTCTTGCCTTATTGTTCTAGCAAGTGTTTCAAGCACTATATTGAAGAGGAGTGGTGACAGGGGGCAGCCTTGCCGATTTCCTACCTTTAAAGGGAATGTTTCTGTTGTTTCCCCATTTAGGATGATATTGGCTGTGGGTTTCCTATATATGGCTTTGATTACTTTGAGGAATGATCCCTCCAATCCAATTCCTTCTAGGACTTTAAGCATGAAGGGATGGCTGGATTTTGTCAAAGGCTTTTTCATCATCAATTGAGATGATGGTGTGGTTTTTGTCTTTGATTCCATTTATGTGTTTGATGATGTTTATTGATTTTCATATGTTGAACCATCCCTGCATCTCTGGTATGAATCCAATTTGGTCATGATGGATGATCTTCTTGATGTGGGTCTGTATGCGATTTGCCAGTATCCTGTTTAGAATTTTGGCATCTGTGTTCGTTAGGGAGATGGGTCTATAATTCTCCTTTTTAGTTGTATCTTTCCTTGGTTTTGGTAATAGAGTGATGCTGGCTTCATAGAAGGAATTTGGGAGAATTCCCTCTGATTGTATCCTTCTAAACAGTTTCAGAAATAATGGTTGTAGGTCTTTTTGAAATGTTTTATAGAATTCTGCCATGAAACCACTTGGGCCTGGGATTTCTTTAGTTGGGAGGTTTCTTATTATATCTTCCATTTCTTCATGTGTTATGGGTCTGTTTAGGCTGTGGATCTCTTCTTTGTTGAGCTTTGGTGATTCCCAGGATTTCAGATGTTCATCCATTTCTTCTAGGTTTTCAAACTTGGTAGAGTATAGGTTCTTAAAGTATTCCCATATGATTTTCTGGATCTTTTCCTTGTCTGTTGTGATATTTTCCTTTTCATCATGGATTGTATTGATTTGGAGTTGTTCCTTTTTTCTTTTGGTTAACTGGGCTAGAGGTCTGTCTATATTGTTTATTCTTTCAAAGAACCAACTTTTGGATTCATTGATTTTTTTGTATTGTTTTCTTTGTTTCTATTTCATTGATTTGTGCTCTGATTTTTGTTATTTCTTCCTGTGTGTTGCATTTAGGGTTCATGTGCTGTTGCCTCTCAAGTGCTTTTAGCTGTAGTGTTAGATCATTCACTTGTGCTCTTTCTGTTTTTCTAATGTAGGCACCCAGGGCTATAAACTTCCCTCTTAGGACTGCTTTTAAGGTATCCCATAGGTTTTGTTGTGTTGTATTGTCATTGTCATTCAGTTCCAGGAATGCTTTTATTTCTTTCTTTATCTCTTCCTTGACCCAGTCGTTATTCAAGAGTGTGTTGTTTAGTCTCCATGTTTTCTTGTAGGCAGTAGGGCTTATCCTGGTGTTGATGTTGAGCTTTATTGCACTGTGGTCTGATTTCCTTTTTCATTTCCTCTTCTGATTTCTTTAGTATTTCTACTTCTTTTTGGAGCTTCTCAATCTCTTCTTGTAGCTCTTTGCTTCGCTGGTTGGCTTCCTTATCTTTTTCAGCATGGGAGTGTTTCTACTTCCTTCCGGAGCTTGTCATTCTCTCTCTCTAGATCCTTCTTGAGTTCCTCATTCTCTTTTCTTAGTTCTTTGATTTGTTCTTTATAATCTTGTAGTTATTTAAATATGTTCCCAATTGTGTTCCTGATATCTGTCTCCTGGGGCATCCCCAAAAGGATTGCACTGCGGGAGTCTTCCATAGGGTTGGTAGAGCTTGGTGCCAGATTATCCTGCCCCTTTCCTGTGTTGTCTCTTCTTCGTGTTCCTGGCATATGGGCTTCTCCTTGCCTGTATTCCAGTGTGAGCCCTAAATGACTCTTCACTGTGTTGAATGCTTGCTTTGCTTGCCTCCTTCAGATGCCTTTGTAATCCCAGTTGGGGGGCGGGTGGCTCTTCAGCCCACACACCAGTACCTTCCGCTGGCCTCAGGAGATCTCAGATCTCAAGAGTCACACAACCTCACCTTTAATACCAGCTGGGAGGATAACTCCACCCCCACATCCACAAAAGCCAATCAAGCCAAAGACAGCTGGATTAACGGATCAACAATCAGCCTTGCTGAGGCACCCAATTCCTACCTGTCTTCCTGCTCTTCCTTCCGCTGGCCTCAGGAGATCTCAGATCCTATTTTGAGTTTTTGAGAAAAGGTGTCATGTAACTCAGGCTATCCTCTAAGTCTCTCTATTTTCAAGGATGACCTTGAACTCCTGATCCTTCTCTCTACCTTCTCAGTACTGGAATTACAGATATATCCCACCATGCCCAGATCTTTTGCTCTTATTTCAATTGTTCAGTTGGATTTCTTTTATTGAATGATTTCTAGGCCATTTAGAAAAGTGATATAAATGGCATAGAAAGATGCTATAACATATGGTCCAATGGAAACACAGCATGTATATTATGTTCATTGTATTTTATATTTTGTTATTTATATTTTGACTTTGTTGAGACAGGGTCTCTCTGTAGCCCCAGCTAGCCTGGAACGCACTATGTAGATCAGGCTGGCCTTGAACTCACAGAGATCTTCTGGCCTGTACCTCCTGAGTGCTGGATTTAAGGGCACCACATCCAACTTGTTTGTTCTATTTGAAAATGCTTCCATAGGGTCATGCAGCTCTTCCCTGGCTCTTAGATTGCTCTTAGTTTTACAGTTTCAGAAAGCTCCTGGAAATTTTGTTTGCCTCTTTGAGCATGCCTAGAGGCGACAATGGCAATTATTTAACGAAGCAGAAAAAGTCACAAGGAGACAAAAGTAAAGATTATGTTTTTCTTTTTAATTGGGTTATTATGGACATATTATTTTAAATTACTATTATTTATTATTAATTAATTAATGTGTGTTGGCACATACATATCACATCACTAGTGATGGACAGAGGACAACCTGTGGGAGTTGCAATTTCTTTCCTTTAACCATGTGGACTATCAGGCTTGGTGGAAAGCACCTTTACCTGTTAAGCCATCTCTTGATGTTCATGAATGTATTTCAATTCCAAAGTCCCTGAAGAACAAAAAGAAAAAGAAATCTATGGGATTTTTTTGAGTTATGCTAGAGCAGAAAGAAATACATAGGATTAAGTGACATGGGGAACTTTGCATTGACCTTAAACCCAAACAAAATCTTTTAGGTTTTGGTGACTGAAGAATGCTTAATAATTTGAGCTACACTTTCTTAGTGATTTCTCAATCAAACCACTGTAGTTATTGATTCATCTGATAGCTAAATGAGAAAATGGAAGTTGAGAACTTGTCGCTGTTATGTTTTGAAGAAATGGATTAATTCTCTTTGTCACTAGGGGGGGCTTCAGGAAAGTTTCAAGCTCCAACCTTGTGAGAAAAATCAGCAATATGCAAGCAATATTAACCTACACATCTTACTCTGAGATTGTAAGCTGCTACTTGAAAACATTATAAAACATGATTTCAAGGTTGAGCTGTTATGGTTAAGGACATGTGCCATGAGTTCTTTTTCAAGGCCAGGGGAGGGAAAGCCTATTGTCTAAAGATCCTTGATGTATAAAAACAATCTTCATTATTGTCAATGTATAATTTGATTTTTCCTAATTTTATTGTTGGAAGCAAGAGAGAGCAGCACTGAACATTATTCTCTGTAAAGTAATATGAGCCTAATGGAGTTCAGGCAGACAAAACAAAGTGATAATAGGATCTACAGACCCCAAGCAATCATTTTGAGTTCTCTTAAGCAACAGAACTTTGATATCTGAGCACAAATAGAATCTTATGAATGATCAGTCTCATGAGCCACGAAACCACATAAAGATTTCTTTATGTTTGAGATTCTGATTATTTAACTCACCATCACTGGGTCTTGTGCATACATACTAGGAAAACATTGCACTGCTAAGATACACTTTCCTCCTTTGTTTGAGACAGGGTCTCTCTAGTCTGGCTTCCAGATGATGATGTTTTGATCTCTGTCTTCTTGGTGTTGGGATTGCAGGTGTGAGCCACTAAACATGGTTTTTATTATTTTATTTTTATTTTATGTGTATGAGTGCATTGCCTGCCAGTATGTCAGTGTACCTGTGTCACATAATGCCCATGGAGGTCAGAAGAGAGTGTTGGATCCCGTAGAAATGGAGTTACTAATGGTAACAGGATTTGAACCCAGCTCCTCTACAAGTGCAGCCGGTTCTCTTAATCACTAAGCCATCTCTCTAGCCCCTTACAAGGCTTTTTAAATATGGTTAGTCCCACACTTAATTTTCATTTTTTCCTACATTTGAAAAGAGCATGAATTTGTGTCTCAGTAGGCAGTTTGGCTGGCTTATGATTCACTTATATTGTGACCTTTTGCCAAGGCTGACAAGATTGCCAACTTTAGGCCAACTGATAATTGCCTCTGTCTGCTGTCTGTTTCTTCTCAGCTGTGCTCTTAGGTGTTTTCACCCAATGAAGAGAAGAAGTCTTTGTGAACAGAACTTAATCATTTGTTGGTTACTAGGCAACTTGTCCCTATAGCTTAAGAAGGGCATTTTATCAATTCTGCTGCCAGTCAATTGGCACAGAACATTAGGGAGGACCCTCGGCCTAAGGATTCAATGATCTGAACGGAACACACTCTCTGTTTCTAGGTGGCTTCACCATCAAAAGAAAGAAAAGCAGAAATACAGTCAAGTTGTTGACCTATCCAGATAATTCCATTTAAGAAAAAGTTTAGAGTTTATTTTTCTCATTGCTGTGAGCAAATATCTTTTTTTTGTTGTTGTTGAGACAGTGTCTCCCTTTAGTCCTAATTGGCCTGGAGATTGCTCTGTAGACCAGGCTGGCCTTGAACTCACAATTTACCTGCCCCTGCCTCCCGAGTGCTGGGATTAAAGGCATGCACCATCATACCCTGTGACCAAATATCTGTTTTTTTGTTTTGTTTTGTTTTGTTTGTTTGTTTGTGGGTTTTTTTGGTGTTTTTGAGACAGGGTCTCCCTTTAGTTCCAGCTGGCCTGGAGCTTGCTCTGTAGACCAGGCTGGCCTTGAACTCACAGAGATCTGCCTGCCTCTGCCTCCTGAGTGCAAGGGTGGAAAGATCTATGCTGGTTCCTGATTGGAGGATATAGTCCACCATGGTGGTGAAGGCATGGTGAGATTTATGGAAACTCACAGCTGTGGGAATTGGATGATCTTGGGCTGGAAACAGACCAGGCTATAACTCCTAAGGCCTGCCTGTGGCCACATGTTTGCTAGCTAGCTAGAGCCCCTGTCCAAAAGGTTACACGGCTATCTTGAAACAGTGCCACTAGCAGGACACCAACTGTTTAAACACATGAGCCTATGGGGGACATTTTGTATTTGGAGCAGAGCAAATAATTTATTTAGAAATAATTCCTTTCCGGGCATGGTGGTACACGCAGGCAGATCTCTGTGAGGTCAAGGACAGCCTGATCACAAAGTGAGTTCTAGGCCTGCTGGGGCTGCAGGGGGACCCTGTCTCCAAAAAGACTGAAAATATTCCTGTAGAATATTCAAGCAAACTTAGAAAATGGAAGTGAGTGTGGCCTCTGCTTCAGACCCTGTTCCCTCTGGCTTGATTCAAATTTGTTTTCCTGATTCAAATTTGTCTTCTCTTACCTATTTTGAACTCTTCTATTTTCTGCAGACAATTAGTGTTCATAATGGTTCATAATTTACAGTAAAATCAAAGTTGTCTAACAGTATGGAAACATCTTAAGATAACTGTTTCTGCTTAGCTATGTAACATTAAATGCCCACTGAAATTTCTACATGTAGGCAACCGTAGATGAAAGATATTTTTCACTGCATATAATCTGGATAGAAATTTTGACAGTGGGCTGTGCACAGAAAGATTTCCTCTGTGTGATTTAAGATATGTAGACTACGTGTTGATGTAAGATAGACAAGTGAGGGAAGAATCAGAAATTTGCCAAGCCTTCATAATGTTTTTTTTGAGACAGGGTCTCACTATGTAGCACTGGCTAGCCTGAAATTTTCTATGTAGACCAGGGTAACCTCAAACTCACGGAGATCTGCCTACCTCTGTCTCCTGAGTGGTGGGATTAAAGGCATGTACCACCATGCTTAGTCTCATAATTTACTTTTTTTGGAACTGGAGTTATAGATGGTTGTTAGCCACCACATGGGTGCTGGGAACTGAACTCGGGTCTTCTGCAAGAAAAGCCAGTGCTCTCAACCACTGAGCCATCTCCCCAGCCCCTCATCATTTGCTTTTTAAACAAAGCTTTCAGAGGATTTAGGGGCTAGGAGGATGCCAGTGATCACTAAGCCAAAGAGATGCCAGAGAAGATCAGGAACTTGTCCATAACCTCAGCTTTCTGATTCCTAATTTAGTGCTCATTTCACTTCTACTTTGACTTGGCATCTCTCTCTGAACCCAGAGTTCCCCTAGTCCAGTTAGCTCGTTTGCTGCAGGGATTCCACCTTCTGATTGCTGGCATTACAGATGGGTTGCCACACATACCTGACTTTCATATGGGTTCTGGGGATTCACACTTCAGTCCTCACACTTGAGCAGCAGGCACTTTACCTGCTGACCCATCACACCAGCCTTCAAACTATACTTTTTAAACAAAGTTTTCAGAAGATTTAGTGGCTAGGAGGATGCCAGTAGTCAGTAAGCCAGAAGGATACCAGAGAAGATGAGTGACTGGCTCATAAGCTCAGCTTTGATATAGTGCTCATTCCACTCAATCAGGCAAGGGACAGTGCAAGACAATGGTCCCAGTGGCTTCATGAAGCATGTTCAGTCTCTTAGACAAGAAAGGCAACTTTTATTTTTATTTTTTAATTTTTTATTATTTTATGTGTATGAGTGTACTGTCTGCATGTAGGTAGGTGTATCTGTGTCGTGCAATGCTGTGGAGGTCAGAAGAGGGTCTCGGATTCTCCTGGAACTGGAGTTAAAGACACTTCTTAGCCGCCATGTGGGTGCTGGGAATCAAACCCGGGTCCTCTGCAAGAGCAGTCAGTGTTCTTAACTGCTGAGCCATCTCTCAGCCCCAAGAAAAGCAACTTTAAAAAATTTTTTTTATTTATTTCTGTATGTGTAAGAATATACTGTCTGCATGCAGATTTGTGCACCCGTGTCGTGCAATGCCGCGGAGGTCAGAAGAGGGTGTCGGATTCCCCTGGAACTGGAGTTCTCCTGGAATTGGAGTTTCGGACTGTTCTCGCCCACCATGTGGGTGTTAGGAATCGAACCCGGGTCCTCTGTAAGAGCGGTCGGCGCTCTTAACCGCTAAGCCATCTCTCCAGCCCAAGAAAAGCAACTTTTATATGCACTGATGTTCATACAAAATGACGGCATGAATCTGCTTGCAAAGTATTTTGTCTTATACATGTGTGCACTGGAATCAACTTACTTTGAGCCTGACTGCACTGCTTCTTGGCTATGTGATCTTAACCAAGCACCTCGTTTCTTTGTCTGTAAAACAGCGTTATCAAACAGTCTATTTCACATGATTGTGAGGACAGCAAGAGGTGATATATGTGCTGGTTCACAGGGTGCTTGCCTGTTATAGTTTGGCTCTTGCAGAAGCTAACCTTAATCAAAGGCACGGTGCAATTGTTTATGGAGGAGGTGACCTCACTAAGCCTCCAGGAAGGTACAGAAGTGAGAAGGAGAAAGGAGGTAAGGCAAAAGAGGGATGCTATCAAACAAGTTGCCACTGTTGGCAGCCAGAACTTCATCCTTCAGACCAGTACCGAGTTCTGTTCCCCAGTGTGTGGGGAGCTGGGCTGTTTACCATCATCTTCAGACAGCCCTTGTCTTAATGGCGGTTAGGGCCTTAGCCAGCTAGTTTCTTGCCCTCTGTCCCACCATAGTGGTCAGGTAGAGGAAGAGTGGGCAGCAGTGTCAGAGAAAGCCCTAGGCACTAAGGGGCAGGTGCTGCTGGCAGTGGGAAGCTCAGATTGTGGTAAGGGACTCCGAGTGAGAGCTGTGCAGAGTCTGGCCGTGGCAACCGTGCCATGCAAAACACATTTACTCTGACTCTTAAAATATTATTATAAAGTGACCTTTGAGGTTCTTTCATGGTTGTCTGGGCACAGAAAATGTGTTTGTTGTGAGCATCTGCTGATTCTGTTTGTGGCACATCCTTTCCCTTGGCTTCCTGAGAGAAACTTACCTCCTGCCTTATAGAGGATATGGCCTCCATCTTCTCTCTTTAGAAGATATGGCCTCCATCTTCTCCCTTTAGAGGATATGGTCTCCATCTTCTCCCTTTAGAGAATATGGCCTCCATCTTCTCCCTTTAGAGGACATGACCTCCATCTTCTCCCTTTAGAGGATACGGCCTCCATCTTCTCCCTTTAGAGGATATGGCCTCCATCTTCTCCCTTTAGAGGATATGGCCTCCTGACAGAACACTCCCAGCCAGCTGGCCACAGGGACTGAATCGGAGGTGAGTTCAGGACCCTAGAAGTAAGCATGGTACTTTCTCAGAGTATCAGTATCCTCTTGGGACTTAGCTGCTAGAGCTGTTCATTGAATTTTTTTCTTCTGTGTAACAAGGAGCTATGAGTTCTGGGCTATTGACAGTTATCTTGCTCTCTGTGGGAAAAAGGGTAGAGGAAGAAGAGGAAGAGGAGGAAGAAGAGGAGGAGGAGGAAGAGGGGGAGGAGGGAGAAGAGGAGTAGATAAGGGGGACAGGGAGGAGGGGGAGGTGGTCCTGGAAGACACTATTTTATCTCTCCCCAAATACACCTCTGGTTGAAGTGAGCTCTTCCTCTGGACCTATCAGTTATAAGAGATAATGTATCTGTTGCCGTCACTATTAACAAGAGTCCTGGTAAAGCATTTAATATATATTGCAAGCATGTCATGCTGTAAGATATCTCTTTTTGAAATTTATTTATATCTTAAGTATAGGAATGTTTTACCTGTACGTATGGGAGTGTGTCACATGCATGTTATGTCCATGGAGGTCATAGGAGGCCATTGGGTTCCCTGGAACTGGAGTTAGAGATGGTTGTTAGCTGCCATGTGAGTGGTGGGAACTGAACCCTGGCTCTGCTCCAGGAGCAGCCAGTGCTCTTAACCACTGAGCATCTCTCCAACCTCTCTAAGGTATCTCTTTTTTTTGAGATTTTTTTTGACACAGGGTCTCCCTTTAGTCCCAACTGGCCTGGAGCTCGCTATATAGGCCAGGTTGGCCACCATGTGGGTGCTGGGAATTGAACCCAGATCCTCCTTAAGAGCAGCCAGTGCTCTTAACCCCTGAGCCATCTCTCCAGTCCCATCTGTAAGATATCTCTTAACAACAATATGTGCAGCATATATTCCTGAATAGTTGTAAAAGCTGCTGATCCAGGTGTTGGGGAAGTCTTCAGTGTACCCCAGGACATCCTTTCATTTGGGTTTTGGTAACTCATATGCTATTGCTCAGCCACAGCATGGAATAACTTTACATCCCACCCAAGAGAAAGTTACACTGTTTTCAGTCCTTTCAATCCTAACTTCATGAAGGAGCAAGTCTCTGCTTGGTCCTGGAGTCTTTAGCAGCTGTCATGTGGGTACTGGGAACCAGACCCTGAGTCTCGTGCAAGAGCAGGGAGTGCTCTTAACCACAGAGCTGTCTTTCTAGCCCCTGAATTGTAATTTAAAAATATGGCAAAATTTGAGGAACTTGAGGCATAGCTTAGCAGTAGAGTACGTACTTAGTATGTTCAATCTTCAGGACCAAGAGGGACAAGATGTCAGAGCCAGGGGTTATGGCATGTATCTGTAATCCTAGTAGTTGACAGGCTAAGGCAGGAGGATCAAGAGTTCAAAGTCAGCCTGGGTTACATAGTGAGATGCTGTCTCAAAACAAAATGGTGTGCTAATTTGAAAATTGGGTAGGTTCAAAGGGAAAATATAGCATAAGGATAGTCAATATAAGAAAAGTGGTATAATTGGATGGCAAAAGTCATACATGTAGTCTTAAAGACTGCAAATGGAAATCATTTGCTTAGTACAAAGAGTGTTGCTGCTTGCACAGGGGAGACAGAGAATAACCAAGTATACATTCAGATTCTTGTATTCCCACACTCTGATGTATTTTGTCTGATGTGATTTTTTTTCAAAGCCAATTTTTATTGAAGCTTTGTGCATTTCATACAAAATTTCCAATCAAATCTAGATCTGTGCCCTCCTCCCTAACCCCATGCCACCAGAGCTCATGCATTCTTCCAAACATGTTTTTAATCTTTTTCTCAGTCTCTTTTAGAATTTTCAATGCAGAAGTTTACTCTTTCAAACAGAAGTTCACAGTTTCAGTCAGTTCTTTGATCCAGTCTTGTTGTTGTTGTTATTCCTTCCAATATGCATCACTTCAAAATATGCACATACGCATGCCACATATATCATAGGTTTTTAGCATCTTCAGTTTATGATTTTTTTCTTTATTAGGCTGAAAGATATCATGTTTGAAGTCTCCTCCTTGGCAAGCCCAAACAACCATCAGTTCTGCCCTTGTGTTCCACATTGGGGTTTTCCCTTCCCATGGTCACCAAATGAGGTTCAGTAAGCACCAAGTCCTGTCTTGATCTTCCTGTATTGGTCTCTGTGATACAGCCTGGGTAGTCCAACAATGGCAGTCTATGCTCTGAAGAGGCTGAAACCCTAGTAGTAGCTCAGTCCACAAGCTGGATGTCTCAGCAGTCCCCATCTGGCACTGAAGATTTGGAGGATTCTTGGAGAGACTGATGCAATTTTTGACTAAAAGACAAAACTGGTTTATTGAGGGAGGAGTCTTGACTCATTTGGGGGTGAAAACACAAGACACTTCCATCTTTCCCAAACACTGCTTTCAACTCTGAGTCCCCTACCCACAGGGAACTAGGGGTTCTTAACATTTCAGGTTGATTCTTATTTTTTTTCCCAGTAATTAAAAAGTCACTCTACTTTTGTAACAAGTTTCACCCTGTTGTATTCATATCTCTTTGCTCTCTCCAGCAATGGCTGGGGTGGGCTCCAGAATCTCAGGTTGGAGATAACATGGTTTGCTTTCCTACACCCCTCTCTCTCTCCTCCATGAATGGCTTCACTGGTGCTGAAGTGGGGACGAGGGAGAAATAAGCTTCTCATTTCACCTCAGGTCTTAGTTCCTCCTGGGTAGCTGGCACTGTTCTTGTCTATAGGCCGAATGCAGGCAAGTGATGGCTATACCATATACCTCTCTGATTGTAACCATCCTAACATTCTAAAGAGATGTTTGTGCCTCCACCTTCAACAGTCAGACTCTTGAAACAAAGCAAGCCAAGAAACTGGAATTTCTTCTAGGGCTCTCATGCTGGAAGAAGGAGAAGGTTGAAGCCTGGTGCTAGGCAGAGAGGGAACTTGTCTCCTAGAGAGAGATTTGATCCAGTGTAGACAACTTGGAGAGACTGAAGCTGAGCAAGTGATGGAGGGGACCACACTTTGACCAGGACTGCTTAGCTGTGCATACCTCAGGCCCTCTACTTAAATCTAAATTGTATCTCAGGACCCCAAAGATGGACTTGGGGGGGCACTTTACCCATCTCCCCAATGTAACCATATTAAATAAATCTTTTTCCAATTTTTGCTGTTAATTTGGCTTATTTATTTATTTATTATTAGCACTTTAAAAAAATTTATTTATTTCTGTATGTGTATCAATGCACTGTCTGCATGCAGGTTTGTGCACCTGTGTCGTGCAATGCTGCAGAGGTCAGAAGAGGGCGTCAGATTCCTCTGGAACTGGAGTTCTCCCTAAATCGGTGTCCCAGACAGTTCTCAGCCAAATTTGGCTCTTTTAATTGGTTTATTAAGGACAGATAGCTGAGTCTGGTTTGTGGTAATATAGTAAAAATCAGGAAAGAGCCAGAGACCCTGATACTATGGTTTTTCATATCAATTCAGGAGATCTCCTATCTTTAGACTTTCAGAAGAAGAAAATTTTGGCGTTTTCCATTACTCAATGTTATACATAATCCTAGGCAATCATTGCCAGGCTTCTTGTAGTGCTCAGACTTGATTATGGAAGTGAATTTTCCTATAAACAAACTATATGGATCACTTGGAGTCTTCAATCATTGCAGCATACTCACAGGGGTTGGACTGAAAAATATGCTAATATTTTTACTTTTGTCCTTTGGTACTTTCATAGTTTCTGACAGAAGCAATTTAATATTTGACTGGAAACAAAATGAACTAACATTAAATTTTTTTAGAGATTGCCTTTTGGGGGGGTAATTCAGAATAATTCTTCTAAGAGTGCTAACGTTTGGAGATAGTATGGAACCATTATAAAATGAAGACTTATTAGATGGGCCTCCATGGGCTTTAGTGCTCTTCACTAGTTGTTTGAACTTGACCAAGGCATCCCTCTGAGCCTCAGTTTATTAAGTTTTAATATGAAAGAGTAATTTGTAATAAGCTTTCCTTCCAGCTCTTTATTGCCATGAAAAAATTATTTGTGTGATTTTTTTTTAAAAGCACAGCCTTTTCCCAGTGTTCCAAGAAAGGCCCAAACTATAAAATGTTAGTGTCTGAGCTGTCAGACTGCTGCATAGAAACTGGCAGGTTTACTGTTGCTGATTTCACTGATATTTTGTTCTTAGAAAATTACTCATGGGCGTAAACCAAATTCAAGCACCCATATTGTTAAGACTGTAATTTATTACAAATGAAGAGTTTCAGAGTGAGGAAATAAATTACTCTCTTTGGAGAATCATTCTTCTTGGAGTGGGGTATCTTACATTATACCTATAAGAAGTTGTTGATATAAAGAAAAGATAGACACAGCAAAAAAAGAGATAGGTCATATTAAACATACCCTTCTCAAGTAGATAAGAATCAGAGGCTGCACTCTGATAAGTTTAATTCTATCTGCAATTCAAATGATAAGACTATTTCCTAAAATATATTTATATGAGCAAAATCAATGCTGACTATAAGGAAGCTGAAAACAAGTAACATTAAATAAGCAAGGAACAATGTCATTTTCCAAACTTTTCCAATCAATTTCTTGTTTGAGATTATTTTAAGCTCTTTCACTTTATATTTATCCAGTGCCCAGGTACTTCACTTTGATAACAGGAATAATCAAACAGGATCTAGGGAGACAGCTTAGCTGGCAAAGTGCTTGATGTGTAAATATGGGGACCCGAGTTTAATCCCCAGCATTCATAAAAAGAAAGGCCATGGTCATCCCTGTGTTGGGGTAGTAGAGACCGAAGAATACCTGGACTTGCTGGCCAGACAGATCAGCTAACTCAACTGAGCTTGAGGTTAAGTGAGAAACCTTATCTCAAAAACTAAGGTCGAGAGTTTTGAAGAAGATACTAATGTCAAACTTTATCCTCTACATGTATACATTTAGCCACACACAAATATGCAAGCACACATATGTGAATTTGTACATACACAAGAAATAAACATATCCAGAATCCTCTTATACTATCTCATTTCATGCTGTTCCTCCTCCTCCTCCTCCTCCTCCTCCTCCTCCTCCTCCTCCTCTTCCTCCTCCTCCTTTCTTTTCTTCTTTTTGGTCTTTTTGAGACAGGGTCTCCCTTATAGCCCCAGCTGGCCTAGAACTCACTCACTATGTAGACCATGATGGCTTTGAACTCATAGAAATCTGCCCATCTTTGCCTCCTCAGTGTTGGGGTTAAATGTGTGTCCCACCATGCCCAGCACTTAAACAGTTAAGATTCTCTTGTGGAACTTGTGGGCCCTCCTTCCCAGACATTCTGATTGAATTGTCTTTGGGTTGGGCTTAGGCAGTGGTATTTCTTTTCACATTCCCCCTGGTGATACTCATAGGCCACAGAGTTGCAAAACATGAGGATGGACTATAATGATGTCATTAACACCCCCCCCCCCAAAGTGTAATACTCTTGCAGGTAGACTTTAATGAAAGAAATATATTACAAACTGAGGGCAATCAAGTAGACATTTTTTTTTTTTGAGACAGGGTCTCCCTATAGCCCCAGCTGTCTTGGAACTCACTATGTAGACAAAGCTGGCCTTGAACTCACAGAGATCTGCCTGCCTCTGCCTCCTGAGTGCTGGGATTAAAGGCATGTGCCACCATGCCTGGCAAGTAGATGTTTCTTTAGGACTTGTATAAATCGTGACTCTAGAGAGAACACCAAAGGGAACTCTAAGAAATACTCAAGGAATTATCAAGAAAATAGAAAATTATGGGTGTAGTGGTTTGAATGAGAATGTCCCCCATAGGCTTCAAGTATTCAGAATTTTTGTTCCCAGTTGGTGGTGCTGTTTTGAGAGACCTTAGAAGGTGTGGCCATGTTGGAGGAAGTACATCAGTGGGGGTGGGCTTAGAGAATTCAACAAGCCTCACAGTCTCCTGTGCCTCTCTCTTTTGACTTCCTGTGCTCACTGGAAGATGTGAACCTCAGCTTTCTGCTCCAGCTCCTGTCACCGTGCCTCCCTGACACAATGAACAATTCCCTGGAACTGTCAATCATAAGCTCAAATAAACTTTTCCTTTTATAAGTTCCCTTGATTATTGTGGTTTTATCACAGCAACAGAAAAGTGACTATCTATCTATCTATCTATCTATCTATCTATCTATCTATCTATCTATCTATCATCTATCTATCTACCCAGAAATGAAACAGAGTTATCCCTTATCAAAAGTAGTGTTGACATCATGTACTTTTTCCTGATATGATGTCGTATATGGGACAATTCACCTCTACAATAATCTTTCTCCAAATCTATAGCCTCAATTTAGATAGAAGAAAATGTTAGACAAACGCAAATTCAGAGTATCCTGTAAGATACACAACCAGTACTTTTCAAAGTGGTGAGATCACAAAATATGAAAACTACAAAGGCATTATCAAAGAATTAGAGGAGACTAAGGAAACAGGATTAAATGGAAGGTGGTAGTTCTGGAATCATTTTGGGGACTGAGAAAGCTCTCATGTGTGGAAAGACTTGAGACATCCTATTAAAAGTCTGTCATTAGTTCTTCTGTGTTTTGCTTTTTCCCTAGGTTTGATACTGTGTTGAATAGCTTGGGTTGTCAGTTTGGCACATGGAAATGGAGGGGGAACCTCAACTGCAGAATTACTTCTTTCAAACTGACATATGGCCATGTCTTGTTAGGGGGTGGTAAGAAATAGTTAATCAGAAAGAAAGCATTAACTGTAAAATTGAATTAGCTAAAACAAGCCTGGTTCCCATGACTACGTTTACCCCAATACAGTCCGGCCCTGAGTTCCTAGTTCCCACAACTACCTGAGGTCAGGATGAAGTTCCCCAGCCCTGAAGGAGTGCTTTCTACCCCCTAAAGAGCCCATTCCTCTCCAAGGGGCTTCACACTGCTAAACACAACCAAACAGCTTAAAGGTCACCACTGCTTGCACTGTGTTTCTACAGCTTCGAAATTGTGTTTCTATAAAATCAACAAATTCCTCTAGTTTGTGGTTTTTGTCCTTAAAAGCTTTCTGTAACAGACAGTTGAGGTCACACCCATCCGTGTGTGGAGTGGGTTGCGTCCCTGATGCATCAACAATTGACCCCCTGATGCATCAGTTTTCTTAGTTGGGTTCTGGTGCACCCGCAAATTAAATAAATTTTGTATTTTTGAATCCTGGGCTTAAGAGTTTTTCTGTGCAATTTTTGGACCCAACAGTCTGTGAGGCATTTTCTTGATTGTTGAGTGATATGGGTGGGCTCTGGGCAAGTGGTCATGGGTTGTATAAGAAAGAAGACTGTGCAGGCAGAGAAGCAAGCTAGTAAGCACCATTCTTCCATTGTCTGTGCTTCAGTGCCTGCCTCTGGGTTCCTGCCCTGGGTTTCTGTCCTGACTTCACTCAGTAATGGACTGTGACCTTGGAGTTGTAAGCTGAAATAAACTCTTTTCTTCCCCAAATTGGTTTTGATCAGAGTGTTTTATCACAGCAATAGAAAGCTAACTTAGTTTTCCTGACACCAAGAGGAAGGCCGAGCCAGTCCAAATTAGCAGGGGCAGACTTTATTAATGTAAAGGAAAGGAAATGCCAAAGGAAGGAAATATGCTCTTGGGCAAAACTCAAAGGCTCATGGGAGGGGAAAGAAGTGAAGGAAGTAAAAGGTGTGCAGTGAAAGTGGAAGGGAAACTCTGGAGTGAAAGTCTGAGGGAGACGCGCTTCCTGGGTATTGGACAAGGAAGGGGACATGGTGTGGACAAGGAAGGGGACATGGTGTGGTGTTGGAGTCTGGGCAATTAAGCCAGGTGGAAACCCTGATAGTAAAACTCGAATCCAGTGATCTCTTTGGGATCAGGTGTTAATCTCCTCAGGTGCCTTGCATAGACTTTCTTTTCCCACTTTAGTGAACACAGGGCTTGGCTGAAAGATCTAAGTGTGCACCTCATGTTCCACACCATCTCAATTCCCATCTCGAGGCCTCCAGCCTAACACTAACCAGAACAGATACTTATACAATGGATATAGAATTTATTAATGTAAAAAAAGAGTGTTTATTAATGTTCTTTTCAGCCTTCAAATGAGTTTAAAACTATTTAAAAAAAATGCTCTGTTTCTCAGATGTTATGCATGTTTAAAGATGGGGTAATTGAGGCACTGTGTGGTTGATTTTCTATGCATGAAATAAGTGGTGTACGTGGTCTTTCCTCTCATTCTGTGTCACCACAAAGGTTATCTTCTTTCTTTAATCGGCTGTCTTTTAAGCCATGTTTCCCCAAACAGTTTGCAAGATTGTCAAGGGATAGAATTATATTCTTTTGTTTGTTTTGTCTTAATTCCCAAGTAGATATGGAGTTTTTCCCCTTCAGATTCCCATCACCCAGGAGAACGGCTGCTTTGGGTACCATGCTCCTCCTGCAGTTGTCAGTTGGGATACCTTTCTTTTCTCAAGCATACCTGTTCTTCACTGTCTTCACATTCTCTTTTCCAAAGTCATTGAGGTATAGTGTGTGATAACTCAGCAAGTACTTCCCCATAACTTCCCAGCTCTGAGTAGAGGTAGGCAAAGAGCTGATCCAAAAAGATGTTTGGGAAGGCTTCCAGAGTGGGCATATTTGGAGGGATCTGCATGCCCCCCTTTTTCCTGGGGTCCTGAACGCTGCCAAAGTCAGTGCAGGTAAGCCGCTGTAACAGTCCTCCCCAATGTCTCCTTGCCACATTTCATCAGCTTAGTATTTCGTATGTAAAATTCTCATCAACAAGGGTGGTGGTGTGGTCCAGCTTAGCTCTACATAGTGTTTGAAAGATCTGGTTTATGCAGGCTTCACAGTCTTTCATCTATGACCATGTGGCTACCTGGGCATGAACATTCAGCTAGTGCATGGTGGGAGTGAAAGCAAGGAGGACTGCCATGAAGCATTACATGGGCCAGGCTCGTAGGTTCCCCATGTTACTCTGTTCACATTCTGTAAACTGTAACCTCAAGGGAGGCTGGGAAATAGAGTCTAGCTAGCTGTAGAGGAAGAGGCTATGGGTTTGGTAATCTGGTATGGGCATGTCTGATCTGAGCTTAGGTGTGTGTGTATGTGTGTGTGTGTGTGTGTGTGTGTGTGTGTGAGCTAACATTCCAGACAGCATGTTCCAGAGGCACAAGAGAGAGCCACAGGACCACTCTGTTTACCCCCATGAGTTGGGATGATGTGATGATACAAAGGCCTGGGATTGGCTGCTGGGAGGTGATGTCATACTGCCTATATAATGACATGCTGCATTTGAATAAAGTGGCATTCGTACTTGGAATTGCGCCCTGCCATGTGTCCTTGGGCCATGTTTCTGTGTGTGTGCTTTCTTCATGGAACTGACACCTTATTACAGCAACTGGCCCTTCCAAATGTGGAGCTTGAAGGACTCCTGGAGAGATTTGGTTATGCAAACCCCATAATCCTGGTTCTTTGCTACTAACCTTTCTCTCTCCTTCTTAATTTCTACTTTGTGCAAACATGGGGCTGGTTCCCATGATTGATTGGGTGTCTGCAAGGCTAACAACCTGGGGTTATGAGGTTTTGCATGTGCGGAGGCCACGAAAGCTAGCAGATCCCTGGCCTGTTTCATGAAGCATCAGCTTGTGTGGAGGCTATAACAATCAGCAATTTCCTGGCCTGCTGTAAGGCTCCAGAGTTATTATCTTTCCACAATGAGTTTGCCCACAAAGCCATCAGCTTGCATGGGGGGCTATGGAAACCAACAATTTCCTGGCCTGGTGTGGCTAGAGGGTTACCATCTCCTCAGCCATGGGTTTGCAGGTTGTTTGCACATGCAGGCTGTGGAAGCCAGCAGCTTCCCAGCTAAGTTTGACCATGAAGCCCATCGGCTTCATGGTTGTGTGCCAGCTACAGGGCTAGTCAATCCTGCAGTCATGAGGCTACCAGCCTCAGGCAAGCTGCTGCTGAAAACTGGCCTGACTACCCTGGCTTGATCTAGGCAGCTGGTTGTTCAAGCCCTTTTTTTAAAAAATTTTTTTTATTTCTGTATGTGTATGAATGTACTGTCTGCATGCAAGTTTGTGCACCCGTGTCGCGCAATGCCGCGGAAGTCAGAAGAGGGTGTCCAATTCCCCTGGAACTGGAGTTCTCCTGGAATTGGAGTTTCAGATGGTTCTTAGCTGCCATGTGGGTGCTAGGGATCGAACCCGGGTCCTCTGCAAGAGTGGTCAGCGCTCTTAACCACTAGGCCATCTCTCCAGCCCCTCAAGCCCTTTTTATAATGCTAATTCCTCCCCGGGCTTGCTGGCATTCCTGCCCATTTCTCTTTTAGATGCAAATCTGCAAAGAGATTTTGTCCTTTGCCATTTCTCATTTTTCCCAAAGAGACTTGTATCTGAAATATTGTATTAAAATTGCCAGTTAGGGCTGGAGAGATGGCCTAGCGGTTAAGAGCGCCGACCGCTCTTACAGAGGACGCCGGTTCGATCCCCAGCACCCACATGGCGGCTAAGAACCGTCTGAAACTCCAATTCCAGGAGAACTCCAGTTCCAGGGGAATCCGATACCCTCTTCTGACCTCCGCGGCGTT
>VZQC01000192.1:348004-484898 GCA_009823505.1 Rhizomys pruinosus | reverse complement strand
TAATTCATTCTGTAAGTCCCTGGATGTAGTTTTGGCAGAAGCACTACGTGCAGGAAAGGCAAGCCTATAGCCAGAATAAGTATCTATCATGTAAGGACAAAACTCTGTGCCCCACATGATGGAAGTGGTCCAATTCAGTCAACCTGCCACCAGTTTGCTGGCTGGTCACCCTGGGGAATAGCACTATATCGGGGGCTCAATGTTTGGTCTCTGCTGGTGGCAAATCTGGCACTCAGCAGCAGCTGTAGCCAGATAAGCATTGGTGAGTGGAAGTCCATGCTGTCGAGCCCATGCATAAACCTCCATCTCTGCCACCATGACCACTTTTGTTCATGGGCCCATTGAGCAAAAACAGGGATAGCTGGAGAAAGAGACTCACTATTCACAGAATGAGTCATCCAATATACGTGAGTATTAAAATCATCCTCTGCTGAGATCGCCTTTCAATGAGCATTTACAGGAGACACAAGTATCTTCACAACCTTTGAACATTCAGAGAGCTCTATCCACATACTTCTTTCCCAAATGTCTTTCTCACTATTTTTCCAGCCATGCTCCTTCCAAGTCCCTGACCATCTGGCCAAACCATTGGCTACACCCATGAATCAGTATATAATAAAACCTCTGGCCAGTTACTCCTGCCAGGCAAAATGCACAGTTATGTGCACTGCACGAAGTTCTGCCCACTGTGAAGACGGTCCTTCAACCAGGTGTCCTTTAGGTAGGGTTGGTTCAGAAATAGGCTGTTATTCTGCAGCTGTCCACCTCTGGTGGTGCCTGCATAGCATGAAGAACCATCAGTAAACCAGGCCCTAGTCTTCTCTTCCTCAGTAAACTGATCATAGAGCAAACCCAATGAAGCCATAGGTGGGCATGCGAAGCACAGAAGGCATTGTAATGGGAGTGGGAACCATAGGCATTTGGGAAACTTCTTCATGTAACTTGCTTGTGCCCTCAGGGCCGGCCCAGGCCCTGTCACATATGTACCACGTCCATTTGACAATGGACTGTTACTGTGCATGTCCTACTTTATGGTCTGGTGTTTCAGATAACACCCAGCTCAGGATGGGCAACTTAGGTCACATGGTGACTTGGTGGCCCATTGTCAAATGTTCATTTTCCACTAAGGCCCAATAGCAGGCTAGGAGGCGGTCTTTCAAAAAGGAGAATAGTTGTTTGCAGATGAAGGTAGAGCCTTGTTCCAAAATCCCAAGGGCCTCTGCTGTGATGCCCCTATAGGAGCCTGCCACAGAATCCAAACAGCATCTCTATCTACCACTGATACCCGCAGCCACCATGGGGTATGCTGGATCATGTGGCCCAGGGGCAGAGCAGCCTACCTGCACGGCAGCCTGGACCTGTTGAAGGAGCCTTTTCCTGATTGTTCCAAGCCCCACTCAAGTTTGCTGCCCGTTCCGGGTCACCTGATATATGGGTCATAGTAACACAGCCAGATGAGGAATGTGCTCCAGAATCCGAAAAGGCCCACCAAACTTTGTTCTTCTTTCTTGGTGGAGGGTGGGGCCAGTGCAACAACTTATTCTTCTGTACCTTAGAAGGAATATCTCTCTGCAATATCTCTGCATGCTCCACACCACTTAACTCGTAGAAACTTCACCGAGGTAGATGGCCCTTGAATTTTAACTGGATTTATTTCCCATCCTCTCGTGTGCATATGCTTTACCAACAATTCTAGACTAGCTGCTACCTCCGTTTTCACTGGGCCCAATCAGCATAACATCATCAATAATGTGGATTAGTGTGATATTATGTGGAAGAGTCAGGCGATCAAGATCCCTTCTAACTAAGTTATGGCATAAGTCTGGAGAGTTAACATACCTTGAGTTAAGACAGTAAATGTATACTGTTGACCTTGCCAGCTGAAAGCATATTGCTTCTGGTGGTCCTATGACAGCGGTATTAAAGAAAGCAATTGGTCAAGATCAAGAGCGGCATACCAGTACCAGGAGACATATTAGTCTGCTCGAGTAAGGACACCACTTCTGGTATAGTGGCTGCAATTTGTGTCACTACTTGGTTTAGTTTTTGATAGTCAACTGTCAATCTCCATGATCCATCTGTCTTTTGCAGGCCAAATTGGAGAGTTACATGGAGATGTGGTAGGAATCACACCCCTGCATCGTCAAGTCCTTGATGGTGGCACTAATCTCTGAAAATCCCTCCAGGGATACAATACTATTTTTTGGTTCACTATTTTCACTGGTAGAGGCAACACCAATGGTTTCCATTTGGCCTTATCAACCATAATAGCCCTCACTACACAGGTCAGGGAGCCAATGTGGGGGATGCTGTCCAATTTCTAATTATATCTAGCCCAAATTATACATTGCTGGGACTGGGGAAATAACCAAAGGCAGATGATTTCTGGGACCCACTGGGCCACTGTGAGTCGGACTTCAGCCAAAACTCCATAAATCACCTGACCTCCATAGGCCCCTACTTTAATTGGAGGGCCACAATGTTTTTAAGGGTCTCCTGGGATCAGTGCCAACCCAGAACCAGTATCCAAAAGGCCTCAAAAAGTCTGATTAATTCCTTTTCCCCAGTGTACAAATACCCTAGTAAAAGGCCTCAGTCCCTCTGGGGAAGGACAGGAGAAAGGCTAACAGTATAACTCTTGGTATTGTGACAAGGTCCATCCTCATTGGAACCACGCCAAGCCTTCCTTCAAGGGGTTCTGGGTCTGTGAACTTTCTCAAGTCTGGAAACTGGTCAACTGGGCAGGATTCACTACTCCTAAAATCCAATGTTAACTTCCTGCCATGTGTTCTAGAGCGTTTCTTCTTATACAGATCAAATAAAAACTTAGTAGGCTCTTATGTATTTGATTCCTGAGAACATCATGATTAATTAGCCAGTTCAAAAGACCATTTCAGGTCAATGCCATTAAAAGCTTGTTTGTGTAATCGTCAGGGTTCTCTAAAGAAACAGAAGCACAGGATGAGTATATAAAACTATATACAATTTATTGATTTGCTCAACATGACGGAGCTCAACAGTAGCGCGAACTGGAGAGGCTGGGAAGCCAGGGAACTGCTCAGCCCGCAAGGGCTGGATGTCCCAGGAGTCCCAGTCTAGTGCTGAAGGCCTGAATGGATTCGAGAGATCTGCCGGTCTCAGTACACGGTGGGATCCGAAAGGGTTGATCACAGCACAAGACAAACTCACCAGATGAGTGAGGCAAGCCGCAGGAGAAATAAAAGGACAAGCTCCCGCTGCTGTGGCCTTAAATACTGCCTGGCCGGCATAAGGTACACCCACATTGGGTGGGCCATCCGGGTGAGGTGGTCCAATCAGAAGACCCTTTTCTATTATTTGTTCCTTAGTCCAGTCAAGTTGACACCCAGGATAACCATCACATTTTGCCTTTGCCACCCATTATGATAATTATGTTAACTATGCTCATCTGGTCTTCAGCAATTCAGTGCTGCACCTGACGCCTACCCTGAAGTCCTGTTAAAAAAGACCTACTACGTGTAAATTTAATTTATGCAAGTGAGCAACAACTAATCTAACTGTAAGATCTGGCATAAGAAAGAGCAAAAACAAAGCTCTTCAAGGTGTTCTGGTGTCTCTCGCAGTACTTTCCATCTTAATAAACTCAGTGAAAGGCATATCCTCTAGGTCCTCATATTGTGGAGAATTGGTTTTACACTTCGAATCCACTCAAAGCATGCACATCTGCCTGAACCTCACAATCCCGTCATCAATACTAAGGCAAGGAATATCACACATCTCTAACTCACTGTTAGTAGGGCGTGTTTTAATAAATATGTCAGCAAACCATTCAAATAAACTTTTTAACACCTTTTTTAACTACTCGAGCTTCCATGTTAAACCTAGAATCTCTACTCCGTGGGCTTATATCAATAAACTCAGTCAGATCAATTTTATATTCCTTCCACCACATTATCCCACACCCTTAAAATTCATTTCCACACATATTCCTTAGGCTTCTGGTATGCCGGAATGAATCGGCAAACTCAATTAATTTCGTTAGTGGTATAGCGCACCTCTTTGTGGATCACACTTTCTATCTCACTTTGAGGGGCTTGCTTAGACTCAATCTGGTTATAGGTCTAGAGGCAACAATTGTTGGGCCCTGAGGGAACATTAGCTCCCACTGGGAAGGGGATATTTTTCGTCAGGCAAAAGGGTGGGGAGGAAGGATCTGCAAGGTGTGTATTCTCTGCTGAGGGTGGGGAGATTGAATTTCCGGCAGGATAAAGAAAATCCCTCAGGGTTCAAAATCCTCATCAACATGTTTCTCCCACACATCTCCATCCCAAGTTTCCAGGGTTCCACCCTTTCCCCACCAGTGCTCTCACTTTAACTGCTGACACTTGTCATGGCTAGGAATTAAATTTGCATTGGAATCACAGCCAAACATATATTAAGGGCTCCTTAATATTTTTTCTGCAGCTTTAGCTCTTTGGATGCTGGAGAGAAGATGCTCTTCCGAGCACACTTGGAAACTTTAACTGTGTTTTCAAAACTGGAGCTGGTCATTTTTATCACTGAGCGCCTTATTTTCCTCTATCACTTTTTCCAGGAATGCTAGGAGCAACAAGGCAACATCATAATTTTCCTTATTTTTCTGCAATGTCTCAAATGTTTGTTTTTATATATAGAGTCACTAATGCCACTTGCGTGCTTCTCACAGGAGGCAAGTTAGGTGATCAAAAATGGATCTAATCTTCTAATTACTTCAAATAGTCCTGAACAAGGATTATCATGCCTGCTTCATGCCACCAGGAAAGGCTTCAGTAACTCTAGGCTTCAATGGGTTGTAGAGCTGGCTCCAAGAGACTAACCAAGCCCCCTAAAAGAATTCATCCTTTAATTTTGTTTCTCTAGAAACACTCCTGGTACCAAAATCTGTATTAGTCCAGGTTCTCTAAAGAAACAGAAGCAACAAGGAATGAATATATAGCGATATACAATTTATTGATTTGCACACATGACAGAGTTCAAGGAGTCCAACAGTAGCTTTGCACCACACTGGAAAGGTCGAGAATCCAGGGAAACTGCTCAGTCCGAAAGGCTGGGTGTCTCAGTAGTACCAATCTAGTGCTGAAGGCCGAATGGATTCCAGAAACTGCCCGTCTCAATACATGCTGGGATCCGAAAGGTTGATCACAGAGCAAGAGAAACTCACCATATGAGAGAGGCAAGCAGCTGGAGAAAAAGAAGACCAGCTTCCTTCTGCCATGGCCTTTTATACGCCTGCCCGCTGAAGGTAACGAACGCCCACTTTTGGGGTGGGTCATCTGGGTTGAGGTGGTCCCATCCAAACAATCCTTTTTCCTTTAATTTGTCCTATCCCCGGCAAGGTGACACACAGATTAATAACCATCACACCAGGCATGTGGCACACGCCGTTATCCCAGCTAACGTGGGAGGCAGAGGCAAGGTGGGTCCTGTGAGTTCAAGGCCAACAACCTGGTCTACATAAGTCGTTTCCGGGCCGGCTGGGACTAAAAGGAGGCCCTGTCTCAAAAAGACAAAAAAAAATTTTTTTTTTTTTTTTTTTTTTGATGGCCTAGCAGTTAAGATGCCAACCACTCTTGCAGAGGACCTGTTCAAATCCCAGCAACACCAAATGGGAAGATGAGAAACATCTTTAACTCCAGTTTCCAGAGAATCCAACACCTCTTCTGACCTCGGCAGCCCTGCAATGATGCAAGTTGCAACAAACCTACAATGCAGACAGTCATTCATACACATACAAAAATAAATAAAATTTAAAAAATATAAAATAAAATTTGGCTTTTGGGGGCTGCAGCATCTGCTGTGAAAATGCCTTAATTTTCACTAAGAAAGTCTGAGCCTCAGCCTGCCAGAGTTACCCAGAAACGTAATTTGAATTCAAAAGTGCCTAGGAAGCCATGGCTCTAGGGCATAGCCAAATTCACTGCTTCCAGTAGTGAAGCAGAAGTTGTGACAGTTGTAGAAACAAGTCTTTTGGGGGAGGGTCTTTTTTAACCCGGTCTCCTTGGCCCCAGCGGCCCTGGAACTCGCTCTGTAGACCAGGCCGGCCTTGAACTCACAAAGATCCGCCCTTCCTCTGCATTCCTGAGTGCTAGATTAACGGTGTGTGCCCCCATGCCGGCCCAAGCCGTCTTTTTAACTGGCCATTTTTACCCTTGTTTTATTTTTATGTAATTTTCTTTATTTCTTTATGTGTAATGAATGTACTGCCTGCACTGCAAGTTTGTGCACCCGTGTCGGCATATAATACATATATATATATATATTAAGTGGATATTTGTATTTTTCTCTTTTGAATGTGCAACTGAGATAAGTGTTGTCATATTTAGGTAATTAGATACTGAAGGACTAAGTGTTCCTTAAAGACATTACCACCTACTCTAAGATATAATGCTTTGCTATTGCACATGAGATACTTATAACATGTTAGGTGGAATTATGACCTTGCCATTGTTTGTAATTGACATTTAAGCATAACATAAGGAGAGGCTATTTATTGGGTGTCAAGTTGACAAGGGGTGGAGTTGTGATGGTTAATCCTGTGTGTCAACTTGACTGTACTAAGGAACAAATAAGAGAAAAAGGATGTTAGGATTGGACCACCTCAACCCGGATGGCCCACCCCAAATGTGGGCGTTACTTTCTGCCGGCAGGCAGTATAAAAGGCCATGGCAGAAGGAGCTGGTCTCTTTTCTCCTGCGGCTTGCCCCTCTCTCACTGGTGAGTTTCTCTAGCTGCTGTGATCAACCTTTCGGATCCCAGCATGTACTGAGACCGGCAGATCTCCTGGAATCCATTTGGGCCTTCAGCACTAGATTGGGACTACTGAGACACCCAGCCTTGCAGACTGAGCAGTTCCCTGGATTCTCGGCCTTTCCAGTGTGGTGCAGCTACTGTTGGACTCCTTGAACTCTGTCATGTGAGCAAATCAATAAATTGTATATAGGTATATATTCATCCTGTTGCTTCTGTTTCTTTAGAGAACCCTGACTAATACACCCGGCTAACCTCTAATATGTTATTTTGTAAACTAAAGCTGTTAAATTACATTGGAATTCTTAGTCTTTAAGGATATAAGTTAATTAAAAAATAATTACTTCTATTCCAAATGCAATTCTAGAATGCAGTTCATGTCTATATTTCAATGTGTTTTATATTTAAGACATTCAACCACTAGGTAAAACATCTTTGGAATAGACAGAGTCTTCTGTCTATCCTAGGTAAAACATCTCTAAATATTTAAAGAGAATTGGTCATTTAGAACCAGCTTCAAAACTTACTAAGACATCTTAAAGTTTGTACTTTAGAATGATGCTTTTAGAATAACTGTTCCATCTTCATATATAAAATTTCTTTAGTAAGGATTTATATAGAGATAATAGGACAGTCTATACAAGTAATAAAGGTCTAAAGGGGTTTGTTTTAATAGGCAAAGGATAAAAGTATATAAATAAGCTTAATTTCTCTAAGGTCATGTTTCAGTCAAGTAGTTTAAAACAAAATGTATATCTGGTCGAGGTTTATTTTAAAATGGTCAGGGGCTGGAGAGATAGCCTAGTGGTTAAGAGCACCGACTGCTCTTGCAGAGGACCTGGGTTTGATCCCCAGCACCCACATGGCAGCTGAGAACTGTCTGTAACTCCAATTCCAGGAGAACTCCAGTTCCAGAGGAATCTGACACCCTCTTCTGACCTCCGCAGCACTGCACGACACGGGTGCACAAACCTACATGCAGACAGTACACTCATACACATACAAAAATAAATAAAATTAAAAAAGTATATTTAAAAAATGTTCAGTATTTGGCCAAGTTTTTTCTATACATTATATGGCATTTAAAGGTTTAGTAAAAGAATAAAATGCAATAAAATAGTGAAATGCTTGTATTAAATAAAATTGGCTAAATATTTTCAATATAAATATAGTAACACAATTAATCTCATTGGGGATACAAATTGTTACTAATATTTGATGTACTCGTAAGTTGTACTAGATTCCCAGTGACATCTTTGAGATTAAGTGTACATAAGTATTCTCCATATTTTTCTGTATAATACAAATATTTCCTGTAACATTTCTTTGCCCTTAATGATAATTTGGCTCAAGAAAGACTGGGTTTTATGTCCTTAAACCAACAGTATACAGTCTGATAGCGTACAGTTTGATTAGGTTTAGTGGAACTTTACTTCTTGGTTCCTGTCTATGGGTATGTAATATAACTCTTGCCTTTTAAAAAATTATAGATCAAATATAAGAGACTGAAAATCAAGAGAGACTGTTTTGTTCATGGTACAAATACCAAAAGGGGGAGGGGAATATACCTCTCTCTGGGATGCAGTTTACGGAATACTCTCTATTCTGAACTTTTCTATTTTGAAATTAAAAAATGACAATGCCAATCCACAAGCATTGGAGCCCTCTGACAGGGCATAATGAGGTGCCATTGGTACTAATGTCTGGGCAATGGAAGGGACCACATCCCCTTCTAACATTGGGAAGAGGGGTTGCTTGTATATTCCCAGAGACAGACCAATCTGGGTGCTTGTGGAAAGTGTCCATCCTTGGACTATAAAAGCTGAACCAAGAGCCACTAGCAGAGAGATTGGTCCATCTCAATATCAAGGAGAAACAGGAGAAGTCCAAGAACAGGCCACTTCACAGGGAACCACCACAGGGTGACACATGATGGATCCTCAGACTACTTGAGTCACAGGCACAGAAGTTGCCAGACTAACTGTTCCTGCTGACATCTCTCTGGGTTCTGTTTTTTAATTAAAACAACTGCTTGCAATATGTCCCAATGAAAATTATTTCCATGTTTCATTTAACTCTGGTGTGAGAGACTTTCCAGCCTCTCCTCCCAGTTGTGAGAAGAGTCAATTATTTTGGTGGCTTCCTTTAACTGACTAACAGGTGTGAGATCTGTTGGAGGGATATATTTACCCCCCAAAAAACAAGAATAAAGAGTAAAATTAAAGAAAGTACCAAAGCCAAGTATAATAATAAAATCTTTAAAAGCTTTATGGTTAGGCAGTACATATTAGTGGAAGAGGGTTTTTGTACCAGTTATGGGCTTCTTTAACAAGGAGCTGTTGGCTTGTGGGCTCTAAAAGCACCCCAAACAAAGGCTATTTGCCTGTAATATTGGGGTACATGCAAAAAAGGATGGTAAGAGCCTACTGCCAAACACGACATGGTGTTGGCATGAAAAGAAAAAATTACATTGAGACCTTGCTCTATAAATGGACAGTTGATCTTCATAATGCCAGAGAGTGTTATACAAATCACTGGAAGGATATGGTCTCCAGTGTCATACAAGACCCATAAGCTACACCTCACTTGCTTAGAAGTAGTGGAGTTAGGGGCAGCCTAATATTTGCATACCCACCAAATCGAATTGGATACATAGCCCACTCCTTGGGGGTGGGTAGCACATGACTGACACTATAAGCTTCCATCCTCTAGTGGCTAAGAACGTTATAGACCACAAAAGAAAGCTATTACCATCTCTTTACACAAAGGCCACATTTCCTAGTCTAATAGACCATCCAACAATTTATATCTGTGCCCATAATGTGACTTGTTAATATTTGTTTAAGTGCCTGTACTTCTTGCTATTTGTGTTTTACTAATAGAATTAAGAAAGACCCCTGGATGAGCTGCCAGTCCATTGGAAGCAAAGGTTGGACAGAATCAAGTGTCTGATGTGTCACTTCAAAGAAAAATGGATTGTTTTACTTCTCACACTCTCTTGCTCCATTCTTCAAGGCCCAAGGACCACTTGCAGAAGAGGGGGGCTATCAGATTGTGAGGGCTGAAGGGTGGCTAAATTTTGAGATCACAGCAAATATGGACTGGACTTCCATTTGGTCAGCATCACTGTATGTGCAGGCATTTCCATATGGACTTGAGAGTTTGGGGTACAACCAAATTCCCTATCTGTGTAAAATTGGACACAGATGTTTACTAATTGGATTTTTGTGTAAATGTTGCTGGTATCTACTGGTTGGTTTTCTCTGTTTTAAGTTTTTATTTGGGCATTAACTAATCTTAGTATTTTCACAGAGCAGTCATGGCCATTTGGGCCAGACAAAGGCAATTGACCATCACTTCTGTGATGCTCTCTCAGCTTGTGAATGCGAATACAAAAATGGGAAGATGTAGGTGTGTCTGATCTGAGCTTGGGTGTGTGTGAGAGCTAACATTCAAGCCAGCATGTTCCAGAGGCACAAGTGAGAGCCACAGGACCTCTCTGTTTATGCCTGCAAGTTGGGATGATGTGATGATACAAAAGTCTGGGTTTGGCTGCTAGGAGGTGATGTTATGCTGCCTATATAATGACATGCTGCATTTGAATAAAGTGGCATTTGTACTTGGAATTGCACCCTGCCATGTGTCCTTGGGCTGTGCTTCTGCTTGCATGTTTTCTCCATGGCCCATTCCGCTGTGGACCTGACCCCTTATTACAATAATCTGGGTAAACACTGATGTCAAAACAGGACATCATTTATAGGAACAGACTGAACTTACACCCTGAACTATAGTGACTAAAAATAGAATTCCTGACAGCCAGAACCAGTCCTTCCACTAAACATTATCAGAAAGCATCTCCTCACTACTTTCCTGATGCTCTATTGTGTCACCCACTTTGCCCTCTGCCTAAGCAAATTGCTGGTGACAAATGCATGGTAATAAATGGGCAGAAAAGAGAACAAAGCTGCACTGCACCAATAAATCCCAGCTGTCAGGACACATCTCTAATACCTCAAGTACTGAACCTAAGTGTTTCTTGGAAGTGATCTCTCTAAACCAAATCAAGCCAGAATACACTTAACATTCACCATTTCCTGCTTTTATGTGGTACTATAGAATGAACACTGCGGGCTCTTGTCAGACCTTTTGTTTGCTTGGAATAAAGGGATGAAAATTAGGAAGAAGATGGTGAGTTTACAGGCTGTCATTGTAACTCAAGAGCAGTTTTCTTTCACACAGAAGCTAACCTTCAGGGAGGTAGGCCACAATCTAGGATTAGTTATAGCTCACGGTCTGGAAAATCCACAGGCATTTACTCAAATCAACATATCCCCAGCTCAGGCAAAGCACAGAAGTACAAAGTCACTGCAAGGAAATGTGGCCTGCTTTTATTTCCCAAGTGATGTTTTATCAATAAATTTTATAACATAAATGCAGATTTTGTTTGTTTTTCAAGAATGTTTTATCTGCAGAAATCATTGAATTATAGCTATGTCATATATAAAACTAAATTGAAAAGCAATTTTATACTATGTGAAATATTAGACATGAATTAACTAACTTTTATGCAAGAGTGGTTATATAGAACCAGAATCGAGATGTTTACAGACACACTTCCACACCAACAACTGGAACAACTGAATAATAAGTAAATGTAATTGGTTAGAACTCACTAACTTTTTGGTCCTGAGTTTTTCTCATGCTGCATGTAAGATGTCAGAATGTAGCACCTAAACTTCTGTAGGCTTTGAAGCATTACATCTTTTTTTTTTTTAATTTCTGCATTTTATTTTATTTTATTTTTTTCACATAAATTTATTTATTTATTTTTAACAAATCTAGACCCGTGTTCCTGCTCATTCCCCCACCCCGCCAGAGCTCATGCATTCTGCCAAACATGATTTCCATCTCTCAGTCTTTCTCAGTATTTTCCATGGGGAAGTTGACTGCTTTGAGCAGAAGTTCACCGTCTCAGTCAGTTCTTTGATGCAGTCTTTTCTGTTGTTGTTGTTTCCAAAATGTATTATGCCCAACTGCTTTGTACAAAAGCTCAGGGGGCCCTACACAAGAAATACTTACAACTGGGTAGTTGGCACTAGCATCCACAGATGAGGGATATCATTCGTCGTTTGTTTTTCTCGGACTGTGTTACTTCACTCAGCATGATGTCCTCTAGCTCCAGCCATTTTCCTGCAAAGCTCGTGATGTCGTCTTTCTTTACTGCTGCATAGAACTCCATTGTGTAGATGTACCACATTTTCTCTATCCACTCGTCAGTTGAGGGGCATTTAGGTTGGTTCCAGCTCCTTGCTATTGTGAAGAGAGCTGCAATAAACATGGCCATGCATGTATCTCTGTGGTGGCGTAAGTCTTGAGGGTACATGCCCAGGAATGGTATGGCTGGGTCGGGTGGCAAGTTCATTCCAAGTCTTCCAAGGGTTCTCCACACTGCTTTCCATAGTGACTGTACGAGTTTACATTCCCACCAGCAGTGGATGAGTGTTCCCCTTTCCCCACAACCTCTCCAGCACTTGGTATCATTTGTTTTCTTGATCCTAGCCAGTCTTATTGGAGTAAGATGATATCTTAAAGTGGTTTTGATTTGCATTTCCTTAATGATTAGTGATGTTGAGCAGTTCTTGAGGTGTTTCTCAGACATCTCTAATTCCTCGCTTGTGAAGTCTCTGTTCAGTTCTTTGCTCCATCTATTGAGCGGGTCATTTGTTTTCTTTTTTCTTTGTTTTTTGAGTAGATTATATATTCTGGAAATCAATGCTTTGTCAGATGTATCTGCAGTGAAGGTTTCCTCCCACTCTGTGGGATTTCTCTTCACTTCCTTGATTGTTTCTTTTGATGTACAGAAGCTTTTGAGTTTGATGAGGTCCCATTTGTCAATTGTCGACCTTAATTCTTGTGCAGCTGCTGTCTGATTTAGGAAGTCTTTTCCTACGCCTATGTCTTGTAGTCTGCTGCCAACTTTTTCTTCTATCACCTTCAGAGTTTGGGGTTTCACGTTGAGGTCTTTAATTCATCTGGAGTTGACTTTTGTACAGGGCGAGAGGTAGGGGTTTAATTTCATTCTTCTACAAGTGGTGATCCAGTTTTGCCAACACCACTTGTTGAAGATGCTGTCTTTTCTCCATTGTGGTTTCTTGGCCCCCTTGTCAAATATGAGATGGCTGAAATTGTATGTGCTCAGATTTGGATCTTCGGTTTTGTTCCATTGGTCAACAGGTCTGTTTTTGTGCCAGTACCAGGCTGTTTTTATGACTATAGCCCTGTAGTATAGTTTAAAATCTGGTATAGAGATCCCTCCTGTGTAGCTCTTTTCACTCAGGGTTGATTTGGCTATTCGGGGTCTTTTGTTTTTCCAAATGAATCTAAGAACTTTTGTTTCCAAGCCTGTGAAGAAACTCTTGGGGATTTTGATTGGGATTGCATTAAATCCATACAAGAGTTTTGGTAAAATGGACATTTTTACAATGTTAATTTTCCCAATCCATGAGCATGGGAGGTTTTTCCATCTTCTGAGGTCTTCTTCAATTTCTTTCTTTAACAAAAATTTTAAACCCTTAAAGAAAGAAATTGAAGAAGCATTACATCTTAATGCAACATTGAACTACTGAAAATGTAGATGACTCACTGGTATGGTCTAAATATTTTTGTTTCTGGGCTAGAGAGATGGCTTAGTCGTTAAGAGTGCTGCTTACTCTTCCAGATGACCTGGGTTCAATTCCCAGAACCAACAATGTGGCTAACAACCATCTTTAACTCCAGTTCCAAGGACTCCAATGCCCTCTTTTGGCATCTGTGGTAAAAAAATTCATACATATTGTTCTAGTTTGTCTTCAGTTGCTGTGACAAAACACTCTGACCAACACCAACTTGGGGAGGAAAGGGTTTATTCAGCTCACATCTCTCAGGTCATAGTTTATCACTCAGGGAGTCCAAGGCAGGAACTTGGGGCAGGAACATGGAAGCAGGAGCTGAAGCACAGGCCATGGAAGAGTGCTGCTTACTGGCTTGCTCCCCTGGCCCATGCCCAGCCTGCTTTCTTATACTGTACATAACAACCTGCCCAGGGGTGGCACCACCCATAGTGGGCTGGGTCCTCCTACACTGCCCAACAATCAAGACAATACTCCACAGACTTTGCCATAGGCCAGTCCAATGGAGCCAATTTCCCAACTGAGGTTCCCTCAACCCAGGTGTGTCAAGTTGACACTAAAGCTATCTAGCACACACATAAAAAGAAATAGTTTTGTATCCTCCAAAACTCATATTTTAAGTCCTAGCACTCATGAATGGGATTAAGTGCCTATATAGCAGAGGCTCCAAAGATGGCCTCAGCATGTGAAGACGTAGCAAAAGTGAACACTCTACTTCAGTCTATAAACTGGGAAGTGAACTTTCACTGGCCACAGTATTTGCCAACACTTTGCTCTTGAACATCTTAGCTGCCAGAGCTGTGAGAAATAAATTTCTGTTATTGATAAGATGCCCAGTATATGATAGCTTGTTAAAGCAGCCTGGATATTTTGTGATTAGTGAAAATAATGAAAATGATGACAACCATGTCCATTTAAATACACACTCCAAACATCAAAGGGATAGAGAGAAACAAAATTAAGGTGAAAAATGTGATAATTTAAGAGCTGATGAAATGGCTCAGCGGGTCAAGGCACTTGCTGCTAAAGTCTGACCACCTGGATTCCAATTCCTGAGACCCACGTGGTAGGAGAGAAGTCCTATGAATTGTTGTCTGACCCACCCCCTCCCCCCATGCACACAACACATGCACACACACACACAATAAATGTAATAATTTAATCAGATAAATAGAAAGGTAAAAGAATAAGTTGGAAAGTACCCTGGGCTTCGGTTGTATGCTGGAGCTAAGTGTCTTTCTATGTTTGGGGAGGACAGTATGTTTCCTGGGTCTTTTAGCTCTAGCTGGTCAGGGGTTATCAGTTCTATGGTAAGTCCAATCTGGAGGCTCAGAGCTTTCTAGTTCTCTGGCTAGTATCAGATGGTTTAGTACATAGGCACTTCTTTGTGTACAGTGAGAAAAATTCTCTCCTTCTTGGTTATGTAAGCAGGTGTGTTGAAGGCTGAGATAGTTTATTAGTTACCTTTCTCTTTGTCACGACAAGATGCCTGACAAAAAAGCAACTTAAAGCAGGAAGGGTTTATTTTGGCTCATAGTTCAGAGGGCTGGTCCACCATGGAGGGGAAAGCATGGGTGGCTGGTTGCAGTGGGTCCTCAGGCAGGAGGCAGAGAGAGAAATGCTGGGGCTCCACTCCCTTTCTTGGTTTTATTCAGTCTGGGATTCCAGCCCATGGGCTAGTGTCACCCACATTCACTATGGGTACCACTTCCTCAGTTAAACGCAAGAAATGTCTTGATTCTAAATCCCATCATGTTGGCTATCAAGATTAGCCATCACAGTTCCGCTGGTTGTGGTGGTTCTATCAGAAAAGTGACTACTACACTACTCTTCAAATTATTCTGTAAAGTAGAAAATGAAGGAACACTCTCAAATTCCCTCTGTGAATCCAGTATTACTCTAATACAAAAACCAAAGGCCCAACAGAAAAGAAAATTATAGACCAATTTCTGTGATGAACATAGATGCAAAGATTCTCAAAGAAATACAAAATGATTGCAAGAACATAAAAAAGATTGTCCACCACAATCAAGTTGGCTTCAACCCAAGGATACAAAGATGGTTCAACATATGTAAATCAATAAATTTAATCCACCACATAAATAGACTCAAGGACAGAAACTACACGATCATCTCATTAAGTGCAGAAAAGGCTTTTGACAAAATCCAACATCCATTCATGATAAAAGTCATGGAGAATGGTAGCATACAGGGGACATGTCTCAGCATAATAAAGGCAATATACCACAACCCCACAGTCAGCATCATACTAAATAGAAAAAACTGAAAGCACTCCCATTTAAATCAGGAATAAGACAAGGATGTCCACTCTCTCCATTCCTGTTGAATATAGTACTTGGATTCTTAGCTGGCCAACAAGATAAAGGAAGGTGATACAAATTGGAAAGGAAGAAGTCAAAGTATCTTTATTTTAAGAGTATATAATTATGCCGGGCATGGTGGCACCCACCTTTAATCCTAGCACTCAGAAGGCAGAGGCAGGTGGATCTTTGTGAGTTCAAGTCCAGCCTGGTCTACAGAGTGAGTTCCAGGACAGCTGGAGCTACAAGGAAACCATGTCTCATAAAGACCAAAAAAAAAAAAAGTATATGATTCTATACATAAAGATCCTGAAGACTCCACCTGACATTTAGGAATTTAACCTATAGAGATAATGGGCCAATTGCACAATAGTATATGTAAAATAATCTTCATGGTAGCATTGTTCATAACAATAAACTTCTGGAACCATCCTAAATATTCCTAACTAGGGGTTAGTTAATTAATTATTACATGCAATGGAATATATGACAAATCAATGTTAACTGAATGTTAAGAGAGTCAAGATGAGTAGCGTAGATCAACAAACATTATGCAGAACATAGTCTTATGTATGTAACAGTTTTACAACATGAATGTGTTGTATGTACCAAGTCTTATGTATGTAACATACAACATGAATGTGTTGTATGTACCAAGGGATGCTAGACCGATGGCACCACAATTTTAACAGTTGCCTGTAAATGACTTTTAGTTTTTTTATATGCTTTGAAAATGTATGGATTATCTATTTGGGCATATATTGATTTTGTAATCAGAAAAAATGCATAAGGCTATTTTTAATTTGAAGCAAGAGGAAAATTAAAATGTTTTCAAGTTTCCCAATTTAGCACTTTTACTTGCACACTGCCACCATGCAGAATCCTATTTTATTTTTGTTATTTACTCTGACTGTTAAAATGGTTATTTGTACAATCATAACTGCAGAAACTCCATACTTAAACACTTCCAGCTTTCTTCATTTCTCCTTTCAAGGTTCTAATTCACCACAGATTGTTCATGAAATAGGTAGCACATAACTCAATAAATAACTGAATAATTAAGTAATAAAATTGGTTTGTCTCTGTATTAGTCACTTTCCTGTTGCTGTGATAAACCACCATGAGCAAGGGAACTTATGAAAAGAAGAGTTTATTTGAGTTTATTGACAGTTCCAGGGAAACAGAGTCCATTGTGGCGGGAGGCATGGTAGCTGGGGCTGGAGCATCAAGCCCAGGGTCACATCTCGCAATGAGCACAGGAAGTCAAGAGAGAGAGACTGGAGACAGCAAGGCTTGTTAAACTCACTAAGCCTGCCCCTAATGACGTACTTCCTCCAGCACGGCCACACCTTCTAAGACCTCCAAGAACAGTGCCACCAACTGGGGACAAAATATCTGAACACTTAAAGCCCATGGGGGACATTCTCATTCAAACCACCACAGTCTCTCTCTCTTTAATTATAGCATTTATACTATCATAAATCCATTTTTCTTTTCTAAATAAAAGTAGATGGTTGTAATTTGAATTTGAATATCCTGTAATATGAATCTACCCTTATCTGACATCCAAACAAAACAGATTTCCTGCCTTATGATTAAAGAATCCTAAGGACAACTGGCTGAGAGACTGAATGTGTATTGTGTACCTGTTGCCATGGTTTTGACTGAGGATGAGCTATTTGAGCTTATCCTTAATCTGGAAAGGCAGGAGTCCCCCTTTGCAGGTTAAAAATGATGTAAATGGCAGGGCTGTTTTTAGAGTGACAGGGAGCCTGCCTGTAGTAGAAGCTAAAAATACAGGTCCCTTTAATCTTTAATCAATCCTTTGGACACTAGAGTGGGTAAAGAAATTAAGCATAATAGATTTCTTTAAAAAAGTAAACCAGCATTCACAAAATTTTAAAAGTCTAGTATCTAATTACATAGGCATTTTAAATCCAATATTCTAATAAAAAAAAAACTCACCAAAGAGTATATTTAGAGAGGGTTATGTTGGCTTCAGAATTAGCTAGTCAATCCTCATGGAAGCTTTGCTCTGTTGAAGGATTCCAGATTGTAACCAATTTAAGGTTTTTAGCCGGTAATTTCCTTTTTCCATCTGCAAATAGCACTTTGGAATAAACAGGAGGTAGACTCTTAGTGGTTTATCTTTGATTCTATTATCCATATTACTTCATGTGGCATGCCATGCCTTATTAAAATGCAGATGATCTTTGTCATTAAGAAATCTAACCACCGAAGGTATAAGAACATAGAGAGGCTGTATGGATAAGCATACAATTGTTGCAGATTCAAGATGTCCAACTTCTCTCTCTTGGATACTGCAAGGGCTCTTGATGGGCAATTTGGAGAACCCATTCAAGCCATGGTGAGAGGAAATGGTTTCAGCCATAGTCCTAGCCCTGGCTAGCAGTGGGACTTGAGGTCCTCTGCAAGAGCAGTCGGTGCTCTTAACCACTGAGCCATCTCTCCAGCCCTCAAGACAGTGTATTTTTTTAAAGCTTTATTTTAAGGGGCCAGAGAGATGGTTCAGCAGTTAAGAGCACTGACTGCTCTTGCAGAGGACCCGGGTTCGATTCCCAGCACCCACATGGCGGCTAAGAACCATCTTAACTACAGTTCCAGGGGAATCTGACGCCCTCTTCTGAACTCCGAGGCATTGCACGACACGGGTGCATCAACCTACATGCAGACAGTACACTCATACGCATAAAAATAATAAATAAATTAAAAAGCTTTATTTAAAAATTTTGGTTACAGTTTCATTTATTACTTAACAAGTCTACTGTTTAATCTCTCAGGATTAAAAAAAAAAACAAGTCTAAAGAATTTAACAAAAAAAAGAATGCCAAAGGACGAGCACATCTGCCCCATTCTCAATGGTGTATTAGCTATTCCAGTTTTAAAACCTAGGTTTAGGGGCTGGAGAGATGGCTCAGCAGTTAAGAGCACTGACTGCTCTTGCAGAGGACCCGGGTTCAGTTCCCAGCACCCACGTGGCGGCTGAGAGCCGTCTTTGACTCCAGTTCCAGGGGAATCTGACGCCCTCTTCTGACCTCTGCGGCATTGCACGACACGGGTGCACCAACCTACATGCAGACAGTATATTCATACACATAAAAAAAAAAAAAAAACCTAGGTTCAAAACAAAATGAATTTTCGTAGTTTCTAAATGAGAACATGTACAACCACCATCTTCATCTATGCTTGTTATAACTTTCAACACAAAGCTTCAATTTAAGCTTGGTTAAAAAAAAAGACAGGAATGTTGGCCGACCTTAATATGTAGTGTGCACCTTACAAGACATTTTGTTAGCAATCATTTACGACAGTAATAATGCCATTAATAGTGAAGTCCTCAATTTAGAATCTGGAACATTCTTCCATCAAAGGTGTGAGGGGAAAGTCAGTCCTATGAGTCGTCTCAAGATTCGTCATTGCTTGGTATTGCTCCACTTGTTGTTCTCTTTTCAGTAAGCTGGATTCTGCTTTGAGCCCATAAATTTAATATCATATATAATATAAATATTATATATATATATAAAATTTTATTTTATTTTTTAAAATTCGTCATGTGTTTCTTTACTTTTTCTTTTTTATTGTTATATATATTATATATTATTATTATTTATATATTTTGTATAGATTATGTTACAAATCACAATCTAGATCCGTGTCCCCCTCCCTACCCCCCACCCCCCACCAGAGCTCAGCATTCTGCTAACATTTTATTCATCTTTTTTCCAGTCTTTCTCAAAATTCTCACATAGTAGAAATTGACTGTTTAGCAGAAGTTCACTGCTTCAGTAATTTTTTGTGCAGTCTTTTCTGTTGTTGTTCTTTCCAATATGCAGCCACTCCCAACTGCTTGGACAAAAGCTCAAGGACCCTGCACAAGAAATTACTACTAGGTATTGGTGCTACATCCACAGATGAGGGCTACCATTGTCGTTTGTTTTTCTGAGGACTGTGTTACTTCATTTAACATAATATCTTCTCGTCTAACCATTTCACTGTGCTTCAGGTGGTTTGGGACATCCTTGATCCCGAGATATATTTTTTATTACTGTGATTACATGTTGTTTGGTGCTCAGTTTCCATTTGTTCTTCTTGCTTTGGTTTCCTCTCTGTGGCTTCTTTCTCATGTTGGCCTTTCAGCACGTTCCTCCTGTGAGCAGTCTGGAAGTTTCTTCCACCCTTTCTCTTCTTTTCACCTTCTTGATCATCTCCTTCTCTTCAGCATCAGAGGTTGATGTAACCCCTGGTTTCGATGCGATTTTCAGTTCTGATTCAGCTTCTTTCTTTGCGTCTTTCTTATCTGGTTCTTTTCTTGGCTTATCTTCTTCCTCTTGGCTTTCTTCATCCTTTTTGAGCTGCTTTTCAGATTTTTCCTCTGGCCCCTTTTTCTGACTTTTTTCTTCGTCAGAAACCACGTCACTCTCTGAAGGACAAGGCTGTTTTACCATTTTAGGTCTGACTCTCGGTTTTGGAATCTTGACTTCGGTAGCTGCAGGTCGTCCTCTCTTAGGACTCGCTTTCAGATGATCAGATGCTGATGCTGCCGTTACCATTCCCACCTCTTCCGTTTCTCCGTGTTTCTCGGCCTTTCGCTTTCTTCCTGCCTGGCAGCTTTTGGAGTGGTAGTCAACCGCTTTAGTCACATCTTCACTGCCGGTTTGTCTTCATGATCAGTATCCTCCTTTGAAACACTAGTTTCTTTTTCTTCAACTTCAACATCAGATGATGCATTTGACTGTTTAGTTGATGCCTGCAGACTTGAAAATTTCACTTTTGGGGGCTGGAGAGAAGCTAGAGTTTAAGAGCACTGTGTGGACAAGCTTTGTGTCAACTTGACACACCTGGGTTGAGGGAGCCTCATTGGGAATTGGCTCCTTGGATTGGCTTGTGGCCACAACTGTGGTGTATTGTCTTGAATGTTGAGCAGTGACAGTATAGAAGCAGGCCTGGGCAGAGGCCAGAGAGCAGCAGGAGCAAGCCAGGCAGCACTTCTTCTATGGCCTGTGCTTCAGCTCCTGCCTCCAGTTCCTGCCCTGAGTTCTTACCTTGGCTCCCTGAGTGATCAACTGTGACCAGGATGTAAGCTGAATAAACCTTTCCTCCTCAGTTGGTTTGGTCAGAGTGTTTTATCACAGGCAATGGAAAGAAAACTAGACAGCAAATTGGTACAGGGAAGTGGGTATTGCTGTGCAGAACTGACCATTGGCGTTTTGGGGAAGGATTGTGGAGGATTTGGAACTTTGGCTGGGAAGATCATTGAATGCCATACAAGATTGTTGCTGTGGAGCTGGAGCAGTTTGCTGAAGGAATTGTAGAGAGTGGAGGCTGTGCTGTGATGAAGTTTTCTAGTTTCAAAGGGAAGCGAGATCATTCAGGATTGTAATCGTGGGTTCTGGCAGCTGGGGCTGTGGAGAATCAGCTGTAAGTAACAAGGAGACCCAAACCTGAAGTTAAATCTTTTTGGTACTGGGAACCAATGTGTTGTTAGCTCGGTGCGAAAAATCACTTAGTACAAGATACCATCGATCACTCTGTGGAATCTTCTGGGGAGAATTTTCTTCAAGGTCAGACACACAGAAGCTTGTACCCGGAAGGTGCCCTATAGTCCTAGCCATCTCGATCCAGTAGAGCCGACTGTTAACATTAAATCTTCCCCTGATATTTCCGGTGTTTTAAATTTGTAGGGGGTCACGATAAGCAGTCGAGGTTGGCACTTTGAGAGGTTCCGAAGACCATTGGGGAAGAATGTCAACCTCGTTCCTGCTGTTAATACCCCAGATTGGCAGGGTCGATGTGAGCAGAACTTGAGGCTTTGCCACCATGAGAGTGTACAAGAGGGGAACTATTGGTGAAGGTTGCCTCAGGTTGTCAGTAGCGATCCACCCACCTTTTGGAGATGCCTAGGACCTGGGACGACCCACCAAGAGCAGCAGTAGGTTGTAGAATGGAGTCGGCCTGGGCCTGAGAGATGAGTGTGCCACGGACGGCAGAGTCGGAGAGAGGGAGCTGCCGAGACCCTTTGGAGCCCAGAAGATCGTGAGTGGATCCCAGGTGTCCAGCCTTGAGCTACTTGCTGGACTTAGGTTTTGTTTGAGAGTGCCTGATTCTTCCCTTTGAAATAAGACAGTACTTGTTTTGGATTTTGCAGCAGCCCACAGTTAGGAGACTTTTAATAGACTGGACTTTTAAGTGTTTGGACATTTTAAGGACTGTGAGGCTTTTGAGGTTGTACTGTCTTAGGTTGTGATTCATGTTAACATCATATTTTGGGGATAAGAACTGGAAAGGTGGTGGTTTAATAGTGATGTGTTTTGTGTGTCAAGTTGACAAGGGGTCAATTGTGCTGGATAGCTTTAGTGTCAACTTGACACACCTGGGTTGAGGGAGCCTCAATTGGGGAATTTGCTCCATTGGATTGGCCTGTGGCCACATCTGTGGTGTATTGTCTTGATTGTTGAGCAGTGACAGTATAAGAAGGCAGGCTGGGCATGAGCCAGAGAGCAAGCCAGGAGCAAGCCAGTGGACAGCATTCCTCCATGGCCTGTGCTTCAGCTCCTGCCTCCAGGTTCCTGCCCTGAGTTCTTACCTTGGGCTCCCTGAGTGATCAACTGTGACCCAGGAGATGTAAGCTGAATAAACCCTTTCCTCCCCAAGTTGGTGTCGGTCAGAGTGTTTTGTCACAGCAATGGAAGACAAACTAGAACAAGCACCGACTGCTCTTGCAGAGGACCCGGGTTCGATCCTCAGCACCCACATGGCGGCTGAGAACCGTCTGTAACTCCAATTCCAGGAGAACTCCAGTCATATCTCTCTTTTTTCTTTCTTTTTAAAAACTGATTCAAGAATTTCTTACCTTGTATTTTGATCATATTTTGACTCTCATTTCATGTCCTCTGTTAGGGAATGAATACTCCATCCATCTTATATGACATATCTGAACTGGGTGCCAGAGAAATCACATCTCATTAGACTGTCAGTGATCTGAATTCTCAGATACACATGGTCAAAAGCAAGGGCCCATTCCCTTTCCCTGTGTGTGGTTTGAGGTCAGAACATGGCCAGTTTTCTTGGAATGGAATTTCCACACTTGTTTTCTGTTTCTCTTACTGCTTTAGAAATGTCAAGTAGGGATTTCTTTCTTCATTAGCTAACAGAAATGCTTGGGTTTCTTCATTAAAGTAAGTTATTCACAGCCCGAGCACATGAAGGTTATACTTTCTTTGGCTGTTTCAGGGTTTCACTCAGCACAATCACCCCACTGTGGTCCAAGGCATTCTCCAACAGGATGATTCCCCACAGGGTTTTACTGTGGTAAAGCAGAAGCCAAGTCTTCACAGCAGGCAGCAGTTAACTCATAGGTCTCTAACCCGAGATTCTCTGTGTGGCAGTTAGGATGTTTCACAGCTTCACACAACAGCTTTCCACCAGTGTCCTCTAGAAAAAAATTCTCTTCTGAAATCTGTGGACTCCTCAGGTTCCTATTGCTGCTGTGGACCGCAGCCAGGTCTTGACAGCCAATGGATGATAGTGATGGCCAGGTTGTGTCCACGGGTAAGTGCAGTGACTGCTCACAGACTCAGCCCCTGAAAGGAGAGGTACACTGGGGTGCAGCACAGTGGGATGATAACCCCCGCAGGCTGGTGCAAGCTGTCAGGCCCGAGGGTTTTCTTTTTCATGGTGGAGGGTCCGGTTAGCTTTCTTGGTGTCTGCTGTTTTTCCCCAATGGCCAGGGGGAACAACTGATGTGACATCTTACTGGAGTCATGTATTAAGTCCTTGTTCCCGGAGCCACCATGAGCGCTCCAGCCCTCGCAGCCATGACACTGCCATCTTGGCTCTGCAGTTATTTTCTTTCTTACTCTCCAAGTCCTGAGTTCAGAATTTTGAGATCAATATAGCAGCATGTATGGTCCAGAAAATATCTATCCTGTGTGATCAGGTTTCTGATATGGTTTTGTCTTTTGGGAACCTGGTATGCTCCCCTCCCTCCTTCCCTTCTTTCCTTCCTTCCTTCCTTCCCTCCTTCCTTCCTTCCTTCCTTCCTTCCTTCCTTCCTTCCTTCCTTCCTTCCTTCTTCCTTTCCTTCTTTCTTTTTGAGAAGAATTGAACCCAGGACCTCACCTTATGGGTACTATTTAAGCACTCTACCATTGAGCTACATCCTTCAGTTCTCTCTTGTCCACTCTCCAACTATCCTTAGAACTCCTCAGAGCATAATTTGATAAACTTTAGTACTTTATTCATTTTAAAAGTTAAAATGATTCTTTAAAATGATTTTAAAGCTATGATTCAAAAAAACTAATGCTTTAGGATTTTGTTTTTAGAAAATTGGAGTCTTCCTAGTATATTAATAAGGATAAATTTAACAACTTCCCCCAAAGATAATGATCATTATTTTCAGTAAGACAGGTTAGAAAACTTGTTTTGATTTTCCTGCTGTTTGTCATCCAGTGACACTGATGTCAGTCTGCTTCTCATTCTGTTATGAGACCTTAGAATAAAACAATTTACTGTTAGATGCCCCTCTGCTGTTTTGTCTTTTCATAAAAGCCTGCCCCAATGCCTCATCACTTCTTAACTTTAAAAATTTTGTTCTTTTGGATTTCTTATGCTTTTACAGGAGCCATGAACTCCATTATTCTAAACAACAGAGTGCTACATATTAGGATGTTAGTCCAGGTTTCACTTGCTTTGATGCACAGCATTTATTTACAGGGGAAGGGAAGTTAAGGATGGATCAGGCTTGTGAGCTCACACAGAAGAAACTGGACTTTGAACCTCCAAATGGAGAAGCTTACAAACTTAAACCTGACCACTGATTATTTTACATCTACAAAGCTTAGGCCATTAATGGAAAACAGATTTGGTATAAGGATTACAAATCTCAGAATTGCTTCATTATATCAAAAATGATTTTAGAGGGCTCTGGAGAGAAAGCTCAGTGGTTAAGAGTACTGGCTGCTCTTGCAGAGATCCTAGCACCCACATGGTGGTAGCCAGTTCCAGGGACTCTGAAACCTTCTTCTGACCTCTGTAGGCACTGCATGACACAGGTGCACTTATATACATGTAGGCAATACATTCATACACATTAAATAAAAATAATGAGTAGATGACAAAATCCCAAAACCAAAAATGATTTCAGGACCAACTGTGGATGTTATATTTGATTCTTGTCTTAAAGTAGTGACTCTAATTGTGATGTTCACAGGAATCAATCATGATATAATCTGTAGCTTGAAGCTGGGTATACTTCTGGGTGCTCTGCAGCACAGATAAACTGAATAAAAACACTCTGCCTTTTGTTCCCTTAGACAGTTAAAAATACTATGAATTAATAATGTGATTCCTATGAAAAAAAAGATTGTGCACAACCCAAACTGTTTTAAAAATGACATTTATATTGCACATCTCAAATCCCCATATAAACCATTTATCAGGAAATCATATCAACCACCCACCACTTGTTAAAGCAGAGGAAGTATTTTAACACTGAAAGGCAGCTTAATAAAACAGCTAGAGAATTGGTGATGGAAGAAAATGACAGGTGGAAGACTTAGCTCATTTCTTCCTTTCTTATTTTAAACCTTGAAAGTAAAATGCATATTTAAAGAAATTCATTCAAATTCTGAGTGGCTCAGTTATCACCAATGTAACACACTTGTGTAATTAGCATCCCCAAAAGAAAAGCCAATAACCAAATCCTGCTTTTGCACTTTTAAAAAAGTGTTAGCTATTCTTTATTTGATATCATACATTAACCACATTAAATGCCTTTCAGTAGTAAGAGGTAGCATCTTCTGATATAGGGAATTCTAATTCAATTGGCAGAGTCAAGAATAATATAGACAATTGCTTTTTTTATCTTTAACCACTTCCTGTAACAGGCCAATGAACACAAACTGAAGCACAGGTAAGTCTTTTGCTTGGTTCTGAGAGTGAAGGTAATCTCTCCAGTGTTTAAACACATCCATATAACAAGTTGTATAAATCTACATATGAAATCAACTTTCAGTAGGTTTTGGAGTGGCATTGCCCAACTTCGTGCAAAGTTGAACATCACTAATTAAGTCCAATCATATCTTTAGAAAGGGAAATCCGTGTCACTGGAGAAATGGCTGAGGAGTTAAAGGCTTGTACTGCTCTCGCAGTTAAGTTGGGTTCCCAGCACCCATGTCCAGTGGCTGAAAATTTCTTGTAACTCCAGCTCCAGGGGATTTGACACCCTTTTCTGGCCTTCAAGAGCAAGTGCACTGACATAGACACACAAACATACATGTAATTAAAATAAAAATAATCCCCTTTTTATCTCCTTCACTTGTCTTATTGCTCTAGCTAAGACCTCAAGCTTTAAAAAATTCAAAATAAAAGGAAAGCAGTGATAGTATTTACTAAGCTGTGATTGAGAATTTTAAACTTTTTATTCTTTCTTTCTTTCTTTCTTTCTTTCTTATTTTTTTATGTGTATGAGTGTTATGCTTGCAGGATTACTGACAGTTGTTAGCTGCCTGATAGGTATTGGGAACTGAATCCAGGTCTTCTTCAAGAACAGCCAGTAGTGTTAACCACTGAGCAAGCTCTCTCTTTTTCTCCTCCTCCTCCTCCTCCTCCTCCTCCTCCTCCTCCTCCTCCTCCTTGTCCTCCTCCTCCTTCTTCTTCTTTTGACAGAGTCTTCCTGCAGCCCCAGCTGGCCTGGAACTCACTATGTAGACTAGGCTGGCCTTGAACTCACAAAGGCCTGCCTTTGCCTCCTGAGTGCTGGAATTAAAGGCACACACCACCACGCCTTACAGAAGAAAACATAGACTGTCCTGGAACTGGAGTTATGGACAGTTGTTTGATGCCATGTGGGTGCTGGATGCAAACCTAGGTCTTCTGCAAGAATGGCAGACCTCTTAGCCACTGAGCTGCCCTCCAGCTCCAAGATCATATTTTCTTTACTATAAGCCAATTTTCCTTAAATGGGGACTATTCAACAAAGTATTCTGTTAGCCATTCATGATCTGAATTCTGGTGTATGAATTAAGTTATAGTATATATTAAAAGCCATGAGATATTTGTTTTGTAATAAGTAAGGCAATGGCTATACTCATTAATAACCCTTTGAAGGTAAGCTATTTGGTCTGCCCTTTCTCCCTTCTTAATCTCAGTAAAGATCATTTTTGGCTTCAGGGATATACTTGTGGGATTCTTCATCAGTGTATCCTACCCTAGGCGATGTCTGTGTTTGTGTTGGCATCTGTGTGAATCAATGTAGTGGCCTGACCTGTCTTCCACCCAGACTGATCATAAGATTTGGTCCAGTCTTACGCTTGCCCCTCTTTCCACAGTGTGGCCTTGGGCATTTTTGAACAAAACCCTTCCTGCCTTTCTCAACATCACCCATTTTAATTCATGCTGCACTGACCAACACCGAGGAACATTATCATCTGGAGTCTGGCAACCATTTCTCTCACTTTTGTGCTTTCTAATCACTGTTTCTCTTCAAGGTGAGCAAAGATTGATTCAGCCAGGTTTGCACTTTTATATAAATGGAATAATACAACATGTTAATCATGGGTGAGTCTTCTTTCATTGAACTGGATGTTTGTGAGACTCACTTGCATTGCTGTTTGTATTTGTTCATTCTGCTTAAGAATATAAAAATGCAGGGCTGGAGAAAAGACTTAGTAGTTAAGGGCACTGGCTGCTCTTCCAGAGGACCAGGGTTTGATTCTCAGCACCTGCAAGGCAGCTAACAACCATTTGTAACCCCAGTTCCAGGGGAATCCAACATCTTCTTCTGATGTCGATGTCCAAGGGCATTGCATTACATACATGCAGGCAATACACTCATACACATAAAATAAATATATTATATAAAGTAAAAAGGAATAAAAAATGCACAATTATAAATGTATTCATCCATTCTACTGTTAATAGGCATCTGCACACTTTTTGAGTTTTGGCTGCTACAAATTGGGTTTCTTTTTTTTTTCTTCTTCTTCTTTTTTGGTCTTTTTGAGACAGGGTCTCCCTTTACTCCCAGGTGGCCTGGAGCTTGCTATGTAGACCAGGCTGTCCTGGAACTCACTCCATAGACCAGGCAGCCTTGAACTCACAGAGATCCACCTGCTTCTGCCTCCCAAGTGCTGGGACTAAAGACATGCACCACCACCCAGCTACAGATTGGGTTTCTAATGAACATTCTTCATCATATCATTCCAGGGTGGAAATAGGACTGAGTTTGTCATTTTCTCCCTCTAGTTCTTTCTGGAGTTTGCCAATCTGTTCCTTTGGTTCTTTCCGAAGTTTGTCATTGTATCCTTCTAGGTCCTTTTTGAGTTTTTCATTCTCTCTCCTTAGTTCTCTGACTTCTTCTTTATTTTCTTTAATTTATCTGTAGAGGTCTGCAATTATTCCTCTAAGGTCTGTTTCTTGGGTCACCTCCAGGGGGATCCCACTGTAGCTATCTCCTGCAGGGTTGGTAGAGCTTGGTGTGGAATTATCCTGCACCTTTCTCACGTTATCCCTTCAACATGGCATGAGGGTTTCACTTTTTTTTTTTTTTTTGCCTGTATTCCGATGCCAATCCCAAATGTCTTTTCACTATGTTAGAGGCTGGTTTTGCTTGCCTCCTTCCTATGCTTCTTTTTTTTTCCTTTCCTCCTCCTTGTTTATGGAGTATTGACTTGTCTAGGTTTCAGGCTTTCAATTTTGTTTATATATTGTATATTGGAAGTCTAAGTCACTCTTCCCTTCCTGTTCTGAAGGTTCTCCAAAAATATCCACTTGGATACTCTCTCATCAATTCCAGTTGGGGGGAGTATATGCCTGACCTAGCCTGCACCCCAGTACCTGTCTGGAGTGAGTTCTGGGCTCCTGTGTTTTAGGAGCCCCCCCCCCCCGAAAGAGACAATGGCGCTGAACCAAACCCACCTGGCACCGCTGAAAGGCGAAGGGCGGCTCCGCCCAGACAGCCACCCCGTACAAGGGTTTAGAGTTTAGACCCTTTTCCAGCAACCCAAGAATCAATCTACCCTAACATCTACCTGTCTGGAGCAGGTTTCAGGCTCCTGTGCTTCAGGAGCCCCCACACAAAGAGTGGTCTAGGTATTTATTTACTCTGTTATGCTCTTGGTAATTTTTCTCTTGGGTTTCTTAAGGATAGTTGCTCCTTTCCTCTGTTCTTTGAATTGCTTCGAGTATTTTCTGAAGTGTTGGTTTTTTTGACATGTGTTCTTTCATTTTGTTTATGTCCTGAAAGATTTTTCTTTCTCCTTCAACTATGATTGACATTTTTGCTGGGTATAATAATCTGGGTTGGCATCTAAAGTCATTTAGTACTGGGAATACTTTGGTCCATGTTCTTCTGGCTTTCATGGTTTGCACTGAGAAGTCAGGTGTGATTCTGATGGGTTTCCCCTTGTATGTAACTTGTTGTTTTTCTCTGTGGCTTTCAGTATTTTGTCCTAGTTTTGAGCATCTAGTGTTTTAACTATGATATAATGTGAGGAATTTCTTTTCCTGTCTTGTCTATTTGGTGTTCTATATGCTTCTTGTATTTCTATGGGTTTGTCTTTTTTCAGTTTGGGGAAGTTTTCTTCTAATATTCTGTTGAAGATCTGATTAATACCATTCTCTTGGGATTCTTCTCCTTCCTCTATCCCTATGATGCGGGTTTGGTCTTTTCATGGTGTGCCACATTTCCTGGTTGTTCCACTCTTGTGTTTTTTTTAAATTTTCATAATCTTTACTTGAGGTTTCTAGCTGTGGTGTGTTTATCCTATAAGTCTGATACTCTTTTTTCTGCTTCTTCCATTCTGCTTCTAAGGCTTTTTCCCATCCTTTCCTGCTGATTGGACGAATGCTCTATTTCCTTTTTTGTTTCATCCTGCGATTTCTTCAGTATTTCCACTTCCTTTTGGAGCTTTTCATTCTTTTCTTGTAGCTCCTTGCTTTGCTGGTCAGTTTCTTTTTTCCTTTCAGCCTGAGATCTTTTCAATGTTTCCACTTCCTTCCAGAGTTTGTCATTCTCTCCCTCTAGTCTTTTTCGGAGTTTGTATTTCTCTTCCTCTAGCTCTTTTCAGAGTTTGTATTTCTCTTCTTCTAGTTCTTTTCTGAGTTTATCAATCTCTCCTTTTAGTTCTTTCCAGAGTTTATCATTCTTTCCTTCTAGTTCCTTCATGAGTTTTTCGTTCTCTCCCTTTAGTTCTCTGATTTGTTCTTTAGTCTTTGAATATGTCTACAATTGTTCTTCTAAGGTTGGTATCTTGGTTCCCTTCCAGAGAGATCTCATTGTTGGGATCTTCAACAGGAGTGGTTGGGTTCAGTGGGGATTTATTTTTAGCTTTACACATATTGTTGTTTTTCTGTTGTGTTTTTGGCACGTGTATTTTTGTTGTTGTTTTTTCCCCCTTTGTTTTATTTGTTTGCCTTCTGTTGCTAATCTCAAATGTTGCTATGGGGGATTGGTTGGTCACTCAGTTTGCTTCCTGTTGGTTTCTTCTTCAATTTTGACTATGCAGCCTCAAATCACTGACACTACTGTATCCTCCCAACAGCTTTAAACCACAGCACCAGCAGTTTACACTTTCCACCTCAGTATCAGGGGAGTGGGGAGTGTTGAATTCTTTGGCCTGCGCACTGTTCCCCACCTGGACATGCAGTTCCTCTCTATGGTCCTAGTGTTGGGTGGGGCCTGCCAAGGTGGGATGCCAGCTGACCGCTTGCACAACACAGATGCGCCTTGGCGGCTGGGCACAGGTAGTGTGTGCCGCTGGCTCATAAATAAATATTTAATGGAGTTACTCCACTCAGTGGGATAATGCTTCTCCCAGGAGCTATAGATTATCCTACAAAACCCCCAGAACCAGACAAGGGAAACCTCCCTTTAAGTTTTTAGGCAGGATCTCCAACAGACCCCAAAAGCAACATAGGCTATTGTCATTCCTCTTGGTGGCCAGCCAGAACATGAAGATAAGACCCTATTGCTGAAGACACCACATACTTCAGACACAACACTTGGAGAAATCCAGCTGATACTGACCTGGAAACCTTCTACCTAAGGGATGGTTCTCATAATGCAAAAGTCAGTATGAAAATTACCAAGCGAGAAAATTTATCAATAGTCCTATCCATCTGTAAACCCTAAGTATATCAACAAAGACCAGGCCAGCTATATACCTCAAGTGGTACAATAGTGGCACTTATGTTTTGGGATTAGCTAACAGATGTCTAATTTATCCAAAAGCCTGCTCAGTTAGAAGGAACTCACACCTAGTACTATAGACCTAGCTAAGAACCTACGGCTGGTGATGTCACATACTGTAAAGAAGACCTTACTACTACCATGTTGCTAAATTAATATATTTTCCAACTACCTTCTAAATATTTGTCCTATGCCCATTGATAAGCACAGTTTTCACTAAAGAAGCTTCTTTTTGCAGACCTCAGAGACTATTACTAAGGTACACAACTGGTCAAAATTCAGAGAATGTTACCATGGGGTGCCAAGCCCCAAATAGAACATCTGTAATACAACCCCTATACCTAAGCTTCAGGGAACACTGTGGAAGGCAGTTGGAAAGATTGTAGGAGCCCAAGGACAGGGACAGTTGCTGTGTGATAGTAGTGACTTATGGACATGTTAGAGATGTTGCAACCATGCACTCTCAACAGTGTGGTTGCCTGCACAAGACCTACAAAAGCCACACCAGTTGGGATGCCAGTATGGGTGGTGGAAAATTTCACAAGACCCCACTCCTAGATGAAGAGCTACAGGCAGAAAGAAAAGAAGAACTCATGGGTTAAGACTTAAGGGACATGTGAACTAAATTCAGTGCACTGATAAAGGCTTCTGTTTCAGATGAACCTAGTGAATAAAGACATATCAGATAACTGGGGAAAACTGAATGACAGTTCATGTTACTAAAGATATTCTGCTAATTTTAGGTAACATAACGTATTTTGGTTGTGTTATAAAAGGAATCTGTTAGATGTATTCTTTGAAATATTTTTGGGTAGGATAATATAATGACTTAGTATTAGCTCCAAAATAAGGCAATAGGAGGTTCATAAAGGGAGAAGAGATGAAATTAGCCTAGATATGTGTTGAAAATTTCTGAAAATCGGTTTTGGTTACACAAAAGTTTATTATATTGGGCCTGGGGATATAGCTCAGTTGGTAAAGTACTTGTGGTGCAAGCATGAAGACCCCTGTTCAGATACCTAGCATCCATGTAAAAAAAAAGGTAGTCAGGGATAATCATGGACAAGAGATGGAAAGGGTGTTAGAGCCAGAGGAAGCAAATGACTACATGGAAACAGTGTTTTCTGAACACAACAGGAGAGTGGCACATATGAATACAATTATTGTGACAGCTTGTGCAAGACCTGCTCAGGCTCAAGCCATATGAAAGAAATCCCAGCATGGAGGGTGAAGGTGGCCACGAAGTCCCACCCTCCAGCTAAGGAACTATTGGCAACTGATAGCTTCTGGAAGGAGAGTCAGTTTTCTTTAAGGGTGTGGCCCCTGGTTGACTAAGCTCTAGGAGATGGCCTTGATGAGCTTGAAAAAAAGAGAATACCGGACACTTGAGGGCACAGTGGTTAGGTCAGGGACTTGCCAGGACCACCTGAAGCACAGCATCCAAGTGGATTTTTTTGGAGAACCTTCAGAAGAGAAAGGGAAGAACGAATTAGATGTCCAATATACAAACAAAATTGAAAGCCTGAAACCTAGTGAAGTCAGCACTCCACAAACAAGGAGAAAAAAAAGGCATCTGAAGGAGGCAAGCAAAGCAAGCCTTCAGCACAGTGAAAAACCATTTGTGATTCGCATCAGAATACAGGCAAAAAAGGGAACCCCACATGCCAGGGACACGACAAAGGGACAACATGGGAAAGGTACAGGATAATTCCACACCAAGCTCTACCAACCCTGTTGGAGATTACTACAGTGGGATCCCCCTGGAGGTGACCCAAGAAACAGATCTTAGAGGAACAATTGCAGACCTATTCAGAGAAATTAAAGAATATAAAGAACAGGGCTGGAGAGATGGCCTAGCGGTTAAGAGCACCGACCATTCTTACAGAGGACCCAGGTTCAATCCCCAGCACCCACATGGCGGCCGAGAACCGTCTGAGACTCCAATTCCAGGAGAACTCCAGTTCCAGGGGAATCCGACACCCTCTTCTGACCTCCGCAGCATTGCACGACACGGGTGCACAAACTTGCATGCAGACAGTACATTGATACACACACAGAAATAAATAAATGCCGGGCGTGGTGGCACACACCTTTAATCCTAGCACTTGGGAGGCAGAGGCACGTGGATCTCTGTGAGTCCGAGGCCAGCCTGGTCTACAGAGTGAGTTCCAGGACAGCCAGGGCTACAGGGAGACCCTGTCTCAAAAAAGAAAAAAAAAAAGAATATAAAGAACAAGTCAGAGAACTAAGGAGAGAGAGTGAAAAACTCAAGAAGGACCTAGAGGGAGACAATGACAAACTTCCGAAAGAACTAAAGGGAGAGAATGACAAATTCCAGCAAGAACTAGAGGGAGAAAATGACAAACTCTGGAAGGAAGTGGAAACACTGAAAAAGGAAGCCAACCAGCGAAGTAAGGAGCACCAAGAAGAGATTGAGAAGCTCAAAAAGGAAATGGAAATACTAAAGAAATCACAGGATGAAATGAAAAAGGAAATATAACACTCATCCAATCAAGAGGAAAGGAATGGAAAAAGCCTCAGAAACAGAATGGAGGAAGCAGAACAAAGACTATCAGACCTGGAAGATAACACAGAGCAACAAAAAAGCTCAAATAAAGATTATGAAAAAATTTAAAATACACAAAAGTGGAGCAACCAGGAAATATGGGACACTATAAAAAGATCAAACCTCCACATCATAGGGATAGAGGAAGGAGAAGAATCTCAAGAGAATGGTCAGAATAATAGATGAAAAGTTCCCTAAACTAAGAAAAGACAAACCCATACAAATACAAGAAGAACAAAGAACTCCAAACAAACAAGATCAGAAAACAAACTCCCCACACCATATCATAGTTAAAACGCTAGATGCCCAAAACAAAGACAAAATTCTGAAAGCCACAAAAGAAAAACAACAAGTCACATATAAGGGGAAACCCTTCAGAATTACAACTGACTTCTTAGTGCAAACCATGAAATCAAGAAGAACATGGAGCAAAGCATTCCCACTGTTAAAGGACTATGGATGCCAACCCAGGTTACTATACCCAGCAAAAATGTTGAAGGAAAGAGAAAAATCTTCCATTACATAAACAAGATGATAGAATACATGTCCAGAAAAACAACCCTTCAGAAAATACTTGAAGCAATTCAAAGGACAGAAGAGAGGAGCAAATATATCCAAGCACCTAGAAAGAGAAACTAATAAAAACAGAACTGCAGAAGTAGAAACCGAGACTAAAAATGCAAATGGTTATTAAGGTGAAAGGAAGCAACATGCATCGTTCAATTAGAACCTTAAATATTAATGGACTAAACTCCTCAATCAAAAGACATAGACTGGGAGATTGGATTAGGAAACAAAACCCATCTATATGCTGTCTACAAGAAATCCAACTCAATCTCAAGGATAGGCACCAACTTAAGGTGAAGGGATGGAAAAAAGTATTCCAAGCAAATGGTACCAAAAAGAAAGCAGGTGTTGCTATTTTAATATCAGACAAAATGGACTTCAAAGTAAAAGAAATCAAAAGCGACAAAGAGGGCCATTACATCTTTCTCAAAGGAAAAACTGACCATGAAGACTTCACAATCATGAATATATATGCACCAAACTCTGGTGCACCAAACTTTATAAAGACAATTCTTCAGGACCTCAAGGCACAGATTAACCCCCGCACACAAATAATAGGGGACTTCAATACCCCATTAAGTCCTTTGGACAGATCAACAGGACAAAGAATGAACAGAGAGATATCTGAACTGAATGATACAATACACCAAATGGACCTCACAGACATCTACTGAATATTCCACCCAAATATCAGAGAATACACTTTCTACTCAGCACCCCATGGAACATTCTCCAAAACAGACCACATATTGGGACACAGGAAAAAACTCAACAAATATAAAAAAGATTGAAATAATATCATGCATTCTATCAGACCACAGTGCAATAAAGCTCAATATCAACACCAGGATAAGCCCTACAACCTACAAGAACACATAGAGACTAAACAACACTCTCCTGAATAATGAATGGGTCAAGGAAGAAATAAAGAAAGAAATAAAAGCATTCCTGGAACTGAATGACAATGATAATATAACACACAAAAAAACCTATGGAACACTTTAAAAGCAGCCCTAAGAGGGAAGTTTATAGCCCTGAGTGCCTACATAAAAAAAAAAAAAAACAGAAAGAGGACAAGTGAACGATCTAACACTGCAGCTAAAAATACTTAAGAGACAACAACAAATGAACCCTAAATGCAGAAGACAGGAAGAAATAAAATCAGAGCAGAAATCAATGAAATAGAAACAAAACCATACAAAAAAAATCAATGAATCCAAAAGTTGGTTCTTTGAGAAAATAAACAAGATAGACAGACCTCTAGCCTAGTTAACCAAAAGAAAGAAGGAATAACTCCAAATCAATAGAATCTATGATGAAAGGGGAAATATCACAACAATCAAAGAAAACAGCCAGTCAAACATCAAAAACCTATACTCTACTAAGTTTGAAAACCTAGAAGAAATGGATAAATATCTGAAATCCTGGGAATCACCAAAGCTCAACCAAGAAGAGATCGACGGCTTAAACAGACCCATAATATGAAGAAATTGAAGATGTAATAAGTAGCCTCCCAACTAAAAAAAGCCCAGGCCTAGATGGTTTCATGGCAGAATTCTATAAGTCATTTCAAAAAGACTTACAACCATTATTACTCAAATTGTTCAGAAGGATACAGAGAAAATTCTCCCAAATTCCTTCTATGAAGCCAGCATCACTCTAATACCAAAACCAGGCAAAGATACAACCAAAAAGGAGAGCTATAACCCATCTCATTAATGAACACAGATGCAAAAATTATAAACAAATTACTTGCAAACCGCATACAGACCCACATCAAGAAGATCATCATCCATCATGACCAAGTTGGATTCATACCAGAAATCCAGGGATGGTTCAACATAGGAAAATCAATAAGTATCATCAAACATAAAAATGGACTGAAAGACAAAAACCACACGATCATCTCAATTGACATGGAAAAAGCCTTTGACAAAATCCAGCATTAAAATCCAGCATCCCTTCATGCTTAAAGTCCTAGAGGGAATTGGATTGGAGGGATCATTCCTCAATGTAATCAAAGCCATATACAGGAAACCCACAGCCAATATCATCCTGAATGGGGAAATGACAGAAGCATTCACTTTAAAGGTAGGAACTCAACAAGGCTGCCCCCTGTCACCACTCCTTTTCAATATAGTGCTTGAAACCCTTGCTAGGGCAATAAGGCAAGAAAAGGAAATTAAAGGAGTTCTAATTGGAAAAGAGAAGTCAAGCTATCCCTTTTTGCTGATGATATGATTGTTTACTTAAGGGATGCTAAAAACTCCACCAGAAAACTCCTAGAAACAAGAGCTTCAGTAAAGTGGCAGGATACAAAATTAACCTATAAAAATCAGTCGCATTTCTTTACACCAACAACAAGCAACTGAAGAAGGAATACAAGGAGACCTTCCCACTCACAATAGACTCAAAAATAATAAAATGTCTAGGAACAAACCTAACTAAAGACACCAAAGATCTCTACAACAAAAATTTTAAACCCCTGAAGAAGGAAATTGAAAACCTGGTGTAAGCATGGGAAAGATTTGTTGAGACCACACTTAAAGGGTACAGTTGGTCTCTGGAATGCCAGAGAGTGTTACTGAAGGCCACTACATCACTAAAGCAAATATTGGTCTCCTTGAGTCAAGCAAGACTCCTCCATCAGCATCAGCTACACCTCATCTGCCTGGAAATAACATGTAGCAGTGGCGGCCATATATCTGTATATCCCAAATATAATTGGCTATTAGCTCTCTCCTTGGGGGAATAATTCAGTGCTGATGCCACAAGCTTATGTCCTCTAGTGGTTAGGAGATGTTACATGCCACGGTAAGACTGTCATCTTTTACAGAAAAGCTATAGTTCATGGATTAGCATACCATCTGTCGTGGTTTGAATGAGTGTCCCCCATAGGTTTTAAGTATTCAGACATTTGTATCCAGTTGGTGGCACTGTTCTTGGAGGTCTTAGAAGTTGTGGCCATGCTAGAGGAAGTGTGTCACTGGGGGCAGGCTTAGTGAGTTTAACAAGCCTCGTGGTCTCCAGTCGCTCTCTCTGCTTCCTGTGCTCATTGCGAGATGTGACCCTCAGCTTGCTGCTCCAGCTCCAGTCACCATGCCTCCCACTACAATGGACTCTAATTCCCTGGAACCGTCAATCGTAAACTCAAATAAACGCTTCCTTTTATAAGTTCCTTTGGTCATGGTGTTTTATCACAGCAACAGAAAAGTGACTAAATACACCATCCAAACATCTGTGTCTAGACCAATGTAACGTACCATAATAATTAGTACTGTTTAAATGTCTGTATATCTAATTGCTTGTGCTTCATTAGTAGGATTAAAAGGTTATTCCTGGATAAACTGCCAACCCATGAAAGGAAACAGCCTGAAATGATCAGAGTCCAAAATGACATCTCCAGAGAAAGTAGACTGTTTTGCTTCTCGCCCACTTATGCCTCTTTTCTTAATTTTTTAAATTTACTTTTGTATGTGTATGAGTGTACTGTCTGCATGTAGGTTTGTACAACTGTGTTGTACAAGGCCGCGGAGGTCAGAAGAGGGTCTCGGATTCCCCTGGAACTGGAGTTCTCCTGGAATTGGAGTTACAGACTGTTCTTAGCTGCCATGTGGGTGCTGGGGATCGAACATGGGTCCTCTGCAAGAGCAGATGGTGCTCTTAACCACTAGGCTATCTCTCCAGCCCCTTTTCTAAAGCCTAGGGAACAATCTGCAGAAGAGGGGGCATGGTAGAATGTAAGGGCTGTGATTGGGGTGAATTGTGAAACTACAGCCATATAAACTAGACTCTTATTTGATCAACATGCTTGTACATACAAGCCCCTCCAGCTGGACAATGGGGACCTTGGGCTGTATAAGTTTGGGCATAGCTGCTTGCAAATTGGTTTTACATGAAGGATGCTTGTATTCTTTATTTATTGCTTATTATTAAAAAAATAAAAACTAAAAAAAGAAGTTCCACACAGCAAATAAATAACTAACTAACTAAATAAATAAATAACAGAGAATACCAAGTTGGAGTTCTGGGATGTGGAGGTGGATCTGACAGGAGATGAGGGAGGAAGTGAATATGATCAAAGTCCATTGTATGAAATTATCAAATAATTAATTCAATATTATTTAAAAAAGTCATCAGGCTCAGTGGTACATGGCTGGAGAAGCAGAGGCAAGAGGATCCCAGAGCTCACTGCTCAGTCAGCCTGGCACTCAATGAACTTCAGCTTCGGTGAGAGATCCTATCTCAAAAAAACAAGGTAGAAAGGCTAGAGAGATGGCTCAGTTATTAAGAACCCCTGGTGCTCTTGCAGAGGACATGGGTTTGGTTCCCAGCACCCATACAATAGCTCACAACTATCTACAACTTCAGTTATATGGTATTTGATGCCTTCTTCTGGCATCTACAGTTTTCTTCTGGCATCTACAGGCTTCTTCTGGCCTTTACAGGCACCAGGGATGCTCATGGTACATTACATACATGCAGACAAAACATTCAAACACATGAAATTAAATAAATAAATCTTAAAAAATAAGGTGGAGAATTGAGGAAGACACTTGATGTTGCACACATGTGCACACATACATGAACATGAACACCCCCACTCCGAGTTCATTATATTGCCTTTGTGTATGTGAAAATTTCCAGTGTTAAAGGTTCCTTTAGGGGCTGGAGAAATGTCGCAAGTAGGTGAGTGTTCTTGCTGTGCAACCATAAAGACCTGGGTTTAAAGCATTACTACTCATGTAAAAGTTGGCGTGGCTGCGTTTGCCTGTAACCAAAGTGCTGAACAGGCAGAGACAAGAGGATCACTGGGGTTTCCTGGCTGCCAACCTGGCTCCCGGTTCAGTGAGAGATCTGGTCTCAAAGGAACAAGTCAGAGAGTGATAGAACAGGGCATTCTATGTCTTCCTCTGGTCTCTGCATGCACATATGTGCACACAGATATGCCAAATGAACATACCACATACACTGTCATACCAACACATTCACACAGATAAAATAAGAATAAAATATAAAATATTCCTTTAAAATAAGACAAAGTAATAAATACCTTGTGATAACTCATTGAATACACACTCAGGATTTGTGCAAGTTTTTAAACTATGTCTTGATAAGTTTTTGTGGCTGCCATAAGAAATTACTACAGATGGATGGCTTATAGCGTGAGAAGCTCTCGGTTCTGGAGGCCAGGCATCCGGAACCCAGCAGAAATGGGCTCTCTCTGGCGGTTCTAGGGAAGGATCCATCTTCCCGATTCTGGTAGCTACTTGCATTGTTTGACATGTGCCTGTGTCACCCCAGTCTCCGCTCTGTGGCCGTACTGTGCCCTCTTTTATCGGTCCCTCGTACTTCATTCTAGGAAGATACTTGTATGAGTTATTTTCTTGTCACTGTGACCAGATATCTGACAAAAAGTAGCTTCTAGGAAGAAGGATATAGTTTGGTTCACAGTTTGAGAGGTTCGGAGCATTCAGACAGGGAAGGCGTGGTGGAGGGAGTGACTTGTCCTGTGGAGGACCAGGAAGCAGAGAAGGGGGAGAGATCCACCACTCCACAGTTTTCCTTTTCTTTTTCTAGTCAGTCTGGAATACCAGGTCATGGCGCCAGTAGCATTTAGAGTAGGTCTTTTCTTTTTAGTTAAGATTCTCTGAAGACATCTTCACAGGCATACTCCAAAGTCTGCCTCATTAATGCTTAGGTTTGTGCGTGCGTGTGTGTGTGTGTGTGTGTGTGTGTGTGTGTACACGGGTGTGCACCCGAGCACATGCACGGGTCAGACATTGTCGACAGGTGTCTTTCTCATCACTCTCCCTCTTATTTTTAATTTTTAAAATTTATTTTTCTTTTATGTGTATGAGTGTTTTTTACCTGTGTATGTAATTGTGACCGTGCAGCAATGCCTGTGGAGGTCAGAGGAGGGTGTTGAATTCCTTGGAACTGGAGTTATGGATGGTTGTCAGCTACCACGTGGGTGCTGGAAACTGATCCCAAGTCCTCTCTGGAAGAACACCATGCTCTTAATCACTGAGCCATCTCTCTAGCTCTCCATCTTGTTTTTTGAGACAGGGTTTCTCACCGAGCCTGAACATACCCATTTCAGCTGGATTGGCTGGGCAGTAAGCCCTAGGGCTTCATCCATCTCCTCCGCAATACTGGGATTTGTACACTGCTGCACCCGGGTCTTTGCCTGGCTGCTAGGAGTCCAAAGTCACGTCTTCACGCTTATGCAATAAGCACTTTCTCCACTGAACTGTCTCATTAGCCTGGTTCTTGGATATTTCTTAATCTAATCAAGTTGAAAATAGAAATTATCCATCTTGTTGTCACTGGATTACAGCCCACCAGATAACTTAATTACATCTTCAAATATCCCTTTTCCAAAGAAAATATTCACAGGTAGAGCCCACCATCCAACATATGACAATGATATATTTCAATTAAAAGATTTTAAAATTAGTAAGGGAAAGAAGTGGTTTTATATTTGTAAATTTTGTATTAAAGTATTATGTCAGAGCTATCCTTAATACTAAATGTATGGATATTCAAGACTTTTCCTTTCTACCTTGGCACATAAGGAAATCCAATTATTTTTATTTCCAAGTTTTAGATCTCATCTTTCTACTTCTTTCCAGTGGCAATCTCAAAGCTTTACTTTCCTCTACTTTTTCTATGATGGTTACTGATCTTCCTGGCTCCTAATCTTGCCTTATTCTGTCCTGTTTTCTGCATAGGAGTCAGACAGAGTAATTAAAAATGGCAAAATAAAAATTTCACAAATCCAACCATTGCCCTTTCATTGCTCAGCCCTTGAAATAGTAGCGGATTGATTCCAGAATTAATACACTCTTCCATGGCACCAGGGATGTTGGCAGTTCATTTTCCAACTCTTTTTCTGAGCCCATTTCTTTTCTTGCCCATGATGGTGTAGCCCCACCAGCTTCTCCTCAGAATCTTAAAGATGCCGAACCATATTCACCACAGAAAGAGAGAAAACAAGTAGCTTCTATCTCTAGGATTCTATTGATGGTTGAATGAATTACTATCATTTTATTTCATTTTTTCAATATTGAGGATTGAACCTAGGGTCTTGTTTGGGCAAATACCTCACCACTCAATTACATCCTTCAACCCAGGCAAAATTATTTTCACTACTCTTTATTCTCTCTCTCTCTCTCTCTCTCTCTCTCTCTCTCTCTCTCTCTTTCTCTTTCTCTCTCCCCTCTTTCTGTCTGCAAGATCAGAAAAGAGTATGCTCATGGTATTCAGAGGACAACTTGGAGGAGTCAGGTCTCTTCTTCCACTGTTTGGTTCCTGGGCATTGAACTCAGCTCATCAGGTTTGGTGGATCACCTAAGCCATCTTGCCAGCTCTAAATCATTATTTTTTAAAATGGAAATGGTAATTCATGCTGGATACACCTGAGAAAGTTGTGTATATAAACATATCCCTATCCCATCTTCTGGGATAATGGTATTTTGGTACATATATCCTTTCAGAATATCAGTTTCATAAATGTGCTTGTATAACTTGGCAACTTGTTTTCCTACTAACAATGAGTGGGAATCTGCATGCATGTTGTTACATATATACCTTCATCATGATTTTTAGGTTCTTGATAAAACTTCTAAATTGCCTTCCTTGTGCCAGTCTCCATTACCTCCATCAGCGCATAAAAAGTCCCACTTCCCCATGGAATTCTTTTTAATCTCTGTCAATCTGAGCGATGAAAAATAACATCCTGTTGTTTAATTGTATTTCTTGGATGGTAGTGAGGTTGAGAATCTTTTTTTTTCCCCTTTTGGATACTGCTCATCTGTAGTTCTTCATAATTGTGCAAGTGTTTGCTTATACTTTGGAAACCAATAGCAAAGCAGCTAAAGAAGCCACTCAGCACCCAACTGTAGTAGCCCTGCCTCGGTGACTCAGAGCATGGTTTCTTCAATGCCTCTGAGAAGATAGTATGTACTTCACAGCCCTGTGTTTCCCTTATAAAATGTGATCAGTTTTTGTTTTGGTGTTTTTGAGACAGGGTCTCTCTGTAGCCTCAGCTGGCCTGGAACTTGCTCTGTAGACTAGGCTGGCCTTGAACTCACAGAGGTCTGGCTGTCTCTGCCTCCTAAGTGCTGGGACTAAAGGCATGTGCCACCATGCCTGGCTCCATGATCAGTTTTAAAAGCTTGTTGTTGGTATTTTTTTTTCTGAAAATACATGTGGGGCAAAGAAGAGAATGCAGATTTAGAATCCAAGTTTCAGAATATGGCTTAGCAATTTTTAGTTGTCACTGCCTGAGGTTTTTTAATTATCTTTAGGTTTAATCTTGGCATTCAAATCACCTCATGTATCAGAATATTTGGGAATGGGTTTTCTGTTAAATTTATTTTAGAAGTTGAGTAAAGCACCTGGAAATACTCTTTCTTTGCTTTATTTTTGAATCCTCATTTTTATTTTGCTTTGCCTAAGGGAAAAAAATTGACAGTACTGTGTCCAATGAAATGTAGATATAAAACGTACCAGAAACTTGCTTCTGAAAAGATAGGATTTATAGTCAGGATGCATTTTACTGTCCAAGGTCCTGAAATAACACACACATTTTTGCTAAATATATTGTTTTGAACTTTAGGATGATTTTTTTTTCATTCAATGGCCACTTTCTATCACTCCATCAAAATTATACTGCTTCACTTATGCTTATGTAATGTTAATATAGTTGAATATGACTCAGCTGACTGGATAGAACAATTTTATATATGAGACAGTACCATATAAAGTTACTTTTCTAAAAGGAAAAATTAGCCCAAACAAAGAAATGTAATTCTGGTTCTTAGTGTGAAGCCAAGTACCATTTAATCAATATTAGAAACCATAAATCAAGCTATAGCTGAATAAAGAACCAACTGCAAATAGAAATTGTAAATAAAAAAAATTAGACCAAGTCATTAGAGAGAAAAAAATAAGTAGTGCGACTTGATAAATGGAAAATTCATGAGTCTTTATACTTAAAGGTTAAAAAGCCTAGGAAAAGGATGTCATGAAACACACGAGAAGTCAAGGAATGAGACCTGCCATTTATGGAAAAAAAGGAGATATTGAAAAGACACATAGTTTGCAATATTTTTTTAAATCCAGACTTTATTGAAGTAAAAATCTGCTATAATTGGATTGTGGCTCATGCTCCATTTGTAGTGGGAGTGGAGGAAGCCAACTGACAGCAAGAAAGCCTCTGTCTGAATTTGTTGAGTGAGCATTCTGTGTGGCATTGAGAAAACAGACTCAGTGCAAAGAAAAAACAAGTTAGAAAAGATATTCTTTTCTTAGAGAGATAGTACAGACACATAGAAAGGACTCAGTGTCTCAGAATGTAACCTTTTTTTTTTTATTAATCAACAAAAACTCAGAGAAGGGGATGCAGGAAACAGCTCAGTGGTTAAGAGTGCTTGCTGCTCTTCCAGAGGACTGGAGTTCAGTTTCCAGCACCCATGGTGCACAACTGCTGGGAACTCCATGTTTAGGGGATGCCACACCTTCTGGCTACTATGGGAACACATAAACATGTGCCCACTCACACACACACACACACACACACACACACACACACACATCAACAAAAGTAAATAAATCCAAAAAAGAAAGCTCAGAGAGGCTAAATGACTTATTCAAGTTCTCACAGTTTTTGTGGCAGAGATGACTAGAAATTGGTTGTTCCCATCTCCATTGTAGCAATTATTAACTCATGTGTAAAATAACTTCAACCCCAAGAACAACAGCAACAGCAGCAGCACCATAATCATCAACAACAACATCAAAACCATTCATAACAATAAGCATGTACTTGTTATATATACATGTATAGATATATATGTATATATCTATATATAACACATATACATATATAGATATATGTATATATATGACTAGAGAAACAGAAAAGTTAAAAAAGAACTGATAAAGTGAATATTATAGAAGAAAACTGTCTAAAATGGTTATTTTTGATTGTCAATTGGATTAGAATAAGAAATCCCTATGGGGCGGATGAGGCTCATCTCTGGGTGTGTCTGAGTGCATTTTCAGAAAATTGACCAACGGAGGAAGATTCATTTGGAATGTCAGTGGCACCATTCCTTGGGCTGTGGGGCTCAGACAGAATAGGAGAGGACAAAGCCAGCTCAGTGCCAGCATTTCTTTTTGACCTAGTATCTAGCATGAAATGAACAGCTTTCTTCATCCTATGCTTCCACCACTACAATGTTCTGTGCAGGCTCAGGGGCCAAGAGGTCAGGGACTGAAGCCTCTGAAAGCATGAGCCCAAATAGTTCTTCCACCCTTATTATTTATGTCAGGTATTTGGTCACAACAACACAACTCAAAGCAGACATGTCTGACATAATGAGTGTTAGGGAAGGGAAAGGTTTTGGTGGAGACGCATGAGGAAAGCAGTGATGAGGACAAGCTTAGAGGTGTTAATGGAAGCCAATCAGAAAGAAGGTAGAGGAATGAGTTCAACAAATAAAGAACAAGTAAGGCATAAATACTTGTTTAACAATAGTATATCTAAATGGAGGAGTTTAGATAACTGAAATTTATTATTTGCATAGCTCCTTATGGCTTAAGCCCCTAGTTTCATATATTGCAAACTTAGTCCCCACAGTCAGATGCTAATGGTATAGAAGAGATGAAATTTAGGGAGGTGACTGGACAGAGATGAAAGCTCTGTCCCCCCACAGATGGACTCATGGATTACCTCAGGATTTGCTGTGCTATAAATGTAAGCTCTTTCTCATAAGCTTGCTCTATTTTGTTATATCAGGTTCTCTTATGCTATGATGCAGCAAAAAAAAAGATTCTCCCATACATAATACCAAACTCACAGGCTTTCCATTGTCCAAGTTATGAGCTAAATAAAGAGCTTTGTTTTATAAATTATACAGCTTCAGGTATTTTGTTATAGCAACAGAAAACAGACTAAGACGCCAGGAAGGTTTGAAAAAATTTCACTCCATGTTTTGTGCAGTCCTTTCTAATGATTAAATCTCATGATTCATCTTTCTCACCAGTCCAACCCAAATCCAGAATTTATAAAGGAATGGCATCTATGATGGATCTTCACGCGTGTTGGAAACATTGTAAAGCTCTCTAGCTTTCCATGGAGAAAAAGCAGAGGAATGGATAAATACATTTAACTCCAAATTACTTCCCCTTGAAACAAAATTCAATAGATGAAGTCTCTGTTGTCAGCTTTTAAAATTCTATTTGCTAGGAAAATATCCTACTTCCAATGAGGCTATACTTCAAATAAAATTTTCCAACAGTGAACTCAGAAAATAACGGATGATGCTATCTCCCAAGGGGAGAGCAGAACAAAACAAAACAAAAAGTCACTACAAATGTGTGTGCTTCTTGTCCTTTCTTTAGCTTTCCTGATAAGATAGTAAGTTACTTAGCTGGTCAGAGATAGAGTATGAATCCACTCAATATTTTAGAATTATTATTTTCAGCATCCATAGCTCTAAAACAATGAGAGAATTTTTTCTTTTGGTCTTTTTGAGACATGATCTCCCTGTAGCCCCAGGTGGCCTGGAACTCACTATGTAGACCAGGCTGGCCTTGAACTCACAGAGATCTGCCTGCCTCTGCCTCCTGTGTGCTGGGGTGAAAGGTATGTGTCACCACGGCCAGCAGGAATAATTGTTTTATATTAAATTTGAACTTTTTTATTTCAAGGAAATAACGTCGTTATGATGTTGCTGTTATAATATTTTGATATTTTTCCAATAGAGAGAAATAGAAATTAGAAAATGAGATGCTGAAAATGTCCAGAAATGACAAACATAATAATTTATTTTCTTCTTCAAACTAATCTAAAATGAATTTAAGCTCATCTGTAACGTTAAGTAATCCATGCCTGGGTCTTGAGTGTTAGAATCCATCATATGTTCCTGCCCATTGTACCTCTCATTACAGAAAGGGCTGGATAGCTGTTCAGTTTTGTGCATTGTGTACAGGCACTAGACTCAGGGATTTAGTGGGACATAAAATTCAATCCACGTTCTAGACATACTGCTGTATCAGCTTTCCCTTCCTGTGGCTTCCCCTACCTTCATCCTCAAGGAAGGCCCTTTACCAGAGGAAGAACAAGGCAGTGTCCAAATCAAGGCAGTGCCGCTGTGAGCCTGAAAGGGTGCCTTTCTCCAGTTACTAGATAAACTAAGGATGGCTTTGTTTAATAGTCTAGTTATCACATTATGCTATCAGTGGCTATCTTGGCTTACAGTGACCTTGTTACTATACTAGAAAATGTGGTACAGTTTCAAGACATTTCTGGTAGAAGATTTAATTGGGTTGCCTGAGACTTTACTATGATAGTTTGAACGGAGGGAGGGTGCTGGTTGTGGTAATGATCATTGTTAAATGTTTAAAAAAGTATTGGATTCTTTCTAACTAAAAATTATGACCATAACTTTTGGGAACAGGGCTCTTCTGAAAGTCCTCTTGGAATATGCTAACTTTTCAGAAGAAACCGCCTTACAAAACACGGGTGCACAAACCTGCATGCAGACAGTACATTGATATACATACCGAAATAAATAAAATAAATAAAATAAAAAATAAAAAAAAAAAAAAAAAAAAAAAGAAACATGCTAACTTGGAAAGAAATAACAAAATGCTCTTTTATAATAGATATATTACAAATCCTAGAAATTACATTTATTGAGTGCACAAAGCTTAGGTCAGGGATTTCCCAGGACCACCTGAAGCACAGGTAGGAGCTGGGGCACTTCAGCCAGGTGGATTGTTGGATTATTCTATCTCTGGATGATTGTCTCATTGGTTTGATTAATTCATTGTCTTGTGTGGCTGTGGGGGTGTAGTCGTCCTGCTATCTGGTATAAAAAGTGGGCCTGTTGCCACTGTGAGACTTGAGTGCACAGAGTTTAGACCGGGGATTTCCCAGGACCACCTGAAAACAGGCATATCTTCCCCTCCCCTGTCAACTGGTATTGCTGAGGGAGTGTCCAAGTGGATTCTTTTGAGAACCTTCAGAACAGAAAGGAAAGAGTGAGTTAGACTTCCAATAGAAAGCCTAAAACTCAGACAAGTCAACACTCCATAAACAAGGAGAAAAACAAATCAATCAATCAAACAAACAACGAAGGCATCTGAAGAAGGCAAGCAAAGCAAGCCTTCAACACAGTGAAGAGGCATTTGGGATTCGCATTGGAATACAAGCAAAGAGAAATCCATATTCCAGGGACACAAAGAAGGGACAACATGGGAAAGGTGCAGGATAATCCCAAACCAAGCTCTACCAACCCTGTGGGAGATTACTACAGTGTGATCCCCCGGGGATGGCCCAAGACACAGATCTTAGAGGAACAATTTCAGATATATTCAAAGAAATCAAAGAATATAAAGAACAAGTCAGAGAACCAAGGACAGAGAATGAAAAACTCAAAAAGGACCTAGAGAGAGAGATTGACAAATGCCAGAAAGAACTAGAGGGAGAAAATGACAAACCCTGGAAGGAAGTGGAAACACTGAAAAGATCCCATGATGAAATGAAAAAGGAAACAGACCAGCAAAGAAAAGAGCTACAGGAAGAGATTGAGAAGCTCCAAAAGAAGTGGAAATACTAAAGAAATCACGAGATGAAATGAAAAAGGAAATCAAACTCTCATCTAATCAAGAGGAAAGGAACAGAAAAAGCCTTAGAAGTAGAATGGAGGAAGCAGAACAAAGAATATCAGACCTGGAAGATAACACAGGACAGTTAAAAACCTCAACTAAAGATTATGAAAAATTTAAAAATACACCAAAGTGGAACAACCAGGAATTGTGGGACACTATGAAAAGAACAAACCTCCGCATCATATGGATAGAGGAAGGAGAATAATCCCAAGAGAATGGTATTGATCAGATATTCAACAGAATAACAGATCAAAATTTCCCCAAGCTAAAAAAGACAAACAAATACAAATACAAGAAGCACATAGAACTCCAAACAGACAAGATCAGAAAAGAAACTCTCCACACCATATCATAGTTAAAATGCTAGACACCCAAAACAAAGCCAAAATCCTTAAAGCCACAAGAGAAAAACAACAAGTTACATATAAGGGGAAACCCATCAGAATTACAACTGACTTAGCACAAACTGTGAAAGCAAGAAGAATGGAGCAAATCATTACCAGTGTTAAAGGACTATAGATACCAACCCAGATTACTATACCTAGCAAAAATGTCAATTACAGTTGAAGGAGAGAGAAAAATCTTCCATGACATAAACAAGATGATAGACTACATGTCTGGAAACCCAATTCTTCAGAGAATACTTGAAGCAATTCAAAGGACAGAAGAAAGGAGCAACTATCCCCAGGCAACTAGAAAGAGAAATTAATAAAAGCATAACTGCAGAAGTAGAAACCTAGACCAAAAACGCAAATGGATAATAAGGTGAAAGGAAGCAACACATAACTTTTAGTTATAACCTTAAATATTTTTAATTTTTAAAAAATTTTATTTATTTTTGTATGTGTATGAATGTACTGTCTGCATGTAGGTTTGTGCACCCATGTCATGCAATGCTGCAGAGGTCAGAAGAGGGTGTTGGATTCCCCTGGAACTGGAGTCAAAGACAGTTCTCAGCTGCCATGTGGGTGCTGGGGATCAAACCCAGGTCCTCTGCAAGAGCAGTTGGCACTCTTAACTGCTAGGCCATTTCTCCAGCCCATAACCTTAAACATTAATGGACTAAACTCCCCAATCAAAAGACATAGACTGGGCCGGGCGTGGTGGGGCATGCCATTAATCCTAGCACTCAGTAGGCAGAGGCAGGGATCTCTGTGAGTTCAAGGCCACCCTAGTCTACATAGCGAGCTCCAGCTTGGACTAAAGGGAGACACTGTCTCAAACAAACAAACAAACAAACAAACAAACAAAAGACATAGACTGGGAGATTGGATTAGGAAACAGAACCCATCTATATGCTGTCTACAAGAAACACATCTCACTCTCAAGGATAGGCACTACCTTAAAATGAAAGGATGGAAAAAATATTCCAAGCAAATGGTACCAAAAAGAAAGCAGGTGTTGCTATTTTAATACCAGACAAAATAGACTTCAAAGTAAAAGAAATCAGAAGAGACAAAGAAGGCCATTGCATCTTTTTCAAAGGAACAATTGACCATGAAGATTTCACAATCATGAATATATATGCACCAAACTCTGGTGCACCAAACTTTATAAAGACAATTCTTCAGGACCTCAAGTCACAGATTAACCCTTGTACACTCATACTACAGGACTTCAATGCTGCACTGAGCCCTTTGGACAGGTCAACTGGACAAAGAATAAACAGAGAGACATCCGAATTGAATGATATGATACACAGATGTCGACTGAATATTCCACCCTAATACCAGAGAATACATGTTCTACTCAGCACCCCATGGAACAGTCTCCAAAACTGACCACATACTGGGACACAGAAGAAACCTCCACAAATACAAAAAAGACTGAAATAATTCCACGCATTTTATCAGACCACAGTGCAATAAAGCGTATTATCAACACCAGGATAAGCCCTACTATCTACAAGAACACATGGAGACTAAACAACACACTCCTGAATAATGAATGGGTCAAGGAAGAGATAAAGAAAGAAATAAAAGCATTCCTGGAACTGAATGACAATGATAATACAACACACCAAAACCTATGGGATACTTTAAAAGCAGTCCTAAGAGAGCAGTTTATAGCTCTGGGTGCCTACATTAGAAAAACAGAAAGGGCACAAGTGAACGATATAACACTGCAGCTAAAAACACTTGAGAGACAACAACAACAAGTGAACCCTAAATGCAACAGACAGGAAGAAATAACAAAAATCAGAGCAGAAATCAATGAAATAGAAACAAAGACAACAACAAAACAATACAAAAAAAATCAATGAATCCAAAAGTTGGTTCTTTGAGAGAATAAACAAGATATACAGACATCTAGCCCAGTTAACCAAAAGAAAGAAGGAACACCTCCAAATTAATAGAATCTGTGATGAAAGGGGAAATATCACAACAGACAATGAAAAGACCCAGAAAATCATATGGGAATACTTCAAAAACCTACCTCTACTAAGTTTGCAAACCTAGGAGAAATGGATGAATATCTGAAATCCTGGGAATCACCAAAGCTCAACCAAGAAGAGATTGACAACTTAAACAGACCCATAATATGAAGAAATTGAAGATGTGATAAGAAACCTCCCAACTATAAAAAGCCCAGGCCCAGATGTTTCATGGCAGAATTCTATAAAACATTTCAAAAAGACTTACAGCCATTATTACTGAAAGTGTTTAGAAGGATACAAACAGAGGGAATTCTCCCAAATTCCTTCTATGAAGCCAGCATCACTCTAATACCAAAACCAGGCAAAGATACAACCAAAAAGGAGAACTATAGACCCATCTCATTAAAGAACACAGATGCAAAAATTCTGAACAAAATTCTTGCAAACCCACATACAGACCAACATCAAGAAGATCATCCATCATGACCAAGTTGGATTCATACTAGAGATGCAGGGATGGTTTAACATAGGAAAATCAATAAATATCATAAAACATATAAATGGACTGAAAGACAAAAACCGCATGATCATCTCAATTGATGCAGAAAAAGCCTTTGACAAAATCCAGCATCCCTTCATGCTTAAAGTCCTCAAGGCAAGTGGGTTGCAGGGCTCATTCCTCAATGTAATCAAAGCCATATACAGGAAACTCACAGCCAATATCATCCTAAATGGAGAAATGACAGAAGCATTCCCTTTATTTTTAAAAAAAAAATAAAAAAAAACATTTATTTATTTTTATGTGTATGAATGTACTGTCTGCATGTATGTCTGTGCACCCGAATCATGCAATGCTATGGAGGTCAGAATTGGGTGTTGGCTGGGGATTGAACCGGGGTCCTCTGCAAGAGCAGCAGTCTTAACTGCTAGGCCATCTCTCCAGCCCCCAGAAGCATTCCCTTTAAAGGTAGGAACTCAACGAGGCTTTCCTCTGTCACCACTCCTCTTCAATATAGTGCTTGAAACACTTGCTAGAGCAATAAGGCAAGAAAAGGAAATTAAAGGAGTTCTAATTGGAAAAGAGGAAGTCAAGCTATCCCTTTTTGCTGATGATATGATTGCTTACTTCAGGGATGCTAAAAACTCCACCAGAAAACTAGAAATGATTAAGAGTTTCAGTAAAGTGGTAGGATACAAAATTTACCTAGAAAAATCAGTAGCCTTTCTTTACACCAACAACAAGCAACTGAAGAAGGAATAGGAGGAGACCTTCCCACTCACAAAAGCCTCAAAAACAATAAGATACCTAGGAACAAACCAATCCAAAGACACCAAAGATATCTACAAAGAAGTTTAAACCCCTGAAGAAGGAAAATGAAGAAGACATCAGAAGATGGAAAAACATCACATGCTCATGGATTGGGATAGTGAAAATGTTGTTCATTCTACCCAAAGTCTTGTACAGATTCAATGCAATCCCAATTAAAATCCCCAAGAGTTTCTTCACAGGCTTGGAAAAAAAGTCCTTAATTTCATATGGAAAAACAAAAGATCCCAAATAGCCAAAGCAAGCCTGAGCAAGAAGAGCAATACAGGGGGGATCTCTAAACCAGACTTCACACTATACTACAGGGCTATAGTTATAAAAACAGGTTGGTACTGGCACAAAAAACAGACCTGTTGACCAATGGAACAAAACTGAAGATCCAAACTTGAGCACATATAATTTCAGCCACCTCATATTTGACAAGGGGGCCAAGAAAACACAATGGAGGAAAGACAGCATCTTCAGTAAGTGGTGTTGGCAAAACTGGATCGCCACCTGTAGAAGAATGAAATGAAACCCCTACGTCTTGCCCTGTATAAAAGTAAACACCAGATGGATCAAAGACCTCAATGTGAAACCCAAAACTCTGAAGGCAATAGAAGAAAAAGTTGGCAGCAGCCTATAAGACATAGGCATAGAAAAGACTTCCTAAATCAGACAGCAGTTGCACAAGAATTAAGGTCAACAATTGACATATGGGACCTCGTTAAACTCAAAAGCTTCTGTACATCAAAAGAAACAATCAAGGAAGTGAAGAGAAAACCCACAGAGTGGGAGGAAATCTTCACCCCAGACACATCTGACAAAGCATTGATTTCCAGACTATATAAACTACTCAAAAAACAAAGAAGAAAGAAAACAAATGACTCACTCAAAAGATGGAGTTGGGCTGGAGAGATGGCCTAGGGGTTAAGAGCACCGACTGCTCTTGCAGAGGACCCGGGTTCGATCCCCAGCACCCACATGGCAGCTGAGAACTGTCTTTAACTCCACTTCCAGGGGAATCTGATGCCCTCTTCTGACCTCTGCGGCATTGCATGACACGGGTGCACCAACCTACATGCAGACAGTACATTCATACACATAGAAAAATAAATAAAATAAAATAAAATAAAAAAGATGGAGCAAAGAGCTGAACAGAGACTTCACAAGTGAGGAATTAGAGATGGCTGAGAAACATCTTAAAAAGTGTTCAATATAGCTGGGCGTGGTGGCATACGCCTTTAATCCTAGCACTTGGGAGGCAGAGGCAGGTGGATCTTTGTGAGTTCAAGGCCACAGAGTGAATTCCAGGGCAGCTGGGACTACAGGGAGACCCTGTCTCGAAAAGACCAAAAAAAAGTGTTCAATGTCACTAATAATTAAGGAAATGCAAATTAAAACCACTTTGAGTTATCATCTCACTCCAATAAGACTGGCTAAGATCAAAGAAACAAATGATACCAAGTGCTGGAGAAGTTGTGGGGAAAGGGGAACACTCATCCACTGCTGATGGGAATGTAAGCTTGTAGAACCACTATAGAAAGCAGTGTGGAGAACCCTTCAAAGACTTGGAATGAACTTGCTACCTGACCCAGCCATACCACTCCTGGGTATATACCCATAAGACTCATCTTACCGCAGAGATACATGCACGGCCATGTTTATTGCAGCTCTCTTCACAATAGTAAAGAGCTGGAACTAACCCAAGTACCCCCCAACTGATGGGTGGATAGAGAAAATGTGGTACATCTACACGATGGAATTCTATGCAGCGGTAAAGAAAGATGACATCATGATCTTTGCATGTAAATGGCTGGAGCTAGAAGATACCATGCTGAGTGAAGTAACACAGTCCCAGAAAAACAAATGCTAGCATCTGTGGATGCTAGCACCAATTACCTAATTGTATGGCAAACTGAGCAATGTTAATGTGATCTGAAAACAACTGTGCTCTTATATTGTGAATCCCTTAAAAATAATAAAAAAAGAAATTACAGTTATCAGCAGAGATGTGATTACTGGTGAAAAGAGTGGTGCAGTTTATTGATTATTTTGTGGGTCAGAGTGATTCAATACGTCAATAGAGATGAGTAATATTAGATGAGTAATGAAATATAGTATCAAAATCTAAATATAGGAATACTATAAGCACTAGAAAGATCCCTTCTCTAGACTCAGTATTATTCATCAACCACTGAAAGGGTGGAGTAAAAGTGAACCACATAATGTGGTCATACATAAAGAATGTGGTCAAAAGTCAAAGAAATTTCAACAGAAATGCAAAAGTGAATGAGTACTTGGAGGTGGTGGCCAGTGTGGTGGGATTTCAGGCACATGGCAAAGGTCACCTCACTTGCTTTCCCTTGATATTTCTTATATTTGATTAAACATGGCTGTACATCTATCTTTGCGGTAGGATGCATCTTGTGAGTATATACCCAGAAGTGGTATGGCTGGGTCAGGTGGTAGGCTCATTCTGAGTCTTTTACGGGTTCTTCTAGGTTGGTTGTTGGGCTGGAGTTGTGTCAGGTTTGTTGTTTCTTTTGTTGCCTTTCTCCCCGGAATCACTACCGTAGTCGAACTTGGACACTAGCTTTGCAAGGGTCGGGGTGGGGGTGGGAGGGGGATTGCTCCTTTAGCCAGGACCAGTACCCTGTGCTCCAGCTGGCCCCGCTGAAGTCTCCAACCTCTATGCGCCCAAGTTCCCTTGTGGCAATAGGCCCACCTGTGTTCCTGCTGGCTGTGTAACTCCACCCTCACAACTGCACAAGCCCAGTGGATAATCCGCCTGGCTGAAGCGCCCAGCCTCTAATCCACCTGGCTGAAGCACCTGGGCTCTTATGCATGTGCCCCTGCAGCTTTAGCCTGACTATGTTCTGGCTAACAATCACTTAAGAATGTGTCATTTATTTCTCAGAACAATCCTAAAAGATTGGGTATGATTGCTGTGATTGCACTTGAAATGCTGATGTATACTGGATCCATAAATATTTATTGAGCAGGACATTGAAGCTTAAAGAAGCTGTTCTTGTCCACATAAATATGATTATTTAGAGATGGAAGCAGAAAACAAACCACAGCTATCTGACTGGAATCTGGAACCCACCAGTCTCTAAGTCCAATTACAATTGTCCGTGTATAGTTGATTGAATGAAATTGTTTTCATAGAATCAGTCTTACTCAAAAATGCAATTGAGGCAGGGGCATGATGGCTCATGCCTTTAATCTCAGCACTCAGAAATCAGAAGCACACAGATCTTTGTGAGATGGAAGTCATCCTGGTCTGCAAAGGGAGTTCGGGTGCAGTTGGGACTACAGGGAGACCCTGTCTCAAAAAAAAATGCAGGTGAAAGTATCTTAACACTTTTCCCACCTTAACATTCCCCACCACCAGGTACTTAGAAAAATATGCTTTCTGTGTTCAGAAAACCGGGCAGACATACAGTGTTCTTCTTGTCCTAGAGATGTCTGTGTTTAAATAGCAGGTTAACGTTTAAGTCAATAAATCTTACATGATAAAGCAGCTCTCTTCACAATAGCAAGGAGCTGGAACCAACCCAAGTGCCCTTCAACCAATGGAGTGTATAGAGAAAATGAGGTACATCTATACAACGAAGTTCTATGTAGCGGTAAAGAAAGATGGCATCATGAAATTTGCAGGTAAATGGATGGAACTTGAAGATACTATGTTAAGTGAAGTGACCCAGTCCCAGAAAACCAAATGGCGAATGGTATCCCTCATCTGTGGATGCTAGCACCAAGTACCTAGTTGTAAGGCAAACTGAGCAACGTTAATGTTATATTCCTCTTTATCTGAAAGCAAATGTGCTCTTATATTGTGAATCCCTTAATAGGTTCTATAATTAACCTACCATTTATTTGCAGACTTGGGAATTTTGGTATATGGGTAGAGGGTATGTATGCATATTTTAGAGTAATGTAAAATCCAAAAAGGAAAAATGTGAATCCTGAAATATGATTTGGACCTAAAATATAGTTTGTTTTTAGATGCTATAATTTTAGTATAGGTAACACACACACACACACACACACACACACACACACACACATATATATATATATATATATATATATATATATATATGTTGAAGCAATANATATATATATATATATATATCCCAGGTGTGTTGGCGCACTCAGGAGGCAGAGGCAGGCGGATCTCTGTGAGTTCAAAGCCAGCCTGGTCTACATAGCAAGTTCCAGGCCAGCTGGGACTAAAGGGAGACCCTGTCTCAAAAAGACCAAAAAAACCCCCAAAAAAGATTTATTAAAGAAAATTATATATATATAGTGATTGTTATATGCATGGCAGAGACTCAGAAGAATCCACGGAGCAAGTATCATGAAGATGAGTACTTTAATCCATAAATCTCTGTACAGTTATAGAACACTTTCATATCTATTGCCATTTTCAATGATCTTGTAGGCAGAGCTAGCCAGAATAACGTCTTCCCCATTTTATAGGTGAAGAAGTGAAATAAAGTTCGGCACCTGACTTGTTCAGTTGTATTCCTAACTGCAAAAGGTGGTTATCTAAAGTGTATGGAACCTGGCTAAATACTTTATACTTAGTTTTGCTTTTCTGGAATTTGTAGTGATAAGATGCTCTAAAGAAAAGTATTTTGTGCCAGGAGAGATGGCTCAGTGGTTAGGTGTTCGCTGCTCTTGCAGATGACCCTGGTTTCACGCTTGGAATTTCAGTGCTGGGGAGGAGAAAGGTAGATTCTTGGAGCTCCTGGCTAGCCAGCCTGGAATTTGGCAGGTTCCAGGCTAATAAAAACCTAGTTTCAGAAAGCAAGTCAGATGGATGGTGTTGAGGAATGACACCTAAGCTTGACTTCTGGTTTCCATACTCACCCACATGCCGAACCCCGTCTCCCCGCCTCCGCTGCCCCCCAAAAGAGTACGAGTTGGGCTTGTGCTTATACCTATTGATTGGAAAGAGTGGAAAGAGTTATTGGATGCAAAGCAATGCAGAACAATTTAATTTCTTTTTTAATTTTTTTTATTAATTTTATTTATTTTTTATGTGTATGAATGTACTGTCTGCATGCAAGTTTGTGCACCCGTGTTGTGCAATGCCGCGGAGGTCAGAAGAGGGTGTCGGATTCCCCTGGAACTGGAGTTCTCCTGGAATTGGAGTTTCAGACGTGTGGGTGCTGGGGATCGAACCCGGGTCCTCTGTAAGAACGGTTGGCACTCTTAACTGCTAGGCCATCTCTCCAGCCCAGAACAATTTAATTTCTAACAGATAAACATTATTGGAAGGAAGGATACTGATGTTCTTTTTTACCCAAGTAATGGAAAATTTAAGGAAGAGATTTAGACTGGAGATGGAGAGGTGGCTCAGCCATTAAGAGCACTGGGTGCTCTTGGAGAGTACCTGGGTTTGATTCCAGTCACCCACATGGAGACTAACAACCATGTGTAACCAGTTTCAGGGGATCCAACACCCTCTCTGGCCTCTGTGGGCGCTGCATGATCTGGGTACACTTATACACATGCAGGCAATACACTATATACACATAAAAATAAAAGCAAATAAACCCCCTCAATATTTAAAGGCAAATTATATTAGAAGTTAAAAAAAATCAGATTTTACTTTACTGAGGTCTGTTTTATTTTGGAAAATCCCATTAATAAAGAGTGTTCTGGAAGCTGGACTTGGTGACATGCCTGTTACCCCTGCTCTTTATGAGGGTGACTTAGGAGTATTGAGAGTTCATGGTCTCGTTGGGTTACAGAATGAGTTCTAGGTCAGCTTGGGCAAGTTATTGAAAACATTTTTTTTTCCAAAATAAAAAGCAAAAATAAGGGTTGGGGATGTAATTCAATGGTGGAGTGCTCGTGTACCCTATCTGAGGTCCTAGGACTTCAAAAAAGGAGAGTTTGGAATCTCTTTTTTTAAAAATTTTATTTATTTATGGGGCTGGAGAGATGGCCTGGCTGTTGAGAGCGCCAACCACTCTTGCAGAGGACCCTGGTTCGATCCCCAGCACCCACATGGTGGCCGAGGGCCGTCTGGAGCTCCAGTTCTGGGAGAACTCCAGTTCCAGGGGAGTCCGACGCCCTCTTCTGACCTCCGCGGCATTGCACGGCACGGGTGCACAGACCTGCCTGCAGACAGTACATTCATGCACATATAGAAATAAATAAAATTAAAAAAATTATTTATTTATTTATTTATTTATTATTTTTTATGTGTATGAGTGTACTGTCTGCATGTAGGTTGGTGCACCTGTGTCATGCAATGCCTCAGAGGTCAGAAGAGGGCATTGGATTCCCCTGGAACTGGAGTTAAAGATAGATCTTAGCTGCCATGTGGGTGCTGGGAATTGATCCTGTGTCCTCGGCAAGAGCAATCAGTGCTCTTAACCACTGAGCCATCTCTCCAGCCCCCAGGAATCTCTTTCACTATATGTATTTGAAAGTCTTGGATGGCTGTATGTGTTGGAATGTTATTTAGAGGTGGAGAACCAGGAAGATTTTGCAACGATTACTTTTCCTGATTCAATAAGCATTAGATGAGATGGTGGCAAGTGAGGAAAGTTCTGTTACATTTATTCTAAAATTTTTTTCTGGGCTCTATGAGATAGGGTCTCTCTGTAGCCCCAGATGGCCTGGAACTTGCTATATAGACCAGGGTGGCCTCTATCTCACAGAGATCTGCCTGTCTCTGCCTCCCAAGTTCTGGGATCAAAGGGATGTGTCACCTGCCTGACTTGTTCCAATAATTTTCAACCAAACAAGTATTAACTTTAAAAACAGCAAAAATTAAAAATATATTTCCCATTCTTAACCACTGGGAGCTGAGGATATGTCCCACTTGCTACTGAGAAAAATCTTTTTCTTTGGTCAGACCGTGTCATTGGCTTAGGGGAGAAGCATCTGCCAATATGCCCAGACAGTAAGTCCCTTTAAAGGATTTTCAATTCTGCCAAGCTGAAAGACTCTGGGAATAAGATTTGTTCAAATATAAGCAAGAATTGGAAACATGCATGCCTTCAGGTTTTAGAATGAATGAAAACCAAAGCTTATTTTTTAAAATTGTATTGTATTTTTGTGTATTTCATACATAACATCTAAGTCTTAGTCACCTTTATATCCCCTTCTCCATTGACACCCTCCCACAGAGCCCCCCCCCCACTGAAATTCATATGCTCTGTCATTTGTGTTAAGGCCTATTGTGCTAAAGTTTTGACCCTGGCCATTCCTCAGTATAGGTTCATCCACTGAAGTCTAGTCAGCCTATCCATGGTCCCTTGCTTTAAGAAGACCAGCTCTAAAGCCAGGCATGGTGGTGCACGCTTGTAATACTAGCACTGGGGAGGCAGAGACGGGTGGATCTCTGTGAGTTCAAGGCTAGCCTGGTCTACAGAGTGAGTTCCAGGCCAGCTGGGGCTATAGGGAGATCTTATCTCAAAAAAAAAAAAAAGAAAAAAAAAAGACTAGCTCTTCCACACCCAACAGTAAGTAATCAGCTGCTGCCAATTTCCCCAGTTAGATGCTTGGTTTTTGTCTGCTTGAGTTTGCATGGGTCTTGTGCATGCTGACACCACTGCTGTAGGATCATATGACCAGGGTCCCAGCAGTTTGTAAGATCTATTCCCATATGGTCATGCATTACCTCCCTGGCTCTTATGATCTTTTTGCCTCCTCTTCCACAATGGTTCTTGAGCCCTGGGTGAGTGAAGCTTAATATAGGAGACCTGTCCATGGACCAATACTCTGCAGATTCCTAATCTCCACGGTTTGGCTGTTTATGACCTTTTGAATTCCTAGCCCTCGGTTCCATGAGGGAGCTTCCTTAATGAAAGTTAAGAGATTAATTAGTGTCCTCTTTGCCCCCTGTTCTATGTTGTGTGAACCTTAGATGTAGAGGTTGCATTGTAGATGTGCTGCTTAGGCTTGGGCGATCCACAGACAATGTCTGTGTGTGACTGGTTGTGAAACTCTGTAATAGTCTTCATCTGGTACAAAAGAAGCTTCTTTGATGAGTGATATCTGGGATGTTTATATGTAAATAAAAGAATACATATTTTTGCACTTAGTAAGAAGTTACATTAGTCGAGGGGATGTGACAGCCTTGGGAATTTCTCTAAGATCTATGGTCTCTCCAGCCATGTTTATTGGGCTATATTTACAGTATCACATGTAAGTTTCCTCCTATTGAGTGGGCTTTGCATACAATTATTTGGGCATTTATTACTCCCAAGATAAAAGTGCCTCTACTGCACCAACATTGTCTGCTGTGATGGACATTGATGTGGATATATGGTTTTAAAACTGGTGTTGGAGCATCAATTGCTGTTCTCCCTTAGTAGGTGGCATAGCGCTCTCCAAAGATATGAGTTAGCCTTCAGTGGAAGTGGCTTCCAGGTCAGTTCCAGCTCCATTGCTCCAAATCTGGTCTCTGAAGTATGTCCCGTCTTCAGCAATAGGGTCTTACCTTCAGTTCTGGGAGACAATCAAGGGCTGTGGCAATAACCTGTGTAATTTTGGGAGTCTCTTGTACTCCCCTGGTCAATGACTCAAAGGAAGGTTTCTTCCGTCTGGCACTGCTTCTTGTTCTGTAGCCTTCAGTTACACACATGGACTCATGTGGAGATATTGTACATGTAATTTGTCTTCAGATTGTTAGACTAATATGATTGTTAGACTAATATGATTCTCTCAGGTGTTTTACACTAGCTAGGTATTTTATATCTCTCCTCTTTCCCTTTCCCCATCTAGCCCTCCCTCCATGCCTTCCCCTTTTAAAGTGTCCCCATTTTCTACATTTCTCCCTTGCTAATATGAGTTTCCTGGGTCCTACTTCTCTTGAGCGCCTTCTTTCCTTTTATCCCCATATTTCCTTCTACACTTCTTCTTTTCCCCTTCCATTTCAATACTCTCATTTTATCCACTTCTCCCTTAGGAGCACCTGTCTCTTACTAGTCTTTTCTTTCAGGTCCCCTCTTTCCCTTTACCTTCCTGGTTCCTTTCCATTTTTCCTGGTTCCGCAGTTACATCAGGATACATACTCACATATAAAGATTAGGTGCTAAGATCCACAAATGAGGGAGAACATATGCTGCTTGCTTTTCTGAGTCTGTGTTGCTTCATTTAGCACAACATTTTCTAGTTCCATCCATTTACCTGCAAATTTCATGCTTTTGTCTTTCTTTATCACCGAGTAGAACTCCATTGTGTAGATGTACCACATTTTCATTATCAACTCCTCAGTGGAGGGACACTTAGGTTGCTTCCATCTCTTAGCTATTGTGAGAAAAACAGCAAGAAACATGGATGTGCCAGTATCTTTGCAATAGGAAGAATCCTTTGGATATATGCCAAGGAGTGGTATAACCGGGTCAAATGGTAGGTTCCTTTTTAGTTTTTTAAGACACTGCATTCCACAGGGGTTACATGAGTGTGCTATCCCATCAGCAGTGAATGAGAGTTCCCTTTTCCCCATATCCTCTCCAGCATTTGGTATCATTTGTTCCTTTGATCTTAGCCAGTCTTATTGGCGAAAGATGAAATCTTAAAGTGGTTTTACTGTGCATTTACCTAACTACTAATGATGCTGAGCACTTGTTAAGATGTTTCTTAGCCATTTTTATTTCTCCTTTTGAGAACTCTGTTCAGATCCTTAGCTTATCTTTTAATTGGGTCACTTGTTTTCTTGATTGTTTTTTGAGTTCTTTAGATACTCAGAGCTTATTTTCATAGTGTGTGGCCTTTGCTAAGGTTTTTATTTTAAAACTCAATAAAATTCAAAATAAGTCACATTATATGTACCTGTCAACTTTGTGTGTGTGCTTGTGTGTGAAAACATTTATTTTTCAATGAAACATGGCCTTTGTGTGTGTGAATAAGAAACAAAAGTAACTTCTGTGACAAGGAAGAGGATGATTGGATAAGGAGATACAATTTTCTTCAGAGAATATTGACATGGAAGCTGAGTTAATAGAAAATGCTGAGTAATTGTAATTACTTGCTGATATGGAAATATTTCTTTTTTCACATAGCATGATGTTTAACATTATCAGAAAGAAAATGAGGGGGATTTTTTGAGGGGTAGGGGGGCAAAGTTCTCACATGTAGCCCTCGCTGGTCTGGAACTTGCTATGCAGACCAGGTTGGTCTTGATCTCCCAGAGATCCACATGCATCTCTTCTTGTTGGGCTTAAAGGTGGTTGCCAGAGTTTGGATTCCTTTAAAAACCATTGATATTAGCTTGGGTGTGGTGGCTCATGCCAGTAATCCCAGCATGGAGGAGACCAAGGGAGGAGGATTGCCATGATTTTGACTCCAGCCTGGGCTGCATAGCGAATTCCAGGCAGGCTTGAACTGTCAAGTAAGATTCTGAAAGCAAATAACAAAAAAACCCCAACCTAAAACCAAACCAGCCCTAAAACCCATCAACATTAGAAGAAGAAGAAGAAGAAGAAGAAGAAGAAGAAGAAGAAGAGAAAGAAGAAGAAGAGAAAGAAGGAGGAGGAAGAAGAGGAGGGGGGGAAATAATGATTCTAGAATATAGCTATATAGGTTGTAGCCTTCCTTGTCTGTGGACTTAATTTCCACCGATTCAACCAACCTCAGAAGGAAAGAAACAGCTGCATCTGTCCTGAGCACCTGCAGATTTTTCTCTTGTTATTGTTCCCCAAACAACACAGTGTAACAACCACTCAGCCAGCACTTGCATTGTGTTAATCTAGGGATTGTTCAGATTGTTTAAAGGAGAAGGGAGGATGTCTATATCTTTTTTTTTTTTTGGTCTTTTTGAGACAGGGTCTCCCTGTAGCCCCAGCTGGCCTGGAACTCACTCTGTAGACCAGGCTGGCCTTGAACTCACAAAGATCTGCCTGCCTCTGCCTGCTTCCCAAGTGCTAGGATTAAAGGCGTGCTCCACCACACCCGGTGGAGGATGACTGTATCTTATATACAAACACTCTTCCATTTTCCATGAGACTGAAACATTCTTGCATTTTGGTATCCACTGGGATCCTGGAAACCAATTTCTAGTGGTTACCAAAAGTATACACCATGTAGATACAACAGCCAAATGCAGTCTTTGATTAGATCCTGGTTGACTTAGTCTATTTTTGCTGCTGTAACAAAATAGTTGAGACTGGGTAATTTTAAAATAGAAATTATTTCCCAAGTTCTCCGGGCTGAGGAGTACAAGATTAAGGTGTCAGCAAGTCTGATATTTGGTAAGTGCTGGCCTCTGCTTCCAAGATGGTGCCTAAGACAAAAGGGCCTGGCTCTAGCACACCCTTTTGGAAAGACACTAGTTCTATTCAGAAGGGTGGAGCTCTCATGTACTAATTACCCTTTGAAGGCTCCACCTCTTTAAAAAAAAAGAGACAAAAAAAAGACAAAAATATTTACTTATTTTGGGGGGACACTAACTTGACACGCTAGTTTTTTTTAGATTAGGGTCTCCCTTTAGTTCCAGCTGGCCTGGAGCTCGCTATGTAGACCAGGATGGCCTTGAACTCACAGAGATCCGCCTGCCTCTGCCTCCCAAGTGCTGGGATTAAAGGCGTGCACCACCATGCCTGGTGGTGCACATGGTTCTTAGCCACCATGTGGGTGCTGGGAATTGAACCTGAATCCTCTGCAAGAGCAGTCAGTGCGTTTAACTGCTGAGTCATCTCTCCAGCCCCAACACGATAGTTCTAACCCAAAGGTCAGAATCCAGTGGGGAAGGGGCTGTGGGAGGGCGCCAATGAGGAAGGGATATAAAGACAATTAAGATGTTCTGTATGAAATACATAAAAATTCAATAATAATTTACAAAAATATTACTTATTTTGTAACACAGTCCCTCTAAATTTTCAGGTTGGCTTTGACTAGTTCCATAGACCAGGCAGGCCTTGAACTTGACGTCCTCCTGCTTCAGTCTTTTGAGTAGCTGGGATGATAGCCTTGGTTGAAAAGTTTCTTGATCCTTATTGGAGTGAGATGATATTTTAAAGTGTTTTTTTAAATTTTATTTATTTTTTATGTGTATGAATGTACTGTCTCCATGTAGGTTTGTGCACCCGTGTCATGCAATGCCGCGGAGGTCAGAAGAGGGTGTCGGATTCCCCTGGAACTGGAGTTAAAGACAGTTCTCAGCCGCCATATGGGTGCTGGGGATCGAACCCGGGTCCTCTGCAAGAGCAGTTGGCGCTCTTAACCACTAGGCCATCTCTCCAGCCCCTAAAGTGGTTTTAATTTGCACACCTTGTATTAAAACCCCCAGCCTTCTGACTCCTCCCCTTCCTGCTCTTTCTTGTGGCCATCAGTAGTAGACTGAAATCTCTCCCTGAGTCCCCAAATCCTTTCACTCAGACCCCACTTTCCTCCCGAACTACCTCAGCAACCCACAGACATCCACCCAAGACCTAACCTCCCCATAGCCCCAGGTCTTCACCGTCACCATCACTTCCACTCCCTTTCAACCATGAGCTTACAGTGGGGCTCCCAAAGCAGATCTGCTTGTGATTTACTGCAAGTGATTTCTTAGGAGAGCCCCTAAGAAGGTGGTGGGGGGAGCAGGGAAGAAACCAAGGGAAGGGGCAATTCCAGGTGAAGTCCCAGTCTCTGCCTGAGCCCGTGGGGGACTCTAGAGTCCAAAGTCCTTCTCAGAATTTGTCCCACGTTGAAACAGACAAGCTGGACTTTCCTCCAGATATGGAGAGGCCCTGGGAGATACGGACTCCTAGAAGCATTCTGAAAGAGATCCAGTGGACCACCGAGAGTTCTTGGAAGGGCACAGTTGTAAGCCAGAAAGGAGAACAGCATAGAGAGGCAGAGATGGTGCATGGGGCAAAACCAGCATCTAAAATTGCCTCCTCTGGGGCCATATACTGAATCTCGTCACTGCCAGGAAAGTGCCTGCCCTGGAAATACTCCACTAAAGCCACCGTGACTGACTGCTACAGCCTCAATTGTTGCATCAACCTCAAAGTTGACACACTGAAACTTCATTGCCAACACGAGGGCATGAGGAAGAGGAACTGTGAGAAGTCGTAGAAACACCCTCATGAACAGAATCAGTGCCTTGCAAAGAACACTCAAAAATAACATTCACATTAGGCTGGTATAACTTAGCCTTTCTGGATGCTTAACAACCATACTTAATGCCCATACCAATTTGGCCGAGGGTCCTAAGGGATAACTTTGTTTCTTGCTCTCAGAGGTCAGCTAAGTCCCAGGGGACTATGCATGGGGGTGTCTCTTGAAATGTCCTGCAAATGTGAATCACCAGTCTTCTTGTGCAGGGAGGTCTTGAAGATCCACTAATGGGACTTCAGCCAGTGTCCAGTCTATAAAGAGGAAAGTCTGCTCATGCTTCAAAAAGGGAAGCCTGGTCTAGCAAGATGTGACTTTGTCCTTGAGTGGATAGAACTGGTAAATGAAAAACCAAAAGGAGCCAGGGGCTCCCTCCCCCGCCCAACAAAAAAACCTGAGTGACCCCTGAAGATCAGTTCCTTAACTGACCTTGAGAAAACAAAAACTTTGGTTAATCTGAGCTAACCATGTGGCCTTAAACATCCAAAAGGAAAGTATAACCAGAAATAAATAATCAGTAAGGCCTAAGAAATTGTACTTCAGGTATAAAACTTGGTATCTTAGCAAAAAGACAAAAGGAATTAAAACAGAGCACTGTTGTTTTGCCTGTCTTTAGTTCTTACTGGCAAGTGCAGCTGCCCTGTGGCTGCCACTGCTTTTGGCTTTCTTCAAAGACATGAGACACAGCTTTTCAAACTTCCAATATGGACTGAAGACTCGTGTCTCTCCAAGAATTCTCCAAACCTTCAGTGCCAGTTGGGGACTGCTGAGACATGCAGCTTTTGGACTGAGCTTCTACTGGGGTTTCAGCCTCTTCAGAGTATAGACTGCCATTGTTGGACTAACCAGGCTGTATCAAGGAGACCAGTACAAGGAAGATCAAGACAGTATGTGGTGCTTAGTGGACATCATTTGGTGACCACAGGAAGGGAAGACCTCAGTGTGGAGCACAAGGGCAGGACTGATGGTTGTTTGGGCTTTCCAAGGAAGAGCCTTCAAATAATTCCTTAAGGAAAACATGACATCTTTCAGCCTAATAAAGAAAAAAAATAAAAAAATAAGAAATCATAAAAAAGTTATCATCTCTCTCTGATAAAACTGGCTAGGATCAAGAAAAAAAAATGATACCAAATGCTGGAGAGGTTGTGGGGAAGGGGAACACTCATCCACTGCTGGTAGGAATGTAAACTCATATAACCACTCTGGAAAGCAGTGTGGAGAATCCTTAAAAGATTCAAAATGAGCTCACCACCTGACCCAGTCATACCACTCCTGGGTATATATTCACAAGACTCATCCTACCACAGAGATGCATACACAGCCATGTTTATTGCAGCTCTCTTCATAATGGTGAAGAGCTAGAACCAACCCACGTGCCCCTCAACCAACAAGTGGCTAGAGAAAATGTGGTACATCTACACAATGGAGTTCTATGCAGTGGTAAAGAAAGATGGCATCATGAAATTTGCAGGTAAATGGATGGAGCGAGAAGATACTATGTTAAGTGAAGTAACACAGTCCCAGAAAAACAAACAACAAATGGTATCCTTCCTCTGTGGATGCTAGCACCAAGTGCCTAGTTGTAAGGCAAACTGAGCAATGTTAATGTTATATTCCAAGTGATCTGAAAATAACTGTGCTCTTATATTGTGAATCCCTTAACAGGTACTAGAATTAAGCTACCATTTATTTTCAGACGTAGGCAGTTTTGATATATGGGTGGAGGGTATGTATGCACAAAATCAGGGAAAAATGAGGGAAAAAAACCCTATTTTTTCATGACATTATGTCTAACCACAGTATTTATTTTATGGGACTGCTTCCTAGTATTTCTTATACAAGCCTGCTTGAGCTTTTGTCCAAGCCTTTTCTAAAATATTATACAGGGCTGGAGAGATGGCCTAGCGGTTAAGAGCACCAGCTGCTCTCGAAGAGGACCCGGGTTCAATCCCCAGCACCCACATGGCGGCCGAGACCCGTTTGCAACTCCAATTCCAGGAGAACTTCAGTTCCAGGGGAATCCGATGCCCTCTTTTGACCTATGTGGCATTGCATGACACGGGTGCACAAATCTACATGCAGACAATACATTCATACACATAAATAAATAAATAAATAAAATAAATAAAAAAATTAAAATATTATACAATAGTTAAAAGTATCAGGCTGGGGTAACTTAGCCTTTTTGGATGCTTAATGACCATACTTAATGCCCATACCAATTTGGCAAAAGGGACTTAAGGGATAACTTTGTTCCTTGCCCTCAGAGGTCAACTAAGTCCCAGGGGACTATACATGGGAGCATCTCTTGAAATGTCCTGCAAATGTGAGTTACCAGTCTTCCTGTGCAGGGAGGTCTTAGAGAGCCACTAATGGGACTTCAGCCAGTGTCCAGCCTATAAACAGGAAAATCTGCTCATGCTTCTAAAAGGGAAGCCTGGTCTAACAAGACCTGACTTTGTCCTCAAGTGGATGGAACTAGTAAATGAAAAGCCAAAAGCAGCCAGGGGCTTTCTTCCCCTTCCCTCCTCCCCCCCAAAAAACCCCCGAGTGACCCCTGAGGATCAGGTCCTCAACTGACCTAGAGAAAACAGAAACCTTGGTTAATCTGGGCTTACTGTGTGGCCTTAAACATCCAAAAGGAAATTATAACCAGAAAAAAAAGTATCAGGCTGGTGTAACTTAGCCTTTCTGGATGCTTAAAAATCATACTTAATGCCCATACCAATTTGGCCCAGGGTCTTAAGGGATAACTTTGTTCCTTGCCCTCAGAGGTCACCTAAATCCCAGAGGGCTATGCATGGGGGCATCTCTTGAAATGTCCTGCTGATGTGAGTCACCAGTTTTCCTGTTCAGGGAGGTCTTGGAGATTCACTAGTGGGACTTCAGCCAATGTCCAGTCTATAAAGAGGAAAGTCTGCTTATGCTTCAAAAAGGGAAGCCTTGTTTAGCAAGACGTGACTTTGTCCTTGAGTGGATGGAACTGGCAAATGAAAAACCAAAAGGAGCCAGGGGCTTCCCCCCCAAAAAACCCCTGAGTGACCCCTGAAGATCAGACCCTCAACTGACTTTGAGAAAACAAAAACCTTTGTTAATCTGGGCTAATGGTGTGGTCTTAAGCGTCCAAAAGGAAAGTATAACCAAAAATAAATAATTGGTAAGGCCTGAGAAATTTTTTTTAAGGCCTGAGAAATTGTACTTCAGGTATAAAACTTGAGATCTTGGACAAAAAGTAACAAAACAAAACAAACAAACAACAAAAAACACTGTTGTTTTGCCTGTCTTCAATTCTTCCTGGCAAGTGCAGCTACCCTGAGGCTCCCACTGCTTTTGCCATCCTTCAAAGACATGAGACACAGCATATATATATATATATATATATATATATATATATATCACATACATATGCAATTTTATCATGCATTTATCCTCTGATGACAATCTATGCTGATTACATCTCCAAGCATTTGTAAATTGGACAATGAACGTGGCTATGTAGGCCCAGCATAACAGATCTACAAATTTCCAGGCTAGATTTCGACTTTCACCTTCACTCTTAATTCTCCGAAATGCTTTTTATTATCTTAGTGAAGCTCTATCTGGATCAGTTTTCTTATTAGTGAAACAAGAACACGTAGTCCCTGATTTTATTTGTCCCGAAAATTTCCTCAGCAATTAAAAATGATTTTAATGGCTATCTATAGTTGTATTATTTTTTATTCTTATCTTTTTTTTATTTTTATTGATGCTTTGTGTATTTCATACATCATTTTCCAATTCAGTTCAGGCATATAACCCCTTCCATTCCCCCCACCCCACCTCTACCCATCCCAGGTCATGCATTCTGCCGTAACTTTTCTGCATCTTTCTCGGCTTTTTTGTTTTGTTTTGTTTTCATTTTTTTTTAACAATAAGTGATAATTTGTGAGTACAAGCATCCTTCATGTAAAACCAATTTGCAAGCAGTTGTGCCCAAACCCACACAGCTCATGGGTCCCACCATCCANTATCCCCCCACCCCACCAGAGCTCATGCATTCTGCCAAACATGCTTTTCATCTCTTTCTCAGTCTTTCTCAAAATTCTCCATGTGGAAGTTGACTGTTTTGAGCAGAAGTTCACTGTTTCAGTCAGTTCTTTGATGCAGTCCTTTCTGTTGTTGTTGTTTCCAATATGCATCACTCCCAACTACTTGGACAAAAGCTCTAGGGGCTGTGCACAAGAAATACTTACAACTAGGTAATTGGCACTAGCATCCACAGATGAGGGATACCATTCATTGTGTGTTTTTCTGGGACTGTATTACTTCACTCAGCATGATATCTTCTAGCTCCAGGCATTTTCTTGCAAAGCTCATGATGTCATCTTTCTTTACTGCTGCATAGAACTCCATTGTGTAGATGTACCACATTTTCTCTATCCACTCTTCAGTTGAGGGGCATTTGGGTATGTACTCAAACTCTTAAAAAATAATTTGGGCTTAAGTTTGGTGGTAACCCAGAGAAAGGGAGTTGCTTGGTAAATTGTTATAAGAAGTGGGATTAAAGGCTAGAGAGATGGCTCAGTGGTCGAGAGCACCGACTGCTCTGGCAGAGGACCTGGCGTTCGATTCCCAGCACCCACATGGCGGCTAAGAACTGTCTTTAAGCTGGGCATGGTGGTGCATGACTTTAATCCTAGCACTTGGGAGGCCGAAGCAGGCAGATCTCTGTGAGTTCAAGGCCAGCCTGGTCTACAGAGTGAGTTCCAGGACAGCTGGAGCTACAGGAAGACCCTGTCTCAAAAAGACCAAAAGAAAAAAAAAAGTGGGATAAGGGCTGGAGAGACTGTTCCGTGGTAAAATAGCACTGGCTATTTTTGCAGAGGACCAGGATTTGATTCCCAGCATCCACATGGTGCCTAACAGCTGTCTGTAACTCCAGTTCCAGAGAATCTGACCCCCTCTTCTGACCTCCGTGGGCATTGCATGTCATGGGTGCACTTACATACATGTAGGCAGGACACTAATACACATAAAATAAAAATAGTATATAAAATATTAAAAAAAGAAGTGGGATTATGGCTGTGCATTTTGGGTAAGATGTTTGGTATGCTGCTCAATGGGAGCTTAACTATTACTTTTTTATGGGCTAAGATTTAAAACAGGGAACACTTACAAGGAAAGGGGAACACTGTTCCTAGTTATGAAACATGTTTATCAGCCTGAAGCTTTAATTACAACTTCTTGGGAGCTCATGGTAGGCTTCCTTGGTAATTCCCCAATCAGAGCTTTGAATCATCAAAATAACTCTGCAGGATGTGCGCAGGCAGTTTGTTACTGGGCACCCCAGCTACACGTTTCCCGGGATATCCTACACCCTCTGCCTTTTTGCTGTGCGGATGTGTTTCTGACTTTTCCAAGCCAAAACACAGACAGAGATTAGGGACACAGGCAGTTAAGGATAGGTTTTGGCAGATGATGGTTGGGACAGGAATATAGGAACACAGAAGTGATTGAAAGGAGAGAACGACCTGGAGAAACACTGCTTCGGAAAAGAAAACAGTTCTGGTAGAAGTTTCAAGTTAGCTCTGAGTTTCCTAAAGATTGGGCTTATTCTCTCTCTCTCTCTCTCTCTCTCTCTCTCTCTCTCTCTCTCTCTCTCTCTCTCTCTCTCTCTCCCCAGACATCTTCATAAGATGACATGCAAACCGGACTTCAGTGCTTTTGAAGGAAAGACTTGGTGCAAGAAGGAGGTGAAGCGCTGGAATTTCTTCTGGATTTTCAGGGCAGAATGACCAAACCCAAGAGAAACAATCCCAGGCGGGTCCATGAATTTATTGTAATGTTATGAATTTAAATTAGATTCTGATCACAGCCCCCCCTCCCCCCTCACGCTCCTTCTCTATTCAGGACCAGCGCCCAGCACAGGAGTCTTCTCCAAGCTGCTTCTCCCTGAAATTCGCTGTCCCGGGAAATGCTCCTGCCTCACCTCGCTGCTTGATCCAGCTTCGGGAGATATCCCGCCCTGTAGGCAGTTAGCTGCCCCCGGGGTCTCACTGTCAGTGGACGCTGCAGCGTGGGGAGGGGTTAAGAGCCAGGCAAGTCCGGGCAAACTTCGTCACCAGGGATGCTTGGGATTTGGGGTTTCCCCAGCCCTTTTACGCCCGCTGCGCGTGAGCCTTGAAGAGTGCTGCAACTCTCGCTGCGCTTGGCGGGGAAGGTTCTGCGCTGCAGCGACCCGGGCGGGCGCCTCAATGCACCCAGGACGCGGCCGCTGCCAGCTCCGGGCTCCTGGCTGGGGGACCGCGAGCGCAGGGCAGCTTTGCACCAGATGCTTTGTTTTCCTGCCGCAGGAACCCGAGGCCGGCTCTCTCCATCAGATCTGGCTTGCCCCCAGCAATAGCCATGGAAGTTGGGGTGGCGCAGCGGGAGACCCAACCACTTGGCGCGGCATTTTTTGTGCATAGCTCACTTCTTTCCCTCTTCTTTGGGTAAGTGGAATCAATCTGTAAATAACCAAAGGGTAGAATTGAAGGCGGTGGAAGGGGGCGAGAGGAGCACACAGGGTTAATGTGTTAAGTTGTTTGGGGGTGGGGGTGGGGTGGGGATCTCGGACTCTTCTGCAATTTTGGAAGAATTTAGATTTGATTTCCTTGGAGGAGAGAGGATGATAGGATTATTTAGTTACTCATTTTTGTTGGAGTTTTTTTTCCCCTCATAAACTTGCCTTTGAAGGCATCCTGAGAAGGGACAAGGCAAGTGAAGGTGAGAGAAAGCCCCAGAGATGAGTGGCCAATGGAAGGGAGGGGGGCATGCAGTGATGTAGCACAGGTGATGAACACTGGGAGACCAGCGCAAGACCTGAACCCAGCCAGCAGCTCTGCTCACCCAACAGAGTCCTTCCCCAAACCCCCAACCTTCTAGTAACTGTCTCAGTGCTGTTGGGGTGGGGAGGACTCTTATTACTTAGGGGTCAAAAACCACTTCTAGAGAAGACCTGCAACTTGGTTTACTCACAGAGATGATCAGTGTTTGTTGATTGGCTGGATGGTAATGCATCCAAAGACTGCATTTTGTTCCACTGAACTGTGCCTTGGGCAGTGAATGAGTTCCCTAATGTTGATCCTAGAATGCAAAGGAGAAGGGGCTGGAGTGTTGGATAGTTAATATCTGGATCTTCTTTACCCAAAAGAACAGTTCTGGCCAGATTCATGGGTCCTGGGGCCCAAGGTTTTTGTATAAAAACTATGGGTCTCTAGGTCAGTTAAACTTGGGCTTAAATCTGTCTTGTGACCGTGGAAATGTTTCTTTATCATCTAAGCTGTAGTCTTCTCATCTGTAACGGGAGGCCGGTGGGAGCTTACTCACAGGGACAGAGGAAGCCCCTGAGGAAGAGGAAACGAGAGGCGAAGTTGCATTAATTAAACTGTCTTGCCTCTTTGTCTTGGGAGAATTCTGGAGAGAAGGCATGCTTCTCAGCTTCTGTTGGAGATAGACACATTGCATTGCAATGACTGGGCTAGGGCCCAGGGAGGAGAGGGCAGAGTGAGGCTTGAATGTGCCTGTTAGATTCATTTTCTTTGAGCTTAGGAAAAAGTGTGTCTGGGGGGGTCACATCTGGAAGAAGCAGAAACGGTTTGTGTTATTTTCATGTCTTATTCATCCTCACAGTCCGAGCACTGGGAACCAATTCTGAGGACAGAGGAGCCAAGTAGCACCTCTGCAGGGAGCAGGTTTTCATGAACACGGGGGCTGCAGAGAACTTAAGGTTGCTTGTGGAGTAGTGACAGAGCACTTCCCAACCTTTCCCATGGTGATTTCCATAGATCTTGCCCTTGGACTTAGAGGCCTGGGTCTGTGTGTGGAGGCTATGATGATACTGACCCAGAACTCTCTGGAACCTCTCAAGGTGCCCTGAGCACCATGGTACTCTAAGGTTTTTGAAATGTAGCTGGCAGACTTGGGGATTGGGTGTTGTCACTTTCATGAGTAAAGGCAACAACTGCCCATCTAATCTGACCTTCTGGGCTAGGTAGATCCCTTTCCCCCAAGGAAAGATTCCCTTCTTCCTTACTGTCTACCATGTCGACAGTACCCTGGACAGTGGTGGTACAGAGTTTGGGTATGTGTATATTGAATGAACAATGGATTTTAGTCATCTTATCTATGGGCATTGGCTTGAAGGACTTCTATCCAACGTGGTGGGCTGCAACTCATACCTTCAGTTAGCAAGCATTTCTTGAGCATCTATTATATGCGGGGCTCTGTTGCTAGGCATTTCAGGAAACTTGTAAGCAGCATTTATGTTGTTACTCGGCAGTGGCTCATTGGAGAGCATCTTAGCACTCTCTGCCTTAACATGAACCTGGTAGGGACTCCTGGATAGGGAGAGTGGAGGTTAGGCGTGTTGCATCTACCTTCCTGGTTCTCAAGCGCTCCCTGGGCTATCTCTTTAGCCCCTCACAGTCGCCCTGCTGTAGCAACTCCCCGTTCCCCAAGGCCCTCTATGGCTCTTCCCAGGCCCTCTCTCCGGCCTCCAAGCGGGAGCGCCAGTCGGGCTGCTGGTCGTTGGGGAAGAGACCGAGCTCCGCCTGGGGAGGTAGCAACCGACAGTGGATCCCAGTCCAAGCCAAGCGGTCGGTCCCAGAACAAAGGGCTCATGGCCCGCATCAGCTTCCTTCTCTCCGGAGCGCTGTGGGGACGAGGGTTCGGGACTCAAGCCGGAGGACCAGGTTCTGGAGGGGGGAGTGGAGTGTAGAAAATGAAGTAACAAAGGAGGGCAAGGAGACACTCAGGGTGGAAGCGGTGAAAAGAGGCCACCCTCCAGGCCGAGGTCTGCGGCGGGGCCTCGGCGGGCCCTTTCCTCCGCCTCCCGCAGAGCCTTCTAGGCAGCCAAGCGTGTCTCCGGCTGCAACTCCGCGGAGCGCGGCGGCCGCCCAGCAGCCCGCCAGCCCGCCGGCCGGCCGTGCCAGTAAGTAGCAGTCGCACCCTCCGCTCGCTCCGCGCCACGCCCGCCGCCCGCTCCGGGGAGGACAGGCCCGCCACCGCCCATCGCGGGGGGCCGAGCGTCTGGATCCTCTGGATCCTCGCGCGCCCCGCGGCACCTGCGGCGCGCCATAGGGAGGGTCGCCCTGGCCGCGCGTCCCCGGGGCGCCGCGCCACCCTTCCGTCCAATGGCTTTTGGGGGTGGGGAGTGGGGGGCGTCGCCCGGGGGCGAGGAGCCGCCGCTGGGGTGGGGCGAGTGTGCAGTGCGCAGCGGAGCGAGTCTGACGTGCCCGCCCGAGCGCGCGGCCGGGAGTGTGTGTGTGCACGTGTGCGCGCGTGTGTGCGCGTGTGTGTGCGAGACGGGGTGCGAACACGCCTTCGGGGACCCGAGGGACACTGCGGTGGGCTTCTCCCCAGCCTCAGCCCTGCGGCTGCTCAGCTCTGCTTCTATCGAAGCAGCCCGGCTCCTTCCTCCTCCCGAGCCGGCCTCAGCATCCTGAGCTTCAGATTTCACTTTTTTCTTTTACCCACCCAGGCCGGCAGCCGGTCGCCCCCCCCCTAACTGGTGCAAACACCCAAGCCAGTGTTCAGTGCTTTCCTCCGCCGGGATTTTCCCACCTGCCTTTCTTTGGGGTTCCTTAAGAAGCCAGTCTAAGGCTCCCCATCCTTGCAAATTGTCCTGTTTGTCTGCTGTTGTAAAGCTTGAAGACTATCATTATTATTATTTTGATTCTTTTAATTTCATCCCCCTCTGGGCAACGGAGCAATGAAATTTCCAATCGAGACTCCAAGAAAGCAGGTGAACTGGGATCCTAAAGGTTGGTATTGCCTACTTCAGGTTGCCGGGGCACCCCCCTCCACCTGCAGGTGCCGCGCTGGCAGGAGTCACCGCGCTGGCAGGAGTCGCAGCGCTTGCTCCTAGCAGTGTGTGTCCTGAGGCTGGGAAATGCGCCTGGCAACTGCGGCGGGCGCGGGTGGGAGGAGGGCGGAGGCAGCGTGGGTTCGGAACTCAGATCGCGCCTGTCATGATCACATACATAGTGGTTGTCCCTCTAGGATGGTTTCAGAACCTATTTAAAGATAACACCAGGGAGGCTGCTTGATTTGAAATTGCACCAAGTGTTGGTATTTGCTTTTGATTTTGCGAGCCTGTGTGTGTGTGTGTGTGTGTGTGTGTGTGTGTGTGTGTGTCCTTTGTTTCTGGTGATCTTTGTCTTTGTGGCAGATGGGTGGGGTGCATCTTGCAGGACCCGGAGCTGCACTGCGTGCCCCTGTGTCCTCTGGAGGACAGGTTTCTTGGCAGCCGGTGACGCTGGGATATGCAGCACCTGTCCCTGGGGTTCCCTTTCTCTGCAGGGTATGCAAAATAATGGAGCCCACAGGGCCTGCCCAGTCTATGAGCAACCCAGGCAGCTAGTTTGGTTCAGATTGTAGAAGAGGTGCGGGGAGTGGTTTTTCCAAGAATGGTGGGCTTGGAGTGGGACCTACAGTGCTGTGCTCTACAAGCTTTTAGGAATGTAGGAAGATGTTCTCCTTTAAAATAGACCAAGACTGTGTGTGTGTGTGTGTGTGTGTGTGTGTGTGTGTGTGTCTGGGTGTCTGGCCACTGTGCCTAACATTAGTATACAGATGTTATGTCATAATTCTCTTGAGTGACCAGTGTGGGAGCAGGACAAGTCTCAACCGTGTGTTCAGTCATCTTGTAGCTCATCAACTGGCTGAGTTGGAGCAGGCAAATCCTGAGTGGGTCTTAGGGTGGAAATGTGTTTATTTGGGGGTTGCGTGTATGTTTAGGTTTCTTTTATAAGATTATTTTTTATTTAGTCTTTGACTGTTTCATCCATGGATCATAATTACTCCCAGTCCCCCTCTTTAAGTTTCTTTATGAGTAAGTTTCTTCTCCAGACTGGAACCTGAAAAGCCACTCATTTGTTGAGTAAATATCATAGGAATTGACTGGGTGAAGAGTGAATGAAGAGGCATTGCCATTTTAAAACACTGGCTGCTTTGGACACACTTTCAGTACAACCCCAGCCTTCTGTTTTTCTCCAAATCTCTGGAAACAAGAATTGTGCTCCCCCCTTCCAATTCTTGCAGAATATATCTGTCAAACATCTGTTATATACCAGGTACAGTCCTGGCACTTGAAACAGCACAGACTAGAGAAAACTGTGTCTTAGAGCTTATGGTGAGGACAACTAACCAAAATCAGTCTATGCATTTTTTTTGGGGGGGGTCTTTTTGAGACAGGGTCTCCCTATAGCCCAAGCTGTCCTGGAACTTACTATGTAGACCAGGCTGGCCTTGCACTCACAGAGATTCACCTGCCTCTACCTCCTGAGTGCTAGGATTACAGGCGTGCACCACCATGCCTGGCTTGAAAGTCTATGCATTTTTACAGAGCACCAGAGAGTCTTAAGAAAGTGTGATAGAAAAGACTGAAGCTTGGTGTGGTGGCTCATGCCTGTAGTGCTTGGGAGACTGAAGCAGAAGGGTTTCCATGAGTTTGAGGCCAACCTGGGTTACATGGTGAGTTCCAGGTCAGCCTTGACTTCAGAGTAAGACCCTGTCTCAAACAAAACAAATAAAACAGATGGACAAAAGCCAAGGGATGGGATGGTCCGAAGAAGAAGGCTTTCCTGGGACCTGGAGTTAACTGTTTAGTGAGAACTGGAACTGCCTGCTGAAGAGGAAACAGTGATGCAAACCTCCTGGGGCAGAAGGGCAAGAGCTTTTCTGGAGCTGGAAGGAGCTTGTTATGCAGAACAGAGAGGAGGGAGGGTAGGAAGAAAGGAGAGAGAGATGGTTTCAAGGTGTGGCTGAGGGATCTGCGGGCTCAGGCTCTGAAGCCCTGGTGCTGGTGGAGATGGAATCGTGTTGGGGAGCAGAGGAAGACTGGTCTTTATTTTAAGCCTCAAATATGTTCAAGCTGAAGAGTGACTTGATCTGAGCTAAGTCTCAAAACCTTTGTTGTGCAGCTCTTGTGGCTATGGGGATGAGACACATGCTATACTGGACAGGGTGGTGGTCACAGGGTGGAGAGGTAAATGAAGCAGTGAAATCAATAGGTTTTGTGAATAAAGTGTGCAGGTGAAACTTCTGAAGGAGTAGGATGGGGTTGGGGTGGGGCTGGTTTGGAGAAAGGGGTGCAGTCTAGGGCTCACTGAGAAATGTTTTGGGGTGTGAAGGACAGTTGTCTGAAGAGGGGTGGACAGCTTCTGGTGCTCTGGCAGGGGGAGCATCAGGAGCGCCCCTGTGAAGCCGGCCTTGGTTTTAAAAACCTATTTCTGTGGAATCCTCTTGTGCACTAGTGATGAGTGCTGCTCACGAGTTTCCCGTGTTTCACAGCCTGAGGCAGAGAAGAAAAGCCTCAAGCAGCTTCCACAGTTACAACCACAGCTGCTAAAAATAAACACCGCAATAAAAATAACAGCACTTTATGAACCAGCCCAGCCTGCCAGGTGCTTTGTGTCCATTATTTCATTCAGTTAGTCTCACGAGCTTTTTTAAAATTAAAAATGTTAGTTAGCCTGTAAAGAATGGGTTTCATGATGACATATTCATACATGTACACTGTGATTCTTTGCTCCCATTTGTACCCTCCACCCCACCAACCACCCTGATCTTCTCCCCTCCACGTTGCCCTTCTGCTCTACTTTTATTATTTTTAAACTTATTTATCTTTTATGTATGAGTGCATTCCCTGCATATATGGAAGTGCACCTGTGTCATGCAATATCTGTGGAGGTCAGAAAGGATGTCATATTCTCCTGGAACTGGAATTATGGACTGTCCTTAGGTGCCAAATGAGTGCTGAGAATCAAAACCCGGTCTTCTGCAAGAGCAGCCAATGCTTGTAACTTTTGAGCCATCTCTTCAGCCCCCAGCTTTTATTATTTTTATATTTCTTATTTGATGGTGTGTTATTGTTCCTCTAACCTTTAATTGCCACCAGGATACCACGGAGATGCCTTCCTGTGAAGGCTCACAGGATCTGGCTCACACCTGTTGCTTCTGAAAGTGTGGGTGTGGGTGACTGGAGTCCTCTTAGCTGACCGTGGAGGAGAGTGGGCGTGACCTAGATCACATAATGTAGAATTATGTTCCAGACACTGATCAAGTGTGCATATATTGATTTCCTTAATGTTTACAAACATCTTATAAGGAAAATATCATCCTAATTTTACAGATGAGGGAACTGAGGAATGGAGAGGTCAAGTAACTTGCTCAGAGTTGCACAGCTAACAGGTAGTGCAACTGGACTAGAATTTGGGCTCTTAAGCATTCACAGAGAAGAACTCTGTGTCTCCTAAGCTATTGGGCCCCCTCACTACTGCATGGTGACTGTTCCCAAGCTCAGAGGATGCCAAAAGTTTTTGGAAGGGGGAAAAGTAGAAGAAAGAGAATGATGAAGAACAGGGAGTGGAAGAGCAGGAGGAGGAGGAGGAAGAAGAGGGGGAAGAGGAAGAAGAGGAGGAAGAGGAAGAAGAGGAGGAGAGAGTGAGAAAGGGAGGAGGAATAGGTGGCTTGCTGGGGCCTAGCCATCTCAAGTCAGTCCTCTTCCAGTGAGTTGGATTCCCACTTCTATATCCCATGAATATATTTTAGGTCTGTAGACATTCCACTAAACATACCAAGTGTGTTTATTTATTTATTTATTTATTTATTTATTTATTTATTTATTTATTTTTGGTGTTTTCGAGACACGGTCTCCCTATAGCCCCAGCTGTCCTGGAACTCACTCTGTAGACCAGGCTGGCCTTAAACTCACAAATATCCACCTGCCTCTGCCTCCCAAGTGCTAGGATTAAAGGCGTGCAAGTGTGTTTTAAAAGAGCAAAGAAGAGAGGAACTGGGCGTGAGGGTGCACACTGCTCATCATAGCGCTTGGGAGCCCGAGGCAGGAAGACCAGGAGTTCACAGCCAGCTTAGGCTATGGACAAAAGGAGACCTTGTCTCAAAGAATAAAATGCGTTGGGCCTGGTGGCACACACCTTTAATCCAACATTTGGGAAACAGAGGCATGTGGATCTCTGTGAACTGGAGGCCAGCCTGGTCTACATAGTGAGTTCTAGGGTAGCTGGGGTTAAGGAGATCCTGTCTTAATGAAGAAACAAATGAATAAAAATAAAACAGAAAAGAAAAATAAAAGTAAGTACATAAAAAGGAAATGGTAACAGAATAATATAATGGAAAAACCGAGGGACAGTTCATTCAGGGACAGATGGAAAAGCTGAGGGATGGTTCAGGCAGGGGCGCTGCACCTTACCAGGACTGTAGGGCTTGGGGGGGGCACAGATGTCAGGCCTCAAATGGCAATGCTCATGGGTTGTGGAATGAGTCTTGATGCTAGCATTTTGCTCAGAGAGAGCTCTGTCATATGACATTTGGATAGCACAAAGAAAGTTGGTTTGAGAGCAGAATGGCTTTGAGTGTACTTATATGGATTCACTAACACAGTGTCAAGAGGTTCAGATGAAAATAAGATCTAAGGCCAGTAGTCTCTGGTAAGGGGTGGCCATTCCTCTTTCCTCTACACTTTCAACCAGGACTGATCTATGCACTGGGTTTGACATTATTAAGTCTTAGCTGCCACAGCATTTGAAATCACCAGGATCACAGTGTAGCTTTTCTGCCAAATTGGGATTTGTATGCTGCTTGTATGTATTAAAGGCTTATTATTATTATTATTATTATTATTATTATGATTATTATTATTTGGTCTTTTTGAGACAAGGTTTTCCTGTAGTCCCAGCTGTCCTGGAACTCACTATGTAGACTAGGCTGGCCTTGAACTCACAGAGATCCACCTGCCTCTGCCTCTGCAAGGCTTTTAAATACTAGACACATCAATACAGAGTCTTCTTATGTCTTGAGGTGAGTGCATCAATATAGTGTAGAAAAATCAAGATTTGGGGGCAAAAGAATTAGGTTCTAGAACCAGTGATAGCATAACAAGCTGTGTGAATTTGGGCTGATCATTTGGCTTCTCTGGGTTCTGCTGTCTTTCTGTGCAGAAAGGTGCCTGTGAAATGAGCTGTGTGTAACTGAATTCTCCCTTCATGCTACCCTCCTCACACTGACTACTTAGTTTCTCTCTCCTTTCTGTCTTTTTCTAGATCAATCATACTGTTCCAAACTTGTAGTTTGGGCTGCTTGTCGTGAATATCCACACCCCTGGATCTTTTCCATTATTCGACTCACAGGTCACATGTTACCTCCTTCCCAAGGCCTTCCTTACCCTATTTGAAGACTTCAATTCTCAGACTCTCTCAGTTACTGTAACCATCTGCTCAGGGGTCTTCTTGGCACTTGTTCAGTCCAGAACTGTTTTATTTCTGTATCACATTTACCACCAGCCTCCTTCACTAGCATGTGAGCCTTGTGGGCAGGCACTCCCTGTTTTGTTCATTTTCACATGCCCAGTACCCTAGGAAGGACCTGGCACATCTTAGACACTCACGAACCCATTGCTTAATGGATAGATGGAGGAAGTGGGGGGGTTGGAAGACATCCTAGGCTCTGCACATCAGACATCATGAAATTCTAGACTCCTCTAAGTTACAAGCCATAAGGACGCGGGAGAATGGACACTTGTGTTCCCATTCCCTTCCCGGTTCTTGAGCCAGTAGCTCATTTCCTTCTTGTCCTCTTTCTTTTTTTTTTAATTTTTTTAAATTTTTAAAAAAATTTTTTATTTATTTCTGTATGTGTATCAATGTACTGTCTGCATGCAGGTTTGTGCACCCGTGTCGTGCAATGCCGCGGAGGTCAGAAGAGAGTCTCGGATTCCCCTGGAGCTGGAGTTCTCCTGGAATTGGAGTTTCAGACGGCTCTCGGCTGCCATGTGGGTGCTGGGGATCGAACCCGGGTCCTCTGTAAGAGCGGTCGGCGCTCTTAACCGCTAGGCCATCTCTCCAGCCCCGGACACATCTTTTATCCCAGCAGTGGGTAGGCAGATGCCACGGGGAGCTCTTTGAGTTCAAGTCCAGCCTCTTCTAAGTACGGAGCTGCAGGCCTGCTGGAACTAAAGTGAGATGCTGTCTCAAAAAAAAAANACAGCCCTGTGACTCACTGCATACATCCATATATGTAGAATGATCAGTTTGGATTAGACCTTTCCTGCACTTTGAAATGGCTATGACATCAGCATCATATTAAAGTAGAGTGGACGTGTATGTAAGATATGCTTACTAAGAATATTTTGGGCTCTCTTGTGGAATAAGGAAGCTGCCTTTATTTGCTTGCCGTAAGTGTTGTTAGTTGCATGCTACAAATGATCTCATTTATTCTTCAAGCAACTCTATTTTTGCAGATATTAGAGTTTTAGTCTGCCTGATAAGTAAGGCAGGATGTAGATAAAGGATAAACAACTTATTTGGGGTCCAGAGCTACAAATAGGCAGAACAGAGGCTGACTTGGGGTGTTGGATGCTTCTACCCAGAGTAGTTCCCCTCATGTCTTCCTTCCAGCAGGGTCTGTATCCATTTCACAGTCACCTCCTCTGCCTAACCTAAAGGGGTATTCACAAGTCTCCTTGGGAGACGTACAGATAATCAGTAAGTCTTGTGCTGCTGGTTGTTTTTGGTAGGGTGCACCCCCTCCCAGTCCTGACACACATGTTGTTTTTGGTAGGGTGTACCCCCTCCCAGTCCTGACACACATGTTGCCCTGTGAGTCAGTATGAGGACCTTGAACCTTGTCCTCCTCTGGTTAAAAGGAGATATCAGTCCGTGGTGAAGGCGAGCTGTACTGAGCCTGTGAGGTCCCGTGAGTGCTGTCTTCATTAGTGTGTTTCCAAACACACATTTGCACAGTTTAGGTTTTCTGGAAAGGAAATTGTCTATTTTTGATTTAATATCCAACTTTCAGAAGGTCGGCATTCCAAATGCAATTAATAATGAGACTGAATCACCATAATTAGCTTAGAAAGTACAGAGGGATGATGTTCCAGAGAATTTTTGGGCTGAGACTTGGTTTGGGGTTCCTTTCCAGCAGGGTTGGTCCTTCATTACAGAGTGAACATGTGGATCTTTGATATCCATCTCCTTTATAACATCAGTGCTTTGGCTTCATCCTCAGTCACATGTGAGAAATACAGTGCAGCCTTGCTTCCCGCCTGGGAACATTCCAGCAGAGTGAGATACGGTGCAAAGATTATTTAGTATAGGCACAATGAGCCAGCGGATTGTTCTTTACTTTATCCATATGGACACACAGACACACACAGACTCACACACAGACACAGACAGACAGACAGACAGACAGACACACACACACACACACACACACACACATACACACGCAGAATGGTGAATGACAAAACAGAAAGAAGCCCTTTGGCCATAGCCTATTAGGAGGCTTCAGTTTGGACAGCTCCCTTGGTGAAACAGAAGGTTGAAAACGCGTCTTTCTAGTCTCAGATTCTGTTACAAGGGGGCACTTGCTGTGGGGATAGCGCAGTGGTTAAAGGCTGAGGTTAAGAACCGCAGAAAACAAGGGGCACTTGCTGGAGGTTCACATTGGGTTATAGCTGGTTAGGGGCCCATCTACATGGCTTGGTTATGGAACACAAATGTGACATCAGGAGTGAGGTCACCGTGTTGGTTTACACTCAGTGTGGCTGATTTCTGTCTCTAAGAATCATCCTCTACTGGGTTCTGGTCCTTTGAGTCCTCACAGTAGGCTCCATGTGTTATCTGTGAGGTTCACCACCATCAGCCAGAAAGGGGGAAATAATTACTCCATACTTACTCTCCAGTGCATTTATCTGTGGTTTGTGGATAAAATCTGAGGTTTTGGTTTCTCCCTCTCAAGCGTCTGGAACTAAGTGCCATGGACTGAAGATGAAACCTGACTGATACTCACAGTGACGTTGGAGAAGGGAGTGGCCACAATGGAGTTGGAGTTGCTTTTCCTTTGCCATCCTGGCTTCAGAGAGGGTGGGAGGAGTGGACAAAAAAGGCTGAGAGAGGAGGATTGCAGAGTGGATGGAAGTTTAGAGGATTCTAAGCTTTTGTTTTGCTTTGTTTTTTACTTCCAGTAAATTTTGGTTATATTGCTTCTAGTTTGTCCCATAAGCAGAGCATCACAGGCAACGTTTGCACCCTCTGTCCCTCCCTCTGTCCCCCCTCTGTCCCTCCCTCTGTCCCTCTCTTCCTCTCTCCTTCCTCCCTCATCACCCTGTTCTTACAGAGTTCTGATCACAGTCTCTATCACCTCTAAAACGGATCCTCATTTTCACCCACCTCCAGCTACCCGATGTAGGGATTTTGAGTGGTCAAAAAAGATGCTTGAAGCCGGGCGTGTTGGTACACGCTTTTTTTTAAAAAAAAAAAAAACTTTTTTTAATTAATTTTATTTATTTTTGTATGTGTATGAGTGTACTGTCTGCATGCAGGTTTGTGCACCCATGTCGTACAAGGCCACGGAGGTCCTGGAACTGGAGTTCTCCTGGAACTGGAGTTACAGACGGTTCTTAGCTGCCATGTGGGTGCTGGGGATTGAACCCGGGTCCTCTGCAAGAGCAGTCGGTGCTCTTAACCACCAGGCTATCTCTCCAGTCCCATGGCACACACTTTTAATCCTAGCATTTGGGAGGCAGAGGCAGGTGGATCTTTGTGAGTTCAAGGCCAGCCTGGTCTACATAGTGAGTTCCAGGACATCTGGGGCTACAGGGAGACCCTGTCTCAAAAAGACCCTCAAAATGCTTGAAGAAGCAATGGGCTTTGCTTAGATCACAGAGGATTTTGAGTTCGTGGTGGCCTTTGTAGGTGCCAATCCTTGTAACTCTGAGATAGAAATCAGAAACAGCGTTACTACAAAGAAAATTGGCTTCTTAGAGATCCCCTGAACTACAAAACACAAAATATTACTGCAGTATAAAGATAAGTACTATAATGTACCGTGTGTGTATGTGTGTGTGTGTGTGTGTGTGTGTGTCTGTGGAGGTGAGAGGATGATATTGGGGGTCTTCCTCAATTACTCCCCAGCTTACTTTTTTGAGACAGGGTCTCTCACTAAGCTGAAGCTCATCATTTAGGCTAGACTAGTAGGCCAGGAGCTCTTCTAGGGATCTGCCTGTCTCCACACTTTCAGTGCTTCAGTGCTTGACTTACAGATGTGTGCTGCTGCACACAGCTTTTTATGTGGGGTCTGGGGTTCTGAACTCAGTCCAGCAAGCACTATGCTCACAGAGCTATTTCCCCCACACTATCATTTACCAATTTTAATGTAATATGAACTGACGGGCCAAACAGAGCTATTGTGATATTTGACAAGCCAGCAATCACCAACTTTGTCATGTGAGACAGGAAGTCAGGCAAATATTTAAAAGATTAGAGATTTACTTATGTTTTCCTTTACAAATATGAGACAGTTTATTTTTCACCCATTATGTTTATTTATTTGTTTTTATTTTCTGTGTGTGAATGTTTTGTCTGCATGTGTGTAAGTGACCTCATGTGTGTAATGCCTGTGCGGGCAAGAAGAGGGTATCAGATCTCCTGGAATTGGAGTTACAGACAGTTGTTAGCCACTATGGGTGCTAGGAAGTGAACTCAGGCCCTTTGCAAGAGCAACCAGTGCTCCTAACTGATGAGCCATCTCTCCAGCTCCATTTCTTGCCCATTTTAATCAGAGACCAACCTGAGTCAGTCCTGGTTCTGTTGATTGAGAGTACTGCTTTAGACCAAAGACATTCAATTCTCACGACAGAACTTGAGACCATATGGGAAGTAGTTAGGGCAGATCTAGTCCAGCATATACATTATTACAATGGCCTAAGAGGAGATTAAATGCATGTTATAATCATTTAACTTAGATTTGGGCAAGATGTTCTTCTGTGCAGTGAAGCAGTTTAGGGTGAGAGGATCTGAATTCTAAGGCTGGCTCGGCCGCTCCTATAGAAAAGGAGGGAACTGAATTGTTGATTAGTTAAGTCCCTTCCTTCTCTGGTAAGCTGCAGAGCTGTATCATTTAGCAGTAGCTGATGGAGTAAATTGCTTCATTTTTGGTGTCTTTAAACTATAAGATGGACAGAACTATGGCCAGCATTTCCTCAGGTTGTCATGCAGATCAAAGGATGCACTCAGAGCTCTTCTAGGAGGGGCATGAATGATGTCCACCTGGTGCTGGCGTGGTGCTTCTCAGGGATCCTGTTCTGGGACTTTGGGAAGCTTCATCTCAACTTTCTGAGAAGATCTAGGTTACTGTCCAGGTCATTAGAGGGGGTAGCCCACAGAAGAGGCCACTCCTCTTATGACTCTCCCAGGCTCCCAGTATTCTTAGGTTTATAAAACCTAGGCTGTTCTGACTAAAACAAAGATCAGAGAAGGAATACATTTTGGGATCATAATTCTGGAGTCTGAGTTATTGTTCTATAAATTTTATTGGCTGAATGTCTTAGTCCATTTAGGCTACTGCATTAACATGTCACAAATGAGGTGGATTACAAACAGAAATTTAATTCTCTGTGCTCTGGAGACTGGAAAGTACAAGGTCAAGGCACTGGTAGCAGCAGATTTGGTGTCTCAGGCAGCCTGTGTTCAAGCTCGTACACAGTGCCTTCTTGCTGGACCCTCACCGGACAGAAGGGCAGCGTCTCTCTTGGGGCTCTTACTTACTTACTAAGAATTTTTACTAATAAAAGTGGTTGTTCTTTGACAGTTTCATCCACGTGTATAAAGCTTTCTGATTGCTCTCATCCCCCTCACCCCCACCCCCATCCCCACCCCCACCCCCATCCACCTCTTCCCTACTAATCAATTTTCTGTTTGTGTCTTTTTTCTGTTTATGTCTCTCTGGGTTTGACCATGTTGGTCTGTGTGGCCATGGGATTAGAACTGCCCTTTGGAGCCTTGTGAGGTCCCCAGTGGATACATAATTGACAACAATGGCTCCCCTTTCCCAGAGTCCATCAGTGGCCAATTCATCATTAAGGGATAGGGTCTCCTGAACTGACTTTTGAGGGGGCGTGTCTTCTGCAATCTCAGTGTAAATCACAGTTTCTGTGAGATCATGATTACACGGGCTAAATGCCGTGTCTAGAAGATGGAGTGTTGATGGTGGGGCCTCTTTTATGAAGGGAATAATTCCACTGGGAAAGCTACGCAGCATCAGTTATCCCAGAAAGGCTCTATTTCCTAATAACATCAACACAGGGATCAGGATTTCTTTGTGTTTGTGTGGTTTATGCATGTGTGTTTATGTGTGCACCTGTGGGTGTGGGTATGTGTGGAGGCCAGACAGATGTTATTGTTGACTGTCTTCTCCAGCATCTTCCCATCTTATTGTTGGAAATAAGGTCTATCACTGAATGTGGAGCTGACTGATCTGGCCAGGCGGCCGGCTGGTGAGCTCAGGGAATTCGCCCATCTCTGCACTCACAGGGTTGCAGTTACAGATGTCATCATGCCCGGCTTTTTACGTGGTGCTGGGAGTCTGAATTCAGATCCTCATGTTTCTACAACAGGCACTCTACCCACTGAGCCATCTCCCCAGCCCCAGGGATGGGGATTTCAGCATAAGCATTTTTTTTGGTCTTTTTTTGTGAAAGGGTTTCCCTATAGCCCCAATTGGCCTTGAACTCACTCTGTACACCAGGCTGGCCTTGAACTCACAGAGATCCACCTGCCTCTGCCTCCTGAGTGCTGGCATTAAAGGCGTGCGCCACCCTACCTGGCTTCACCATAAGCATTCATTCACACCACTCTACTATTTGAACTTGGACAAGCCACTTACCCTTTTTGAGCCTTACTTTTCGGCTGGGTAAAATGCAGAGGAGTGGTGGTGCTGTTTTCGGAAGTCATAGTCTTGAGGAGGTGGGCACTTGCTGGAGGAAGTACATGACTAAGGTTGCGCCTGGAGAGCTACAGCCTTCTCAGCTTTCAATTTACTCTCTCTGGTTTCTGTGTGTTCTTGGGAATGTGAGCACTCAGCCTCCTGCTCTGGCCACCTCTGGCCACCATGCTTCCCCTGTCCTTACGGACTTTCCCTCTGGAACTATAAACCCAAATAAGCTCTTCTTTCCATACATTTTCTTAGTCATGGTGTTTTGTCAGAGCAATAGAGAAGTAACTAATATAAGCACTTTGTAGTTATTGAGATGATCAATTGAGATAAATGTGAATATAATTTAAAAATGGTTACATTATATTGTTCCAGGAGAAACAAACTAGTGTTAACAAATATTCTATAGGCAATACAGCAGGACTCTGGATATACCTCAGTGAGACAGTGCTTCGTCTAGCAAGCCTAGTATATACAAGACCCTCGGTTCAGTCCCAAACATTGCAAAAACAAACAAAACAAAAACAAAACAGTCAGCAGCAACAACAACAACAATAACAATAGCAACAACAGCAACCAGGTATTGTGAAATCAGTTCTCAGAATGATGCATGCTCAGCTCGTCCTGGGGAATCTTCATGTACCTCAGTATTTTACTGTATTACTATCAAATAACCCCAACATTTAGTTGCTTGAACCAATGGCAAACATCTGGTATATCACAGATTCTGTGCCTTGGGGACTGAGGAACAGAAATGTTTGGTGCTCTGTCTAGGAGCTGCGTGTTCTGGAACCGTGGCATAGCTGGGACTGGAGAGTCTACTCCTAGGTTGGCATTTTTGTATGACTTATAAACTGAGGTAGGCTGTCTAGGGATCTGCTCCACTTTCTGCTACTGTGGACTTTTGGTGGGTTGCTTGTGTGTACTTGAAGCATGGTGGCTGGCTTCTTCAGAACAAGAACTGGCAATCCCTTACACTTGAAAAATTGCACTTATTTATTTATTGTGTGTGCATGTATGCTATGATGTGTGTGTGTGTGTGTGTGTGTGTGTGTGTGTGTGTGTAGGTCAGAGGACAACTTACAGGAGTAATTTCTCTCCTTTTACCATGTGTGTCCTGGGGCTTGAACTCAGGTTTGCAGGGTTTGGTGGCAAGCACCTTTGCCTCCTAAGCCATCTCACCAGCCCTTGGAAATGCCTTAATATCCAAAACCACACATGATTATTCTCATCACATTATTTCTATTAGATGAGAGTTTTTAAGTTCAATCCATATTTCAGGGGAGAAGAGGTGATTAAATTTACTTTGAAGGGAGACTCAGCAAAGGACTTGACAACTTATTTGAAAATCACCAAAACCATCATTTTCTTCTTATTAGTCATCAAATCTGTATTAATACCAAGGAATACCAAGCTAGGCGCAATGCTTGGTGCTCTTGAGTTGCTATTTCATATAGCCCCGTTTGCAGTCTGAAGACACAAGTGAAATAATTGTCCCTCTTGTTTGAATGAGGAGCCTGAGTCCACTGAGCTTAGATAACTAACTTGTCCACTGTTAGCTGATAGTGCTGCAATGCGAACCCGGATGGGTGAGGCGACTCCATACCAAGTTCTCATCTCCATCTTTTTTTTTAATTTTTAAAAAAATTTTATTTATTTCTGTATGTGTATGAACATACTGTCTGCATGCAGGTTTGTGCACCCATGTCATGCAATGCCGCGGAGGTCAGAAGAGGGTGTCGGATTCCCCTGGAACTGGAGTTCTCCTGGAATTGGAGTTTCAGATGGTTCTCAGCCTCCATGTGGGTGCTGGAGATCGAACCCGGGTCCTCTGTAAGAGTGGTCGGAACTCTTAACCGCTAGGCCATCTCTCCAGCCCCCTCATCTCCATCTTTTATGACTCTCATATTTTTTCTTTTTTTAAAAATTATTTTTATGTGTATGAATGTGTTGCCTGCATGTGGGTAGGTGCACCTGTGTCATGCAGTGCCCGAGGAGGTCAGAAAAGGTCAGTTCCCCTGGAACTGGCATTTCAGATGGGTTTTAGCTGCCATGTGGGTGCTGGGAATTGAACTCATGTCCTCTGCAAGAACCGTCAGTGCTCTTAACCGTTAAGCCATCTCTCCTACCCCTCATATTTTTTTAAGACAAAAGTCTGGTTTTGTTTAGCCCCTATTTTTCATTTAACCACATAATTGTGACTCATTCAGTACACTTCCCCTTTCACCCACTGCTTGTAACATTAGTCTAGGAAGATGGTGAGTGTGCTGATGACTTACACAAAACATGAATACTTTCTTCTTGTAATAGATCTCATTAGACAGGCCAGTCTGAACTTTTGAATTGCGAGTCTATGTCTTTGTTATGTGTGTGTGTGTGTGTGTGTGTGTGTGTGTGTGTGTGTGTGTGTACACTTGTGTAGAGGTCAGAGGACACCTTTAGGTATTATCCATCTTATTATTATTATTTTTTGACAGCATCTCCCTGTATCCCCAGCTGGCCTGGAGCTCACTATATAGACCAGGCTGGCCTTTATCTCACAGATTGGGCTGCCTCTGCCTCTTGAAAGCTGGAGTTTAAAGGCCTCTGCTACCACAGTGGCTTCCATCTTAGTTTTTGAGGCAGTTCTCTCAGTGGCCTAGAACTAGCTAATTAGACCGTTGATCCCAGGGCTCTTCCAGTTTCTACCTCCTTAGCACTGGACACTGGGGTTACAAACACATTTCATCATACTTGCTGTTTTTTTTTTTTAATAGCATGGGTTTTGGGGATTGAAATCAGATCCTTCTGCTTGCAAGGCAAGCACTTTACTAACTGAGCATCTCCTCAGCCCTTTTGTTTATTGGTTGCTGGGGGTGGAGCTCAGTGGTAGAGAACTTGCCTGGTATGTGGGGGGCCCTGGTGTCTATTCCCACCACTGCCCTCCCCCCCCAAAAAAGAGATGTCTATTGAGACATTTATACAAGAACCATGCTGTACAAACCTGCCAAAGTTCATCATCATCATCATCATCATCATCATCATAATCATAATTATTATTAAAAATAGTAGACTACACAATATTCACTCTTTTTACTCACTTGTGACCAGACGTTGAAAGTGAAATCTCAAGTTCTCATACAGAGTCTTTGTAAGTTCCCTTCTTTTTTAGATGGAAAAACCCAATCTTTGTCTGGATGTGGTGGCTCACATGTAATCTCAGGACTTGGGAGGCTGAAGTAGGAGGCTTTGAGTTTTAGGCTAGCCTGAGCTACATAGTGAGACCCCATCTAAAACACAAACACACACACAGAGAGAGAGAGAGAGAGAGAGAGAGAGAGAGAGAGAGAGAGAGAGAAACAAAAATTCAAAACCAAAACCACCCCCCAAAGAAAAAAAACCAAACCAACACCACCAAAACAACAACAAAACAAAACGAAAATCCCACCCAGTGTCCTTGAACAAAGCCAGAAAACCTAGGAAGGTTTCTGGTTCGAGTGGTATAATTGTCAGGGAATTGGGAAGTACACGGGGACTGTCTGTGTGTTTTGTGTCTGGTGAGTTTCTGCAATGACACCACAGTCTGAATAGTATGATTGAAACAGGAGTTGGAGCCTCGCCTAGACGCAGGGATGGTGTGCCTGGGGCTGACAGGCGCACTCAGTGACAAGCTGCTGGTGGAAGGAGGGGTCCTGTTGTAGTTCCAGTAGGCAGTTGGTTTTTGAGCAGCTGGTGCATCTTCTCTGCATTCTTCAGAAAATGATTTCCTGGAAGTAGGCTTAACGTGGCTCCTGTGTTTTCCAACACCATGCCTGGTTTGTTCCTCATGTGATTTGATATTCTCAAGGAAATTTGGAGCTTCCGTGTTCTGGATGGAGGAGTGTGAATATGGCTTCTTTTGAGTGCCACTGTGGACTTGAGAAAGACCGAGAGCTGGGTATTGCTGAGTGTGTTATGTCCTGTAGAAAGTGACAAAGACAGGGTCAAGGCAGGCAGAGAAGGGCGTCAGAGTGGCTGCCTGAGGCCCCAGTCTCATGCTAGAGCCAGCACTTAAGTTGTCTGTAACCATGTGTGACTGAGGATGGAAAGTCTCAGGATGCCAATATACCACAGCAGTAGCCAACTCCCGGGGCTACTGCTTCCCCCTGTTCCTTCATCTAGAATCCCTGCGTTTCACTTTCATTGGATGGTTTCTACCCTGGTACTTTAAACAGATTAAAAAAATGTTTATTTATGTGTGTGTGTGTGTGTGTGTGTGTGTGTGTGTGTATGTGTTTGCCCATGCAGGCAAACACTCCGTACACTTGTGGAGGCTAGAGTTGGGATGTCTTCCTCAATAACTTTTATACTATTTATTTATTTATTTATTTATTTATTTATTTATGTTCATTTATTCTTTTGAGACAAGGTCTTACTATATAGCTCTGGCTGGCCTGGAACTCACTTTGTAGACCAGGGAAGCCTCAAACTCACAGAGATCTTCCTGTCTCCTGAGCGCTGGGATTAAAAGGATGTACCAAAAATAAATAAATAAATAAATAAAAGGATGTACCACTATGCCCAATCCCACCTTATTTTCTCTCTCTCTCTCTCTCTCTCTCTCTCTCTCTCTCTCTCCCTCCCTCCCTCCCTCCCTCCCCGAACCTGAACCTCACTAATTCACCTAGGCTGGCTGGCCACTGTGTCTGCAGTATCCACCTGTCTCTGGCTCCAAGCACTGTGATTTCAGTCATGTGCTGCCATGCCTGTGTTTTTATGTCGATGCTGGGACTCCTAGTTCAGGTCTTTATGCTTGCACAGAAAGTACTTTATCAACTCTGCCATCTCCGAAGCCTTACCCAGGTAGTTTTAACTCCCTGACAACTCTGGAGTCCCCGTTTTCAACTCCTATATCCACAGCAGATTCTTTATGACCCAGTTCTGGTCATGTGCACAGAAGGTCCTCGGCATTTTTCATTTTTACTCTGAAAACCTGGTCATAAAGCATGGGTTTTGGATGCTGCAGGTGTAGTTACAGCTCTAGTTACAGCTGTATCTGACAGCAGTGCCTCTTGACTCTCTGTGTTTCTGCTGATGCCATTGAACTTGCAGCTTGGTTAGATGTTGAGATTTTGGATTTGTTCCCAAAGAAGAGAAAAGCCAATGAGGTTTGGTATTGGCTGGAGGGCAAGGTATGGCTTGGAGACACAGAGGATGGGAGAGGTGGGTGGCAGTCAGACTGTGTTGGGTGCAGTAATTATAGATGTAGTTATTTCCTGAGAATAATGGGATGCACACCCTGTGTGACACAGGATGATGGCAGTTAGGGCTTTATCTTAAATATTATTTAAACCACTCATAAACTGAACAGTGGGTTGAGCAAACATTTATGATGGACGGCAGCTTTGTGATTAGCTTGGTGCTGGGTGCTGGACTCATTTGGGATATCTAGGCATTCTTGTAGGACTCATAGGAGTCAAAAAACAGGGAATTTTAAAAATAGCATCTCTGGTTTATGAGAACCAGTTTTAAACCTCTGCAAATGGGAAGTATGTCTCAAAGCAATGGCTGTTGCATATGCAGTTTCTTGAAAGAATCTGTTCCCTGGCTTTGTCACCCAGCCCTCGATTCTCTGATAATGTATGCATCTGGAGTGAACAAATCAATAAATGAAAAGCTTTGGTGTGTCCTTATTCTCCTGAACTTCAAATGGCTCTTGGAAGCATGCAGCTGTCAGGCCAGCATAATGGGCCTAATGAAGATTGCCAGCGTCCCCTCCATTCCTGCTGTTGCTTTGTCCCTGGTCTGTCTGGAAGTATTGTAACATCGAAGTAGTTTTCCTTTGACTACAGTGGGACCCCCCCCCCGCTTGTCCTGTCCTTATGGCCTGGCACAGAGGTTCTCTCTGAGCCTGAATTAATGGGTGCCTGTGACATTCTGATCCCTTTCTCTGGCAGAGTGAGAACACGGCTTCTATAGGAGCATGAATGCCTGACAGGCAATAAGCTCCGTATTCAGCTTCAGTTGTGAAGAGAGGCAGGGCAGACAGCCACGGGGGAGTGGGATTTAGGGACCCCTGTAAGTCCTTATCCACTTCCATGCCCCCAGTGGTTCCCATGGCTGTCAGAGTGCCTCCAAGCTTCTATTCACCAACTGCTGTCATTCATCTGTTTTTTTTTTTTTTTTTTTTTTCCTGAGCCCGGTTCTCCCCTCAGTCCCAGTTGGCCTGGATCTCACCATATAAACCAGGCTGGCCTTGAACTCACAGAGATCTGCCTGTCTCTGCCTCCCGAGTGCCGGGACCAAGGTTGTTCATTACCACGCTGGCATTAAAGACGGTTCTTAGCTGCCATGTGGGTGATGGAACTCGAACCCCAGTCCTCTGCAAGAGCAATCAGTGCTCTAAATCACTGAGCCATCTCTCCAGCCCCCATCTGTTTATTCTAAATATTCATCCAGTGAGTGCCTACAGAATGGGGCTGGGCACTGGACACAGACACAGGAAGAAGCCCCGAGTCTAGGAACCTAGAGAAGTCACAGTCTGGCCATTGAAACAGTGTGTAGTACAATAATTATGATGCAGTGTGAGAAATTCATCACTAAAGATACAGGTTAAAACCTGGTCTCCCGAATCCATCTGTTTCCTCTCCGACATAAGGTGAAGAATGTCCTCTGCCACGCACTCCTGTTGCTGTGATGTCCTGTCTTGGTGCATGAAGCCAAGCAAGCATGGGTTGAAACCTCTGAGACCATGATCCCAAACACATAGCTTCTTCCTGTTCTGTATTGAATCCGGAATGTTCCCACAGGCTTATGTCTCGAAGACTATTTGGGAGGCTGTGGAACCTTAAGGAGGTGGGGCCTGGATAGTGGAAGTAGGTCACTTGAGGGGGGCAATTGGCCTTTGATGATTACAGCCTGGATCCCGGTTCTGGTCCTTGCCCCTCTACTTCCTGGTCTGCAGCGATGTGAGGAGCCTTTGCCAAATGCTTTGCTTTCCATACTTTCCCACTGCTATGGGCCGAATTATCTCTGAAATTGAGAGCCCAAATAAGTCTTCCCTTCTGGAAGTTGTTTCTGTCAGCCATTTTGGTCGCATTGATTCAAAAGTAACTAATACACTTCCAGAAGTTGTTTCTGGCAGGTATTTGGCCACAGACTTGCAGGTTTGAGGAAAGTAACCAAATGAGCAGTTTTCTCATGGAAGCCACCCGACTCCTGGTTGTAGTGGCCGTGTCTGTTATTGCTGGCTCAGTGTGGCCCAACAGACACAGGGTCTAGTCTTATTTGCCCACTTAATCCACATCAGCTCACACTGACATTGTCTCATTTTTCTTTTCAAGAGAGGGTCTCACTGAATAGCGCAGGCTGGCTCAGAACTTGCTGCCTTCCTGCTTCAGACCCTGGTCTTACAGGTGTGCACCACCATATCTGGCTGCCAACACACTTCTGTCATACTAGCATGTTTTGGAGAGAACCTCCTTTGGGGTTCCTGTGGAAGGCAGAAAGTTCTGGGGCACCCGAAGTGACCCTCAAATAATGACTGATGGGAGATAGTCCATTAATGCCCAGTTACTTGGGTGCTGGGCAGGACAACTCCTGCATGTGTTTTGTACAGCACCTCAGTTTCCTCACTTGCTTATGATAGCAGCTCACTTGCTGCTATGGCTTTTATTGGTTGGCTCAGCAACTTTCTCATCTGTGTCTCTCATCTCCAATTTGTTAACGGTAATTTTCACACCTCCCAAACAAACTACTGATGTCTAAATTCTTATTGCAGGTTCAGATTTTGGGGAACTCAAATGAAGACATATGGCAAGTTTATGCTTCCCCATGTCTCTCCTTAAGCTCTGATAGTGGAATGAGGAGAGAGTGTACAGTGCCCCCTAATACCTAATTTCTGAGGCAGGCAAATGGCTCTCAAGGGATATGATCTATAGCCAACCAGCCACTTTCTCCCCAAAACATCTTCCAGGAGTCCTGGTTCTGATAAATGATTCATGGTAAAAGCTAAGGCTTGATGAGGTTCCTCTCAACCTCATCAAACCAGTTTGTTTCCACAATTCTCCTTCTCACAAGAGGGTAAAATGAAGTGCAGTTGAATCTCATTATTTATAATAATTATGTTCTATGAAGTTTCTGCAAATACTGAATTAAGAAATGCAAACTATTGCTTCTTGGAAACACAGGGCTAGGTTCCTGCCAGCCTCTGGTCACAACATTCTCATCAAGTGGTCAGGCTACCACCTCATGCCACTGAACATGTACTGTTGGTTCATTTCACATTGAACTCCTGGCAGCAGCTCTGTAACTTGTTCCCGAATGAAGCTTATTCAACACACGTGTTCTCTATGAGGCACCTCATATCCTATCCTACTTAGAAACACTAGATAGCATTTCAGTGGAGGTTTTAGACAGTGGAATCATCAACAAAATGCATGAAAATGTGAAAGGTACCTAACGGATCTTGAATAGCATAGTTATTTTCACTATGAAAGCTGAAACGAGAGGGCAGAGCACAGCTTGGCTCATCCTCAGATGAGGGTTTGTCAGGTGACTGGATTATTTTCCATCGTTTGCCCCAAGCCTGCAAAATGGCCACAAAAGCACCATGAATATTGATGCAGATAAATTTTTTAAGTCGGAGAATATGTAAAAATAGAATTTGTGAATAGTAATGAGAGCCAACTTCTTTTTTACCTTACCACACTGAGACTCTATTTCAGTTCAGTGTATTTATAAACATGTGGGCCAGGCTCTGTGATTGACACTGAGATAGAGTGGCATGGTCCCTGCCCTTCAGGGTCCATTCTGGTGGCCCATGGACATCCAATGACATAGGCAGAGCAAATATCCAGAAGAGAGAAACAGCTCTGTGAAGGGGGAATTGAGAGTTCGAGTCAGGAAGGAGCTACAGGGAAGCTTCAGGTCTGGAGAAACAGTTTCCATTTTGAGCACTCTGTATCATAGGGAAAGAAGAATGGGCTAGAACAGCCTCATTTAGTGTGACTGAATCTGCCAGGCTACCTGCTTCTGTACTCACGTGTATCCTCTACCCCTGTGGACAAATAATATCTTCTAAGACTAACCCCTGGACTTACATTGGAGATCACCTTGCTCTTTGGGACATCCTCTCTTCTTTGAAACACTGACAATGTCCTCTACTTGAATATATCCATCAGGGTTTAAGTGGGCTTCACTGTATCCACCACCCTCCTGGACCCTGCATCCAAAAGCCATCAGCTCATTTTTAGAGAGGGTTGTCTGAGGCTATAGTCTCCACTTACCTCACATGCTTTCTAAGTGGTCACCACTTCCCAAGGACAGCTTTCATACTCTGGATACCAGTAGGCACTTCTTTACCTGTATGGTCTTTTTTAAATTTATTTTTATGTGTATGAGTGTCATGCCTGCATGTATGTCATTGCATCTGTGTCGTGTGATGCCCATGGAGGACAGAAGAGGGTGTTGGGTCCCTTGGAAATGGAGTTACAGACAGATGTTAGTGGCCATGTGGGTGCTGGGCTTTGAACCTGGGTCCTCTGCAAGAACAGCCAGTGCTCTTAACTGCTGAGCCGTCTCTCCAGGCCCCTGTATTGTCTTTTAAGTATCAGTTAAGATACTTTCTGTTGCATGTTGCCAAAGTCCTTCTATAATTGCCTTACACAATGTGGGCACTGTTAAGAGAGGTAGGTGCTCACCAAACAAAGGAATTCTAGGGTTGGCTAGGTTATTTTCTAATTGAGAATCCAGGCTTGTTTAGTTACTTATAGTTCATCACATCAGCAAAAAAGTCTTGGATGGCAGTGAGAGAACACTCAGCATCCAGCAGCCATTTTTTTGCTAACCGCAGAGAAGGAAGCCCCTCTCTTTCTCATCACTCTCCTTTCTCTTCCCATCCATCTACCCTTGAATATATCCTCCTTCCATTATCTCTGACCTTCTCTTTCTTTCCTTCTTCCCTCCCCTCCTCTCACCCCATCTCTCCCTTTCTTTTCTATTGTAGGGGATTTTTTCCTTAGAAGTCCCACGCATACTTCTTATATACCAAACCTGAAGTCTATAGCAAAGGAAATAGTAGATCCTTCCTAACACTGAACAATTAAGATTCATTCATTGGGTCTGTAAGTGGGGCCCAGCTTCATTGATTTGTTGCCATTAACCAACCTTTAAGTAAAATTGGGTCTGTTAGCAAAAAGGGAAAGGGGTGGGGTTGGACCTTCCTTGACACTTCGAAGTAGTTTTCACTCTAAGAAGGCCTAAAAATATTTTTAATAATGCTTTGATAATTTCATACAATGTATTTTGATCATATTCATCCCAATCCTCCCCCGAACTCCTCCCAGATCTGTCTTGGCCTCTGTAACCCCCAATTGCACATTCTCAAAAAAGACCTATTGACTCTAATTTGTGCTGCCCGTGTGCTCCTGGGTGTGAGGTCATCCACCTGAGCATCCTCAACCTATGAAGAGCCACACGCTTAAAGAAAGCTGACTCTCAGCTGGACATGGTGGCACAAGCCTTTAATCCAGGCACTAAGGAGGCAGAGGAAGGCAGATCTCTGTGAGGTGGAGGCCAGCCTGGTTTATATAGCGAGTTTTAGGCCAGCTGGGGCTACAGGGAGACCCTCTCTAAAAAAAAATAGAAACAAAGGTGACTATTTTTTCCCTGCAAACCATGAACTATCCTTGACTCCTCAGTTAAGGGTGGGGGCTCACGAAACCCTTCCTACTTCATGCAGATTGTTGACTGACTTGATCTTGTGCAGGTCTTGCACAATCACAGCTCTCTGAGTTCATGACTACAGTATCCTGTCACATCCAGATGGCGCTGTTGTGCTCTAGTCCCTTCAACCTCTGGCTCTCACAATCCTTCCACCCCCTCTTGCATGATGCTATGGGAGTTCTTCATTCTGTTACTTGCTTTGTGACACCATTCACTGTGGGCTTTTCTTCCACTGTCCTGGCCGCTTCCTGGTTTCCTATTAGCTGTTTCCCCATTGTTTTGTCTTCTCATGGTTGAATGCTTAGACTTGAGATCCTTCTGGTTTGGATCCGTAGGTTTTCTTTGAAGGACCTCAGCAACCCCTTAGTGCCATGTAAATGCCATCATGTCTAAGTGTGTGTCTCCAGTTACCTCCTTGCAGTTTCCACTCACATGCCTCAGGGCCCTTTCCCACCATAAAGACCAATACAGAATTGTAGACTTTGTAGCCCAAACCTGTTCTTCTGCAAGGCTTCCTCATCTCATGGTACCGAATCCTGTGTTATTGCTTAAACTAAAATCTATTCAGGATGAGTGAGTCCTCCCTTTCTTGTCTGCTCCTCTTTACCTCCTGCCATTTCACATTCTATTCACCAGGGCATTCTGTCCACTGGACCTCTGAACCACACCTAGAATCTTTGTTTCTGAGCCTGTGTGTGTAGATTATTTAGATGGCTGACAACGCCTACTCCTTTCTTGGAGTAGATAGCCATTTTGATCTTCAAAAGTCACAAGCCAGAAGTCTGTAGCCTTTTCAGCTAACCATTTGATCCTGGTGCTTCTTTCCCAGTGGCCTCATTGAGAGGCTGCTACTGGCCTTCGAAGCCATGTGTGGTGGCTTTGCTAGTCTGTCTGTAACCCTGTCCTAAGCTACCTCTCCCAGCTGTCTCTGCACTTCTATGCTTCCTAAGCTTTGCCTTGGAGGGCCTTTTTGAGAGCTACTTTTACTCCTTGAATTCTCTTCTATTGTTTTTTGACTAGACCCCTGTCCCACCTCTGAAATCTCAGCCCAAGTGTCATGTCCTCAGAGAAGTTTTTTCTTGCCACCCGTTCTCACCAGCCATCTGGAACTCCCTGAAAAAAACTTCCATTTGGTAATTTAATGAACTGAAACTAATACAATTGCTAAACTAAAAACACTAAATGGATATCTTCATGACATTGAGGGAGGAGAGAGCTTTAAGAAGAGGAATATAACTATTGGTGTTAAATGCTCTCACAGAGACTGAAGATAATGAAAATGATAACGAGGATGGCAGAGGTTAATGCTGATGTTGATGCTGCTGGTGATGGTGGTGATAACTGATGTATATCATTACTGTGGCCTGGGAACAGTGCCAGGCATTTTGTATATATTATAATATTTAATTACTGACAAGGTTTCTATTGCCAAAGAGTACTATCATTCCCATTTTACAGCTGAAAACACTGAGTCTTCAGGTGATTGGGCGTAGTGTCTGAGAGCACATGGAACTTTCAACGAATGTTTTCTGTGTCTCTAAATGAATTTTCTCAAGACTTAGGAATTGGTTAATAGTAGAGTTAGTAATGTTGAGTTAGTTAGTTGAGGCTTGAGTGAACTGAAGCATGTGTTTGTGAACACTGGTGTACATATTTTTTTTCACACAATGATTGAAATGATAGCCCTTACCATATTAAGAAAGGGGAAGATAATATAGGATAGATGGTGTTGTAGTTTGTCTTCCATTGCTGTGACAAAATACTCTGGCCGACACCAACTTGGGGAGGAAAGGGTTTATTTAGTTTACATCTCCTGGGTCACAGCTCATCACTTAAGGAGCCCAACGCAGGAATTCAGGGCAGGAACCTGGAGGCAGTAGCTGAAGCACAGGCCATGGAGGAGTGCTGTTCACTGGCTTGCTCCTCTGGCTCATGTCCAGCCTGCCTTCTTATACCGTACACAACAACCTGTCCAGGGTGGCACTACTCATTGTGGGCTGGGTCCTCCCACACTGCTTAACAATTAAGACAATACTCCACAGATGTGGCCACAGGCCAATCCAATGGAGCCAATTCCCCAATTGAGGCTCCCTCAACCCAGGTGTGTCAAGTTGACACTAAAGCTATCCAGCACAGATGTTTTCTTATTTATTTAAAAATATAGTAAATAAAATTAGTTTCCAGGACAGAATCTTTTGAATTTTAGGCTCCACCCAGTTTATTGGAAGGTATAGTTGAATTTTATGACAGTATCAGGAAGGAATAAGGTCAGGCCTAGTGGCATATGTCTGAAATCCTAACATTCAAGTGGCTTAGGCAAGAGGATTAAGAGTTTGAGGCTAGCCTGGACTGCATAATGAGCCCCAGTCAAAAAAAAAAATGAAGAAAAAAAGTTCAGCAATGAATCCAGATTGAATTATCTTCTCATTTCAACATCCTAAAGATGTACTCTTATCATGAGCTTATGTTCATTGTGATATAAGTCTAGCAAAACTACCACACATCTGGGGTATCCAACCCGTAGCCCATAGGACATGTGTGCTCCAGGATAGCTATGAACTCAGCCCACCACAGAATGGTAAGTTTACTTAAAAAAATGAGATTTTTTATGTCCAATTTTTTGGTGTGGTATGTGTGTGTGTGAATTTATTGCACACTCCTCAAGCTTGAACTCTGCAGTAGTGTGGGTATGAACATCCGAAGCCGTGTTCCATGTTGGACAAGCTAGTGCATCATGCAATGCTAGATGTTTTCTGGACATGATGGATTTTGGTTCATTCTGTGATGAGGCACCTGTTGCTTGTGCCATGTTCAGTATTCCTATAGGCTGGTTGAGAACTCGTGTGTGTGTGTGTGTGCGTGTGTGTGTGTGTGTGTGTACATGCTACAGAGCATATGTGGAGGTCAGAGGACGACTTTGTGGAATCACTTCTCTCCTTCTACCATGTGGGTTCCAGAGACTGTATCTGGGTTATCAGGCTTGGCAGCAAGCACCTTTACCCACCGAACCATCTCTCTTTGAACCACATCATTGGACCCATGATGCCATTTCTTAAACTTCAGTTTTTCCAATACCAACTTCACTTTTAATTTATTTATATTTTTGAGATATAGTCTCACTGCTTAGGCCAAGATGACCTCAAACTCTTGAATGTCGTGTGTCACCCGCATAAGTACTGACATCGCAGATATGTGCCATTCTTGGCTTGGTTTTACTTCTAAAGACTTAAAGAAATTCAGCTTTGCCTTAAGCAATTATTTCCACCATACCTAATACTTTTATTTGAATTTATTCCACCATTTAAAAAACAAATGAATGTAGCATTGTCCCAAGTAATAGTGCTTGTGTACTGTAAGAAAGTTTTATCTGTGTATCACCTAATATTATCTTGTGCACCACCAATGCTTTATGTGTGAGACCTTTGGGAACACTCCAGACACTACTACAGGCCAACTTGCATTGGTATGAATCTTATGCATGTTGTTACCAGTGTTGCAAGTTCATATGAAAGAGTTCCCAGTGGCCCGAAGGCCTCTGTTTCCTTATGCTCATGCACTAACTCGGGCTTTTATAATCTTTCTGCCCCCTCTTCTGCAATGGTCCCTGAGCCATGGATGGGTGAGGTTTAATATAGGAGTCCTATCTAGAGACACACACACACTCTGCAGTCTCCTATTCTCTAAAACTTATCCATTTGTGGCATTCTGTGTGCATCACAATCCGTTGTATGAGGAAGCTTCACTTGATGGATGTGTTAGTATTTTCTCTACCCCATATTCCTCTATGTTCTATGAGCCTTAGATGTAGAGGTTCTGCTGTACATGTGTCATTTAGGGCTGCACATCTCTCAGACATTTATTCTCTGTGCATGATCGATTGTGGAAATCTGTGCAAGCCTCCATCTGTTGCAAAAAAAGAAACTTCTTTGATGAGTGATGTACAGTATACTTGTCTGAAGATATAAGAGTCCATATTTAGCATACAGTAAACATAGTATATAAGGAGGGAAATGAGAAGCAGATTGCAATCCTAGACTAGGAACTGGCAATTTATTACTGCTAGGTGAGGGAGAGTAGATCTTGAAGGGAGAGATTGTAGATAGGCTGTATTCAGCCTATAGTTATTAGGTGCTGAGCATGTTCAACCTCCTGTGCTGTGAAAAAAGAAAATATGGATTGGATTCAGTCTTTACTCTTAATAGATTTGGAGCAAAGCAGCTAGAGAATGGCACACCAGTGAGAAAGTAAGATATGGGCTTCATGTGCCCATTCCCAGCTGTGTAGATAACAGCTGTAAAATATACCGCCTGACACCGGCTTTGCTAGATGAGTAGCCGAGTGCATGGGCAGTCTGCAACCAGGGCTAGGTAAGATCTTTTTGAATTCAGTTTGCTTCAGTAAGTATTTGCCAGGCATGATATGATGCCTTGGGGCAATATGAAGGAGATTATTGTGGCATATTGAGCAATAAACCATAAACCAATAGGACCACAGATGAGATGTAGTGAGAATATGCTTAAAGCTTAAGGGAAGAAGGCTTCATAGTCAGCTCTGGGCCCCTAAAAGGGCTGCCCAGAAAATTTAGCATTTCAGAAGGACTTTAAAGGAAGAGTGGGTAGAAAAGGCAGAGATAGAGGGAGGAAGGAAGGGAATCAGCCAGGCATTAAAGAGGAAAACTGAGGGCCTGGCTTGCCTTTAATCCCAGCAGAGGCAGAGGCAGGCAAGGCCAGTCTGGTGTACATAGTGAGATCCAGGCCAGCTGGAGCTATAGGGAGACCCTGTCTCAAAAAAAAGGAAAACTGAGCTACTTATTTGGGAAAGAGCAAATCTCCTCTATGGGGAGATAAGGGTAGGGAGGAGGATTAGGTTTTTGTGGCCCTCAAGGTACTTAGACTGACTCTGTTTTTATTTCCATGTAACAAGTTGCCCTTCAGGAAACAACGAGCTACATGTTTTCAGATAGAAAACATGGAATCAAAACAGATGAAACCCGTCATATAAATACTCCTGACTTTGAGGACATTGAAGAGGAAATACCTACTTTACAGAAAAAGAAAAAGTTACATGGTTTTTCATGCATTGCAATGGGCCAGCTTCCCAGGGCAAGTCAACCCCATCCAAGAGCAATAATATCCATATTCAACTCTAGTCTAAATCAGAGGGAAGGAAAACAGCAAGCTTAGGAATAAAGTACAGCAATTGGAGTGGAAAATAGCAAGGCCATAACTGTCACTGTGACATAGAGATCTGGGTTAGAGGGACCTTTGGGGGAGCAGAGAAGGAAGGTGTAAATAATCAGTGCAGAGGGATGGGAACTGATTGGCACCAACACAGTAGGACAATGATTTCTCTTAAATTACAAGGAGGAACTCAGTGTCATCTGTGAGGTATGGAATAATGGGACAGTGATTGCTCTGGAGAGGAAGGAAGATGAAAATAGTTCTAGTGTCTGGTGGGGCACGCTGCGGAGATGGCCCACAGATGATTCTTCACTGTGAGAGAACAGAGCAGTCTGGGCTGTAGTTCATTTCCTTTATTTTATCTTTAAGTACACTTGAGCCTAAGAAGGGATATAATTTATGTGTAGACTTCCATGCCCAAGAGGCAAGAAGGCGGAGTTGAATATGGATATTATTGCTCTTGAACAGGGTTGACTTGCCCTGGGAACCTGGCCCATTGCATTGCATGAAAAACCATGTGAGTAACTTTTTCTTTGTCTGTAAAGTAGGTATTTCCTCTTCAATGTCCTCAAAGTTAGGAGTACTTATATGACAGGTTTAATCTGTTTTGATTCCATGTTTTCTATCTGAAACAGGTCTGAGATTTAGTGGCTGTGGATACAGTTCTGCCTTCATATAAATGTGGTTATGTTTAGGCAAAGGAAAAGAAAAGACAGAGGTTTACTCAGAGATGGTCTGGGACTTAATACTCCCACAGGTGGGCAAAGAGAAAGGTAACCCACTGGAAGTTTCTCCAGAGAACTCTCTAAATGTCTGAGTCTTCAAATGGCTCAATAGCTCCTGAGTTCAGATCCCTAACACCCACGTTAAATCTGGGGATGGTAGAATGCTTCTCTAACTCCAGTGCTGGGGTTGGTGGTTTGGGAGAATAGACTTCTGGAGTTCACTGCCCAGCCATTCTAGTTCAATTCAAGAGCTCGAGGTTCACTGAGACCCTGTCTCAAAAAGTCAGGTGGAGAACAATCAAGGAAGATGCATGACCCTATGTTCACTTCTGGCTTTCACATGCTTATACACTTGTGCACATACAGGATCACTTACACACACACACACACACACACACACACACACACACCATCTCATTTTCATCTGGTCTTTGCTTCTAGTTTCCTTGATCTTATAACTGTTTTATATGCTGCATACCCCTCCAGTACCTAGTATGAAATGTACCAATTTTAATAGCATGAATTGGACAAAGCAACTCTTGGGAGCAACTCTGTGCAGGGAGCAGAGGCTGAGTTCTTCTAATGGAAACTTCTTTGGGGAAAATGAGTCACTGGCCTTCATCTCCAGTGCTACACAGGGACTGGTTGAATGCCAGGAAACAGCTGCTAGTTTATTGCCAATTTGGTGGTACAAAAGAAAGGAGAAGGTGCTGTTCATGGATCTGCATTCTCAGTCATCAAAGACGCTGTTGCTGTCTCCCAGCTGACTGGAAACTCAAGTGTGCTCTGAGGCCACTCTCAGGTATTTCTGGATAAGCCTTGTTTCTGGATAACCCTATACCTTATTGTCTCAGACCTTGCACACTTAAACACAGGAATACCACTGAAACTAGCTATTAAATAGAGGGTGAAGTTGTAGAATTCATTACTGCATCTAGGTCTCTAACTTAGCAGTGCATAATGTTTAAAGTTGATTATTATTATTATCATTGTTATTATTATTATTGTCTTTTTGAGACAGGGTCTCCCTGTAGCCCCAGCTGTCCTGGAACTCACTATCTAGACCAGGCTGGCCTTGAACTCACAGAGATCTGCCTGCCTCTGCCTCCTGAGTGCTGGGATTACAGGCATGCACCACTGCACCTGGCTTATTATTATTTTTAAATATTTTATTTATCATTTTTATTTTAATGTGTATGAGCATGTTTCCTGCATGTGTGTAAGGGCACCTGTGTCCTGCAATGCCTGCAGAGGTCAGAGGAAGGCTTCGGATTCTCTGGAACCTGAGTTACGGATGGTTGTTAGTCATCATGTGAGTGCTTGGAATTGAACCTGGGTCCTCTGTAAGAGCAGTCAGTGCTCTTAACCATTGAGCCATCTCTCCAGCCTCCAAAGCTTTTTTTTTTTGGTCATTTTGAGACAGGGTCTCCTTTTAGTCTCAGCTGGCCTGGAGCACGCTATGTAGACCAGGCTGGCCTTGAACTCACAGAGATCTACCTGCCTCTGCCTCCCTAGTGCTGGGATTAAAGGTGTGCACCACCACACCTTGCTGAGCTTATTATTTTTTAAAAATACATTCATTTGAGGTGGAAAGTTGATGAAGGATGAGTGTTTAATTTTTTTTATAGAAGCAAATACGTATTTTATTTACATACTCCTACACCCATACATAAAAATATATATACATACATATAGGTTGGGTTTAAATGTTCAATACTTTATTAATAGGAGTGTTTAATTTTTAATGTAATTTTATTTAATTAGAATTCTCTCTAGGGGCTGGAGAGATGGCCTAGCAGTTGAAAGCGCCGATTGCTCTTTTAGAGGACCCGGGTTCGATCCCCAGCACCCACATGGCGGCTGAGAACCATCTGAAACTCCAATTCCAGGAGAACTCCAGTTCCAGGGGAATCCGACACCCTCTTCTGACCTCCGCAGCATTGCACGACACGGGTGCACAGAACTACATGCAGATAGTACATTCATACACATAAAGAAATAAATAAAAAAAAGAATTCTCTCTAGATAATAGTGACCCACAGTAATGTGGTTGTTAGGAATTCCATATAGTCATGAATACATTTGTTCAGCAAAGTCATATTTAGCTGCTGGTTGCCAGGTTCTGTGCAGGAGTCTAAGAATCAAGGAGAAGAGCCGTATTTTGTACTTTTTACATTTTATAAAGAGAAATGCTCTATTATCAGAAATTAAATCTAAATACATTTTGTTATTTAACCTTTTTGACATCAGAACATGATTCATCTCTGTAGTTTTGCAGTGTTGGGGCTGAACCAGTACTTTACACATGGCAGGCAAAATCTCTACCACTGAGCTCTACTCCAGCCATAGACTGTTTTCCTTTATCAATAATATATCAGTTTAAGCGGAAATTTCAATTTTTAAAAAATATTTAATTTTTAATTTTTAAAAATGTGTATGAGTATATTACCTGCATGTGTGTTAATACACCCATGTCGACTTCTAATGTGCGACAGTCAGAAGAGGGCATTGGATCCCCTGGAACTGGGTTAAAGATGGTTGTTAGCCACCATGTGGGAGCTGGGAATTGGCCCTGGGTCCTCTGCAAGAGCAGTTAGTGCTCTTAAACACTGAACCACCTCTTCATCCCCCCTGGATATTTTAATTTCTAAAGAAGTTTATAAAATAATGACGTACCTTGGAACTGATTTGGTAGGAGATATTTGTACAACACTAAACTGGTGGTTTGATCAATACAATGGCTCTACTCTGTTTGGAATTCTTAGTGTTAAGCCTCTGTTGTTAGAGGTTAAGGAATATAGAAGATACTAAGACTTAGATGTCTGGGGGTCCAGGACTAGGGGAGATGAGCCAGATGGTGCTTTTTTGAAGGCAGTAGCAGGAGGGTGAAGGGATTTCTGCTATCTCGCATCTTCTCTCTTTTCTAGCTGCTGCGTAAGTTCAGAGTCAGACATCAGAACACAGCAGGAGGAATGGGAGATGGCAGCAAAAGCTGAAGTGTGTGAGATGGAGATTTAGATCAAGACGAATGTTTGTATCTAGTAGTAAAGAGCATATCAGAACTATTACAGGAACAGCAACATCCTTTCATCAAGCATCCCACTATTGTCCATTTCAATACACTATTTTTTTTAGTAATAAAATTCTTGCAAGGTCTTTATCATCAAGCACTGTCATTACCCCTGTATTGTGTGTGAAACTGGGAGGTGACTTGTCTAAGTGGAACCAGGATTCAAGCTTTGGTCTCAGGCATCAGTGTTTCTTTGATTTCCAATGTTCTACTCAGTGCCTCCAAGTCTTAGAATATACATGGACTTTACGTCCAGTCTTGTGTGGTCTCAGAAGCTGTAAGAGTGAGACTATGAAGAGTTACACAGAGTAAGCTTCAGTGTCTCAAATAAGCAAGAGCTCTTGAGGGAGCTTCTCTGTGTTGTAGCCTGGGTGCATGGACTGGACTAGGCAGTTACTAACAGGTGCAGAAACATAGCTGTTTGTCTGGAGAGTGAAGTGCTGAAGTTTAAGAATTTATTTTAATCAGACCCTCAAAGAGCAGAAGTGCTGTTGTGGCTAAGACTCCAAAATTCAATAATGGGGTATTTTAATAATAAAGCTCACATTCCTAAGAGACTGTGACTTTAGGGATGAACTCATGGGCCATAGCTGGGAGTTGATGAATTTTAATTACTTTTCTAATATTTGTAGAGATGTTTTCTTGCCAGCGGCCCCTCTTTAGATCCTACATGGACCTCAAGGAAATTTAAAATGTTTTGGTTCGTTATTAAAATCACTATGTAATTTTCTACGAGCTACTGAAGAGTCAAGAAAAATTTTGCAAATTATACCAAGGATTCAAAGAACCCAAATGCCAAATATAGTTATTTAAATCTGGGAATGAAGACAGATTTTAAGCTATTTAGTTAAGCCCGTTGTTAATTTCTTCCCACTCACATGACAGGGGAAAGTAGATTTAAAAAATTAATTTAGAGGAAATATCTCCATGGAATAATCAGTAACCCATCTTTCCAATGACATGTGCAATGGGATTATTATCACCTTTGTTACCATGATTTTTGCTGTCAAGAAGCATTTATTACATGTGACTTGTTGCTTTCGTGAGTGGTCTGATGAAAATATTTAGAAACTCTCACCATTCTCTGTCTCTCAGAGCCTCTCATATTAAAAACAAAAACCAAAACCAAAAAATGAAGAAGCACATTTAAGAGATGCCTTGAAGAAAATTAGTGCATTCCAGTTTAGTTTCACTGATTCTGTATTAGTGAATGCAGTGAGAAGTTTGTTAAAATTAGGTCATAGATGACTGAATTTAAATATTTTCCAAGGGTAGAAAGCAACACTATTAGAATGTCTGTAAAGGTTGACCAGAATCCTTGAAGCTGAATGCTATAAATTTAGACAGAGAAAGAGAAAGCTGGCAATGCTTCAGGTATTGATCCTAAAGGCAGTATGTTGTTGCTGAAATTGGTGCTCTGGAGACCAGTAGTCTGAATCTCTTGTGGACTTCTGTGCATGAGCTCAGTGAGGACTCCTGTGTATTTCAGCTGTTGGAGACCTGAGCCTCACAGGCCTAAACACAGCCCCTGGATCGTATTCAATTTCCCTGTTGCAAGTATCTGAGAATCTGGGACAAGTACGATCCAGACCAAAAGCTCAATTTGGGGCTTCTCTTTCCTCCCTCAGTTCCAGTTTTATATTTGGTGCTTTTTTTTTATTAATTTTTTATTTATTTCTGTATGTGTATGAATGTACTGCCTGCATGCAAGTTTGTGCACCTCTGTCGTGCAATGCCGTGGAGGTCAGAAGAGGGTCTCGGATTACCCTGGAGCTGGAGTTCTCCTGGAATTGGAGTTTCAGACGGTTCTCGGCCACCATATGGGTGCTGGGGATCGAACCCGGGTCTTCTGTAAGAGCAGTCGTGCTCTTAACCACTAGGCCATCTCTCCAGCCCCCCATATTTGGTGCTTTTATAAAATATCCTGACAGAAAGCGACTTAAGGAGAAAGGGTTTATTATATCTCACCCATCACTTCAGGGAAACCACAATGGCAGAAACTGGAGACAGCTGGTCATTTCACATGCGCAGTCCAGAGCAGAGAGAAATGAATGCATGCATTCATGCTGGCTCGCTGTTTTGTGCTCACCTTGATGTCTCCACTCTCACACTGTTTAGGATCCCCTGCCTGAGGAATGGTACATAGTGAGACCCAGTCTCACATCTCCCCCCAAAGCTGATTCTCTAAGGCTAAAATGAAAGTCTTTCAAAAGAGTCTTCTTGGTCTTTATTGGTCTGACTAGGGTCAAATACCTATCCCTGAACCAACCACAGTAACAATGAGGAATTAAATATGCTGATTGTTTTAATGTGGGTCATTTGCTACACTTCTTCACCTCTAGAGCCTATGACTGAAGCCCGGTGGAGCCCAAGGTCTTGAGAACCGGACTTTAGTGTTTTCCTTAAAGACCATCAGAAGACAGTTGCCACAGTGTGGTCTAGTCACGGATGCAGAGAGTGGAGGGGAGAGAGACTAGATGAGCACGGAAGGAAGCAGGGGACGGGCTGGGTAGTTTGGATAAGTGGACTGGCAGCCGAGTGGGGAGGGGTCGGATAGGTTTGGGGTGCATGGCGGTAGCGGTAAGGGAAAAATAAAGAAATTTTACATGACTCCTAGGTTTGTGAACTAAGAAACGGGAGGAGAACGTCAGGTGGAACTGGAAAGATTTTTATTATTAAAGTTACTTTCAGGTCAACTGTGTTATTCTGACTCTGGGATTTGAGAAACTTGTCATGTGCCTGGGTGAAAATGGGAATTCCAATGAGGTTATTAGAGATAGGATTCTGGATCGTGGAGGGTGGGTGGAGTACACATTCTCTCCCTGTCTCCCCTGCTCTTGTCCCTCTTGCTCTCTGTCTCTCTCATGAACCATTGAATCTGTAAAAAGATAGAGAGGTATGCTTGTGGCAGTTTGAGGTGAACACTTGGTCCCCAGCTGGCGGGGGTCCTGGAACCTTTAGGAGGTGTGGCCTTGGTGGGGAAAGCAGGTCACAGGGTGGGGTTGAGAGTGGACAGCCTTGTCTCTCTCTGCTTCTGTGCCTGCTCGGAGATGTGAGCACTCAGCTTTCTACTTCAGCCACCTCTGCCACCATGCCCCTCCACCATGATGGACCCTTACTCCTCTGGAACTGTAAGTCAGTTAAACTTCTTCCATCTCTAAGTGGCCTTGGTTGGTGTTTACTACAGCAACAGAAAAGTAATGAATACACAATCTCATTTCTTAAAAGCCTTGTAATAGTTTACTAGCTTGGCAGGGCATATTGAGACTATAAATTAAAAAAAAAAATAGCCTCATCTTTCAACTGCTACCTTAAAGCTTGCTCTGTAACCCCCTGGAGATATTACATGTGTTTCAGGTAGTACTTTTTGGAAAGGAAGCAAAAAAAGATATTGAAACTTTACCATTTTTAAAATGTTCAGATTTCAAAAGTGCGTTTCAGCTAAACCGCAGCATCCCGTCGAGTTTTAAGTTCTCCTTTCCATGTGAGATGCCAGAGAGGCATTCTCTGCCGGCTTCTGCTCTTGCCTATAGTTCCGTCCAGCTTGCTTTGCTTTGCTGCCTCTGGATCCTGCAGTCAGGTGGCAGAGGGAGGTATGGATGGATGTCTGGTGCCCTCTGTGCTTCTCTCAAGCTCCGGGACAGTCTCTGCCGCACTGGCAGTCAGCTTTTCTGAGTTCTTGGTGTGCTCTTCCTTTGTGATCTCGTTTCCTATAGACATGGCTGCTGCTCTGTGTGGCAGCCTCTTTCGGTTTCTGCTGTGACTAATGCCTCTGGTGCCTTTGGTTTGAGTGGGTAGACTCCTTGGGATGGCCTTTTCCTGAAGACTTATCCCGAGCTTCTTTCCCACTGCAGCCTAGTGCTTTCTTGACTCATTGATGATTGTTTAGGTGTATTGGTGCCACCTGGCTAGAGAGAGCAGGTTGTCCACATTGTCCTTTGTTGTCCATCTGCCACTGCTGGCCACACTCTGGGAACCCCTGCCTGATTTTTCCCAGGGTGTCTCATTGCATAGCTGTGGAGGGCACTATTCACAGTGCAATGAATGGGGCAGCCATGAGTTCTGACAAATGTGTCACACCGCTGCTTGGAGCCAGCCATGGCTGACCTATGACCTATGTATATGTAGCTCAGCAAATCCTCATTTGGGGTTTCAGAGGCCCCTCTGTGCCACCCACCCTGGTCTCTGGTTGCTTCTTGTTTTTCACAGTGTTTGCTAAGATGTGTCTTTTCTCCAAGGAATTCTTTCATCTGGGTTGGGGGTGGCAGGTAGTTTTTGAGCCAGTTCTACCTCTTCCAATAAGGTTCTGCACGGCTAACCACTCAGTCATCAGTGTTAGTGTGATCCCATGCCAACAAGAAAGGCTCCATTTGACACTGTGATAGAGAAACTGTTCGAATGAAAGGCAGAGGGAGGTGAGGTGCAGTCTATGAAGTCTGAAGGCAGTATGTAGTGCCCGAGGAGGTTCCTAAGCACAGTCTGAAAACCAGCCCCAGCTAGGAGAGTCTCCACTATTTGTGACTCTGTGGTGTTGAATTTCTTCATATTTTTCTGGTGAAAAAGTTTGTGCAAATTGTGTGGGGTTGAAAATTGGCCCAATATGGCCCATTTCTCCTGCAGGGGACTAGTAGTTGGGTCACTGTGGCTATCTTCAGAGTGCCCAGATCTGCCAGCTGAATGGTCATACAAAATAAATAAGGTACGATGCTTACACTTAATATATATGGACAATGATATTAGTAATAGCCATGAAAGTTGACACTTATTGAGGGTTTACTGTGTGCTAGGTATTAGGCTAGATACTTGCAGTGAACTAGTTTGGTGAGGTCTTATCAGAGCACTCAGGGGAAAGTATTGCTCCCATTTTTAAAAAAAAATTTTTAAATTTATTTCTGTTTGTGTATGAATGTACTGTCTGCATGCAAGTTTGTGTACCCATGTCATGCAACACCATGGAGGTCAGAAGAGGGTGTCGGATTCCCCTGGAACTGGAGTTCTCCTGGAATTGGAGTTTCAGACGGTTCTCGTCCGCCATGTGGGTGCTGGGGATCGAACCTGGGTCTTCTGCAAGAGCGGTCGGGGCTCTTAACCGCTAGACCATCTCTCCAGCCCCTATTGTTCCCATTTTAAAGACAAAAACTGCGGTATAGAGGATAAGATAAAAATCTCTTTTTAAGGATATTAGTACCTAGGCCCAGTCCATTCAGGGGTGTAAGTATGATCCCAGCTGATCTCCCCCCCCTCTCTGTCTCTTGGCATTTTATACCACAGGGCTACATTACCCAGCTGGGATTTACTGGTGTTCTGAAGTCTGACCCAGCTAGTACTGATGGGGACAGGGGAGGAGAGAGGTTGCAGGGTGTTCTGTACAAGAGCGTGTGCTGGGGCTGGTGGGGTCAGAAGATGAGAAGCTGACACCATCCTGCCCTGTTAGGACCATGTTCAGGGTTGGGAGGCTGACTGAACAGTAGTGATAATGAACTGCTCAGATTCTCTCAGATCAGCCGCTCTCAATCCCGTTGGTGAGATCACTGACTTTAGGAGTGATTACATTTTAGACATTTGCTAAGCAATGAGAGTCCATGCATTCTGGACTTTTTAGGATAACCTTGATTTGGGATTAAAAAAGATCATTGATCAAATAATTTATTTGTGTAATTTAGCTGTTGGATATTTATAAGATTTTTAAATCTGTAAAACCCACAGTTCCTCTCTCATCCCCTCCTCTCCTCTCCCCTCCCCTCCCTTCCCTTTCCCTCCTCTTCCCTTTCCTTTCCTCTTTTTTTCTTTCCTTTCTGAACACTTCCTTTTGAGACAGGGTTTCACTATGTAGCTCTAGCTAGCTGCTTTGGAACTTGATTTGTAGACCAGGCTGCCCTTGAACTCACAGAGATCTTCCCACCTCTGCCTCTGCAGTGCTGGGATTAAAGATGTGAGCCGGCAGCCAGTGCTCTTGACCACCAGCCGTTTCTCCAGCCCCTTCTCTCCCTTCTCTCCCTCCTTTCCTCCTTCCCTTATTTACTATGGGATAGATGTCTGCTTTGGAATTTGTGATAGAATAATGAATGATTACTAGTTTCTGACTGCCAGGGAGTTATGGCCCAATTAGTGTTGCTATTAATTTTGCTAAGCAAATTAAAAAAATGTATGTGGATTTTGGTTTTTATTCTTAATTTTATTTTTCATTAGCTTACAAGGTATCAGGGTTCCTTATGGCTTTTTCTTTTTAAAAAATATTTTAATTATTAAATTATTTTTTGTCTTTTTGAGACAGGGTCTCCCTGTAGCCCTAGCTGTCCTGGAACTCACTTTGTAGACCAGGCTGGCCTTGAACTCAAAAAGATCCGCCTGCCTCTGCCTCCCAAGTGCTAGGATTAAAGGCGTGCACTACCATGCCCGGCATTAAAGAGAGATAGCCTAGTGGTTAAGAGTGCCGACTGCTCTTGCAGAGGACCCGGGTTAGATCTCCAGCACTCACATGGCGGCTGAGAACCATCTATAACTCGAATTCCAGGAGAACTCCAGTTCCAGGGGAAATAAATAAATAAATAAATTTAATTATTAATTTTATTTTATGTGTATGAGTGTAATGCCTGCATGTAGGTAGGTACACCCATGTTGTGCAATGCCCACGGAGGTCAGAGGAGGGTGTCAGATCCCTGGAACTGGAGTTACAGCTGTCATCCACCATGTGGGTCCTGGGAATCGAACCTATGTCCTCTGCAAGAATAGTCAGTGTTCTTAGTGGCTGAGCCATCTCTCCAGTCCCTCACCCCATGGCTTTTCATACATACTTAGTTTGGATGTATCCTCCCCTGCCCTCCTCTCAACCGCCACTCTGCCCCTTTTCTCACTTGCACCCTGAACCCCCAGTATTCTTCCTCCCACTTTTTTGTCTCCTCTGTCTTACCACTTTGACTACTCTTCTGCCTTTAAGCTCATTTTCCTTCTCTTGAGGCCTCCTTCCTAGTCTCCTGGCCTTTATATGCACTCACTCTCCGTACTTACACATATATAAAAATTAGAAGGAAGCTAAGATCTGCATATGAGAATGTGTGGTATTTGTCTTTCTGAGCATGGGGTACTTCATTTAATATAATATTTTGCAGTACCATCCACTTTCTGGAAATTCCATATTTCTTTATGGCTGAATAAAATTCCAATGGACATTATGTGCACATGTTCATTATCCATTCATCTCGACAGGTATTTATTGAGCATCAGTGATATGGCAGGCACTAATTTAGGCTCTGGGCTCTAGGTGAGAAATAAAACAGACAAATCCCATTAGATGAGAGATTTATTTTCTACTGGGAAGATACACACAAAGAACAAGCAAATAAGTACTGAGTACTGTTTTAGACAGCAATAAAAATAAAGTGCTGTCAGGAAAATAAAGCCAAGCAGCAGGCTAGAAAATGACTAGTGGGGAGAGTGGACATCTTTCCATGAGATGGTGCATGGAAAGGCCTCATTAAGAAGGAGCTTCTCAGGGCTGGAGAGTTGGCTCAGCGATTAAGAGCACTAACTGCTCTTGCAGAGGACTGGGGTTCGATTCCCAGTACCCACATGGTGGCTAAGAACTGTCTTTAGTGCCTGGAAGAGGCAGGTGGATCTCTGTGAGTTCAAGGCCAGCCTGATCTACATAGCGAGTTCCAGGACAACTGGGTCTATAGGGAGACCCTGTCTGTCTCAAAAACACCAAAAATAAATAAATAAATAAATATTAAAAAAAATATATATATAAAGAAGGAGCTTCTCTGAAAGAATCTGGGCAGAGCATTCCAGACAGAACTTCAATGATGAGGTCACAGCTATTCGAGTTAAGTAGAATAAACTAGAAGCCCAGTGTGACCGAGCAGTTCATTGAGGTGGACAGCAGTGGATGAAGCTGGAGAGGCAGCCAGGCAGGAGCGAGAATGTGGAGAGCCAGGGCATTGAGGCCATTTGTGCTTGGAGAACACAGAAATCCTTGGAGGGTCATCAGCCTGGCAGCGGAGGGATCAGATTTACATGCTGGCAGGACAGGGGGCTTAGATGGGGGCTGTTGAAGAGGGAGTGAAGTGGTGGAAAGCAGAATCTACTTGGAGGTAGAGTTGGATGGACTTGTGGGCATCAGGGCAGGGCAGAATCAAAAGCAAATAGAGACTCCAGTTAAGCCCCTAATGCATGGTATATTGTTAACTGAGGAACTCAATTCTAGGAGAAGAAGCTGATTTGGGGATATGTTGTGTGAGTGCAAATAAGATTTCTCCATAGATCATACTTAATGTGAGCTCCTAGTTGGATGCTTGAGTAGATGTAATGAATAGACAATGAAAAACAATGTTAAATATGTAATCTGGGCTTTAGAAATTGTGGTGATCTCCAGCAGTGAGTAGTGGTGTGTGTGTGTGTGTGTGTGTGTGTGTGTGTGTGTGTGTGTAATCTCAGCTCTGCAGAGGGTGAGAGGAAGGAAAAATTTGAGTTTAAGGCCAGTTTACCTAGTGAGACCCTTGCTTAAAAGGCTCCTCCCGGGGCTGGAGAGATGGCTCAGCAGTTAAGAGTGTTGACTGGTCTTGCAGAGGACCCAGGTTTGATTCCCAGCACTCATATAGCTGCTAAGAACTGTCTTTAAGCCAGGTGTGGTGGCACATGCCTTTAGGGCACTTGGGGGGCAGAGGCAGGCGATCTCTGTGAGTTCAAGGCCAGCCTGGTCTACAGAGTGAGTTCCAGGCCAGCTGGGGGTATAGGGAGACTCTGTCTCAAAAAAAATAAGACGGGCTCTTCCCACCAAATACCTCAAAAAAGAAACTAACAATCTCCAAGACTCCCAAAACAAAAGGCATTGTAGCAATCTCAAGTATAATGCCAATGTCGAGGAAGCAAGGAAACATTTTCATTGAATGTTGACTCTCTGCCAAACAAATACTTGCTAGATGATTCACATGTGTTATTATTTATGAGAATGTAATACTTGAAAATTATTCCTAGTGTACTGTGAGGGATTCTAGAGCTAAATACTGAGTTCATATCTCAGCTGTGTCCCTTACTAGCAGTATGTCTGGACTTTACTTATCTGTAAAATGGAATAATAATACTTATCTGTAAAATGGAGTAATAATAGTTTCTGTTCATTAAATTACTTTGACATTTAAATGAGATCATTCATGCAACACAGGCACATACACACAAATACTCTCAACAAGTGGCAGTGATTTTAATGTCAGTATTATAGTTTCTCCATATGGTGTATCTTCAGTAGGCTGGAAGAGTGAGATGTGCTGTAACGACTGATGTTTTAGAATCTTGTTTGAACTTATCAGTCAGTGTACAGGATGCTTGGTTTCTGTTCTTGTTCTCCATTATTCAACTTTTTTTTTTGAGACAGGGTCTCTCTGTAGCCCCAGCGGGCCTAGAACTTGCTATGTAGACCAGAGATCTGCCGGCCTCTGTCTACTAACGGCTGGAATTAAAGGTCTCTGCCAGCTTATGATTCAACTTTTAAAGCATTTCCTCTATCACAGTTGATATTCAAGACTTTTTCTGTTCCTCTTGCTGGACAACAAATCCCTGGAAGAAAACAAGCATTTTGTAATGCTCACAAACTCAGTGATTTCGTAATCTAGGCAGGATAAATAGGATGGATTATCTGTTCCATGACGTTTGTGATTTCACTTGGAGAGATTTGAAAGATGCAGGTGTTGATGCGTAGGAGAAAGAGAGGGCTGAAGTCACCTGGAGACATTGTGGCTCATGTGACTGGAGGCCGATGCTAGCTAGCTTTCAGCTGAGATTTCAGCTTGACTGTTGGCTAGAAATCCACAGGGATGGCTCTGTGTTATCTCTCCATATGTGTCAGTTTTGGTTTTCTCATAATATTCCCATGCATGCCAGGTCTGGGCATCCCATGAGAACCAGACAGACACAACATGATTGTCTCTTCTTAGTTATAACCCATCCATTTTTCTTTTTGAGACAGGGTCTCCCTATAGCCCCACTGGTCTGGAACTCATTGCATAGACCAGGCTGGGATTGAACTCACAGAGAGCCACCTGACTCTGCCTCCCGAGTGCTAAGATTAAAGGGGTGTGCCATCACGCCTGGCTTAAAGATGGTTCTTAGCTGCTATGTGGGTGTCCTGGTCCTCTGCAAGAGCAGTCGGTGCTCTTAACCACTGAGCCATCTCTCCAGCTCCTCAACCCATCCACTTTCAAGAGTAGGTAGCATAGATTCTTCCCCATGGATAAATTATTAGTTCACACAGTAAGAAGAACCTGTGGAATAGGAGGCATTGTCAGTTTGTTTTGGGAATAGGACATTGTGCCTGGAAGCTTAACCAGGAAGTTATTTGTGAAATCAACCTGCTTAAAGAACTCAACACACTTCTAAATTTTGGACATGATCTGAGATCAGGGTGCTTTTTATTCATTATGAGACTTGAGTGCTCATAACCTAAATTATTTCAGAATTCAAAGATTGAATCACTATTTCTCTTTTTACTTTCCACTTGGATGCTTAAGGCCACACAGATTAACCAAAGTTTTTGTTTTCTTAAGATCAGCTGAGGATCTGGTCCTCAGGGGTCACTCTTTTTTTTTTTTTGCCAGGGGGGGGGGTGGGAGCCCCTGGTTCCCTTCAGCTCTTTCATTTACCAGTTCCATCTACTCGAGAACAAAGTCACGTCTTGCTAGACCAGGCTTCCCTTTTTGAAGCATGAGCAGACTTTCCTCTTTATAGACTGGACACTGGCTGAAGTCCCATTAGTGGATCTTCAAGACCTCCCTGCACAAGAAGACTGGTGACTCACATTTGCAGGACATTTCAAGAGATGCCCTCATGCATAGTCCCCTAAGACTTAGTTGACCTCTGAGGGCAAGGAACAAAGTTATCCCTTAGGTCCCTCTGCCAAATTGGTATGGGAGTTAAGTATGGTCCTTAAGCACACAGAAAGGCTAAGTTACACCAGCCTGATAAGTTGCACCTATATTAAAATTGTATCTTCTGAAAACAAACTGTATGTTATCTCCATATCATATTTCTTGATTAACATTTTTCCATTTTAATTTTATATTACTCTAGAATATGCATACATACCCACCTTCATATACCAAAAATCCAAAGTCTGAAAATAAATGGTAGTTTAGTTCTAGAACCATTATGTAGATCTTGTTAGACTACCATACTATGGAGATTTCATTGCACACTCATTGGCTCACATACTTCACTGCATACATTATAGGAATATAGTTATACAGAGGTGAAGTTACATAGGCAGGTCATCTGGGCCTACGTTTAAGCTCAAGGGGAGTGGGCTAGTTAACACAAAGCTGGGGCTAGAATTCAAGTTATGGGATTTCTCTTTGGTGTTCTTTCCTTCAGACCTTAATTTCCATTTGCGTTCTGCCCGAGGAGGTGTGCATTCCAACTATACAGATTCCATTGAGATATATATTTGATATGAAATCTGATTCGACATAAATATATCTTTACTATATTATATATATAAATACAAGAGAAACAGAACACCAGCAAAATGTTTCCTTTAAATAGAATTTTGTATCTATACCTATAGTTTCCATTTGAAGTTTGGGAATTTTATTCTATTGAATTTCCATTTAAAATTCAAACTTTTAGCTTATTTGAAGGGTTTTGTTTTAAAAGTTTGAACAGTTCTGATCTGATCCACACTACTCTTGGATGTTTTTAGTCTGAAGATTTGGTCTGTAAGCAGTACCTGTGCCATTATTCTGAGTTTTAGGCTCAAGGTCTCACTCACTAGCTAAAGTTTTTTCTACTGGCAGAATCAGCTTTACCATATATTATACCCTTTAAAATGCATTTGTAAGCACAAATCCATAAAATTAAATATTAGAAGAAAGTGAGAGTTTACTCCAGTTTTTAAAAGTTCAATTTGAGGGGCTGGAGAGATGTCACAGTAGTTAAGAGCACTGACTGCTCTTGCAGAAGACCCAGGTTTGATTCCCAGCACCCACATGGTGACTAAAAACTGTCTGTGACTCTAGTTCCAAGAGAATCTGATGCCCTTGTCTGACCTTTGCAGGCATTGCATGTCACAGGTGCACTTAGGCATAGGTAGACAAAAAACTCATACACACAAAATAAAAGTAATAAAGAATTCAGTTTGAGGGTGATCATTCAGTAAAGTGCCTGGTGCACAAACATGAGGACCCAAGTTCAGATCTCTAGCACCTACATAAAAGCCGGGCATGGTTGTTCACATCTAATCTTAGCACTGGAGTTAGGGAGGGAGACAGGTGGATCCCTGAGGCTCATTGGCCAGCTTAGCTGAATGGACAAGCTCCCAATTCAGTGAGAAACTATTTCTCAAAAATTTTTTTAAAGAAGTGGATAGTAATGAGGACAATGGCCACTTTGATCTCTGGCCTCCACATGCATATGCACATGCATGCAAACATGTTCGCTTCCATACCAACAGGTATCACACCTATACAACAGTGTAGACACATGTACCTATATGTGCACATATACATACACACATATACATACATACATACATACACACAGATACTTTAGCAGTTCTTAGCTTGTGATAAAAAGACATTTGAGCTTTCAGATGCAAGGACATTTCTAAGTTAATCCCAAATAAACTTGACATGAAGCTGAAACAAGTCATTACAAAGAAGAGGTGTCATTTATGGCTGTGCAGGTTGTTTACTGTGCCTGTGTGAGCAGTACTTCCTGGAGCTGGCAATATGGCAGCACTGTCAGGAGGCTGTGGCTTCCAGCCTCCACTATTCTTCAGGATGGAGTCTTTGGTTGCAGGCTTCAAGACTATAAGAATAACAGCATGTTTGTACTGTCATTTCTAAGGCTCATTTCCAATGTGCCTCCATTGCTTTTGCTTTGGATGTTTCTTCTAGAAGCTTTGGGGATTCCTAAAAATAAAAATGTGGCTGTTTTGAGAAAGTGCGTGATATGGGATTCTTGAGGCAGATACAGTTAGCCTTCATGCCAGTAGGTGACTTGTTTAGCTTGCTGATTTTTTCTGGGATATTCCCCCAAAGTCAGGTCTAAGCCTCAGCATTTGGGCCATGGGATATGGTCTGGGTACTTACGTTTTGCTCCCATAGAGTTAAATGGAATTCTGGACATCAAAGATTGAAACTTGATATGATTTAAAGATTTGTTTGTTCCAAATTGAGAAACTCAAGCCAGGGTGGATCTGTGAAGAGAAGAGAAGGGAAGAGAAGAGAAGGGAGAAGGGTCTGAATATGATCAAAACACATTGTATGAAATTCCAGAAGAATCAGTAAAATATATTTTTTTTTAATTTTATTTATTTCTGTATGTGTATGAATGTACTGTCTGCATGCAGGTCTGTGCACCCGTGTCGTGCAACGCCGCGGAGTTCAGCAGAGGGTCTCGGATTCCCCTGGAACTGGAGTTCTCCTGGAATTGGAGCTTCAGACGGTTCTCAGCCGCCATGTGGGTGCTGGGGATCGAACCCGGGTCCTCTTTAAGAGCGGTCGGTGCTCTTAACCGCTAGGCCATCTCTCCAGCCCCCAGTAAAATATTTTTTAAAAGAAAATAATATTCTGGTTTCTATGCAGAGGATGGACAGGGAGGGGTGAGAGAGGGAGGAGATCTGTGAGTGCACTGCGGATGCGAGCTAGGAGGGAGATGGTGGCCGCAGCAGGCTGGGGTGGGCACACAGGGCAGCGGGTTGCTTCTAGATCTATTTTGGAGGTAAAAATGACAGAACCATTAGGGAAGGGGACAGGAAGATGGGGACCAAAATGTAGGATGTCTCTCAGGATGTCTTGCCCTTTGGCTTTTGCAAACTGGGTGCAAGTTAATATCATTCTCTAAGATGAGCCTCCTATTTTGGGTGAGTTAGTATTCAAGCATAAGGTTTCACTTTACTGAGTCTGGGATCACCTGAAATGTTAAAATATGTAGTTGGATGGTCAAGAGTATTTTAAGTCTGGGCATGTAGGTCTGGGGCCGTCAGCCAGTGGGTGATATTTATTTTATAGCCATAGATCTGGGAGAGATCTCACACACACACAATAGCTCACACACTGTGCGTCACACACCATGATGAAAAAATCTTGACAAAAGGAGAGGAGAGAGAGAGAGAGAGAGAGAGAATAAAGCTTAAGGACTCTAGGAATGAACTCACAAAAGTTCTGAGTATAGGGAGAGGAGGAAGCGTTTTTAGAGTGAATTTTAAAGCTGAACTTGTTTGAGTAGAGGAGAACCTAGAAAGTGATGTGACTGAAGCCGTGTGTGTGTGTGTGTGTGTGTGTGTGTGTGTGTGTGTGTGTGGCTGGGTGGGGGCACATCTTCAATGAGGGCAAGGACTTCTGATGGGTTCTTGAGAGGTAGAGTCATGTGAGACCCAGACAGTGGCCCTGGGACCTGGCAGCATGGAGGCCAGGGGGATCTTGAGAAGAGTAGGGCTGGTGGGCTGACAGGAGGACAAGACTGGTGGACAGACAGGAGGACAAAATTGGTGGACTGACAGAAGACTGGTGGGCTGACAGGAGGAGAAGACTGGTGGACTGACAGGAGGAGAGTGGTGGACTGACAGTAGGAGAAGACTGGTAGACTGACAGAAGACTGGTGGGCTGACAGGAGGAGAAGACTGGTGGATGGACAGGAGGAGAAGACTGGTGGACTGACAGGAGGACAAGACTGGTGGACTGACAGGAGGACAAGACTGGTGGATGGACAGGAGGACAAGACTGTTGGACGGACAGGAGGACAAGACTGTTGGACAGACAGGAGGACAAGACTGGTGGACTGACAGGAGGACAAGACTGGTGGATGGACAGGAGGACAAGACTGGTGGATGGACAGGAGGACAAGACTGGTGGATGGACAGGAGGACAAGACTGGTGGACTGACAGGAGGACAAGACTGGTGGACTGACAGGAGGACAAGACTGGTGGACTGACAGGAGGACAAGACTGGTGGACAGACAGAAGAAGACTGGTGGACTGACAGGAGACAAGACTGGTGGACTGACAGGAGGAGAAGACTGGTGGCTTTGATACACTTTTGTGATTGGCACCCAATGTCTTTGTCCATTTTCTGCTGCTTTAACAGAATACTACAGACTCAGTTACTATTAGAGGACGTTTATGCCTGTCATGCAGGCTGGGAACTCCAAAATCAAGATGCTGGCATTTGCTATGTCAGCCCAAGGTGGAAGGCGAGAGGGTGACACTGGTGGATCTTGACTTAGTTACTTTACATTTATTTTAAAAGAGTTATTAGCCAGGTGTGGTGGTACACACTTTTAATCCCAGCACTTGGGAGGCAGAGGAAGGCAGATCTCTGTGAGTTCAAGACCAGTCTAGAACATAATGAGTTCTAGGACAGCTGGGGCTATAGGGAGATCCTGTCTCAAAAAGACCAATAAAACAAAGGGTTATTTATTGCATTTTAACCAACTCACACATTTGAGAATTAAACAAAGGTGAATGAGAGAAGAGCATTTGAGGTAGTATATTAGCTATTAATAAAACTAATGGAAACATTTACTCTGGAGGAATCAATTTACTCAATAGTGATTCCTTGCATTTAGAATTGCAATACTCTAATAACATTAAAAAAAGTTAAGTTAGACCAAAGGTGCTTTATAGCAAATCCACTCTTTTTTTTTTATTATTTATTTTTGTATGTGTATGAATGTATTGTCTGCATGCAGGTCTGTGCACCCGTGTCGTGCAATGCCGCGGAGGTCAGAAGAGGGTCTCGGATTCCCCTGGAACTGGAGTTCTCCTGGAATTGGAGTTACAGACGGTTCTTAGCCGCCATGTGGGTGCTGGGGATCGAACCCGGGTCCTCTGCAAGAGCGTCGGTGCTCTTAACCGCTAGGCTATCTCTCCAGCCCCAGCAAATCCACTCTTACAAGATGCCTACTATCATAACAAGTGACATTAATGTACTCATGAGGGTAGATCTTTAATGCCTGATCATTTTCTTGGTTTTGGTGCTGGAGATCAAACCTAGGGCCCCACCCATGCTAAACACATGCCTGCCACTGAGTCACTTCCCCAGCTCCAGCACCACTTAAAGATATTGCCTTTCAACACTGTCACACTGGGTATTAAGTTCCCAACACATGAACTCTGGAGAGAGCTGAGCCATAGCATGAAACATAGTATTTCACTACAGCTAGTTGTATTGGGTGGCTGGTGATTGTAGCTCTCCTATCCTTAATTTAGGGCTGCCAGATACAATATCAGATACCCAGCGAAGTTTGAATTATAGAAAAAAAATTGGATAAGAATGTCTCAGATAATATTTGAGACATGGTTAAATTTTGTTGTGGTTATTTCTCTAAAATACAACTTTAACTGGTTGTCCTGCATTTTTGCTTGTTGAATCTGGCAGCCTATTGAGAAGTGTTCACTTTAAAATGGTGAATTTTATGACTTCTGAATTTTAACACACACACACACACACAACACACTCTTCAGGCTATTCTATTTTGATTGGAAAATTGGTTGATATTGATGCCTGGATAGAAAAAAACCTACCCCTACCCTGTAAATGTGGTAGAACTTAGAGAAGATGAGGACTGGGTCTCATGTGGAAGTCCTTAGTGAGTGAATGGCATGGCCCTTTCGGATGTGTTTGCAGAATTAAGTATGTGTAGTACATTCCCATGGTGCAAATGACTTTGCAGAGTGGAGTCCTTTTTACTTATGTGGCATAAGGACAACCAGCCTCTGCGGGGCCATTAAAGCTCTTTAAGTGGCAGGGAACTCTTGGAAGTGCCCACAAGTTCCACAATGGCCCAGTCATTTGCAATTTTAATTGGTTATGGCAATCTCTATGCCTCTCTTCTGGATGAGGTGGAGGAGATGTAACCACAGGACTGTTTCAGATGACCTTGTTAGAGGCAATTTCAAGGAAATTAAATATGGGTTGAATTCAAAATGTATGATGAATTAAACATCAGCGAGGGTTTTCTACACAGATTCCTTTCCTTGGCTCACACCCGAGAATCTGAAGGTTAGATTTTACTCCCCATGAAAATGGCTTGTTTTGTTCTGGTGGTTTCCCTTGGCTTTGTTATAAGAATCACACACTAGCAGGTAACATTTATTTACACAACAAGCTGAAAGTAGTTCTTTTATTCTACACCAATTACTTAACTCCTATGTGTTAGTATGCAATATCTAGTTTGATTTAGGTTTTCAAGTAGCCCACGGTTCCTTGGAGGAAATATGCTTATGGTTGCAGTTTGTTGCATCTAATGTCTCATGGAGATTTTGCTTGGGTAACTGACTTGGGTCTGAGAGTCGATGATAAGTCTCCTTTCTCACAGGGAGAAGGGATTTAGCCCTTGAAAATGTCACTAGAGCAAACTTCTGTCCATCTTCGCCTTAGGACTGTCTCATTAGGAAGAAAATAAGGAACAGCTTGCAGTTTGGTCATTTTCTATGAGCCTTGGAGGGGGGCGTCTATGACCTCTGAGATCCTGTGAGTGCTGGGCCTTTTCTGTATCATGTAGGGTAGTGGGGGGGGTAAGGTAACTCCTTCCTCCTTACATGCTTCTAGCTCAGTTGGTTAGCTCTGGGCAGGAGGGACTGCTCTTCATCTTTGCATACTGGTACCTGAAGTAAAACTGGCACCTGGCATACTTTTGTTGAATTGCTTATGTGGACTTTAATCAGGCATTTATTTATATCTTGTACACTGGGATTCGGAAGATGGGAGACTCAGAAAGAAGCAAAAGAGTCTACTGTCAAAGGGCCTCCCAAGGAGTTTACCCTCTGGCAGAAGGAATTGCTAGTGAGACAGGATATTTTGGGGATGGAAATGAGGTATTCAGCAGCTGGTGTGGAAAATTCCCCAGGAGGCTGGTTCAGCCCCAAGATTTCCCAGGCAGTGCTGACTTGTGCCTTCAGCAGAAGCCAACAGTATGTCCCAAATCTAGGTGTTGCTGGCCTACACAGAGCTGCCTTACTACGGGGAATCGACTTCTTCAAGTTTTTAGTGATTCTCTCAATTCCATGAAGACTTCCTTAATCAGAGCTATTACTATTTCAAAACACTTCAGATGAATGGATTTGTATATTTCCTACATTACTGTCTCCCCAGCCTCATGAGTAATAATGTGGGTATCCTTTCTCCTTTAGTCACTCTCTTCCTGCAGCCCACACACATTCCCCGCCTCTGAGGCCTGCACTTGCAGTAAGTCAGGGAGATGTTGCTGATGTCAACAGCACGGATGTGCATTGAGAGGAGCCTTTTTTATAGGAGAAATTACCGAGAGGGGGCTGCTAAAATGCAAAGCTATCTTGTAGGGTGTTTCATACAATCTGTCTTCTCCCTTTGATGGATCTTGTTTATGTTTGCAGCTTAGTAGGCACAGTGAAGGAAGAATCCTCTAAACATTTTTTCCTCACTGAGGTTTTTTAGGAGGGTTCAGTGACTGCAGTGAGCCAGAAGCACTGAGCAGCTAGGCTGGCGAACGGAGATGGCTGGGGCTGCTTGCAACGTGCTGGGGTTGAGCCTCCATCTGGACGACCCGGAAGAAAGGCACTGGGAAGGGCACACCTCATCTTACATAAATAGCTTGCTCTTTATACTGTAGAGATAGAAGCGAAAGCCAGTTTAAATGCAGAGTGTACTATATAAGGCTTTCTGCAAATCTGTTGTAAGTATGTCTTGTAGAATGTCTATTTCCAATATAATGACTGCCTGTAGTGAGGTCAGTCTTAACGTCTTCATAACATTTATCAAGACAGTGGTCTCTGAGCAGGGAAACAGGACAGGACCACTGTGTGGCACTGAGGGCCAGTTGAAGAAGTGTACTGTGGGTCCTTCGGAGTGGCAGCGGTCTTTGAAGCTACTCCGTCACAGCATTCTGGACCCCACCTGTAGATGCCAAGAAGAAAGAAGGACTGTGACGGGAACACTTCCAGGATATATTATTTTTCTCATTGTTGCAACAAAATGCCTGAGAAGAGCAACTCAAGTTTGAAGGGTTCATTTTGGCTCTGGTTCAAGGGGCAGTCATGGCGACAGGAGCTTGAGGTGACAGGTCCCGTTGCATCCGCTGTCAGAAGAAGAATAAGTGCTGGTGCCCAGATTCCTTCCTTTTTATTCAGTCTAGACCCTAGCCCGTACAATATTGCTAATTCAGTGTGAGTCTTCCTTGCCTTGTTAAGCCTTTCTGGAAGCACCCTCACAGACATACCTAGAGGTGTTTCTCTGGTCAGTCATGTTGGCAATAAGGATAGCCATGGAATAGGAGAAGGCAAATAGAGGGGAAGTCGAATCTGTTAGCAGAAGAGAAGTTTTAAACATGAAATTCGAGCTAAGTGCAGAAGAGGAAGAGGATGCAGAGGGGAAGAAGCAGAGGGAGAATGCAATTTTAGAGTAATTAGGGGGAGATCCGGGAAGGGAGGATGCTCATGTCAGTGTCAGCCTGGGCGGCTGTAACAAAACAGCACAGGCTGGATGGGTTTGAAAGAATACAAACTGATCTCTCATGGTCTGTAGCCAAGAAGTCCAAAGTCAAGACAGGTCTGGTGTTCTGTGAGGGCTGGTTTCCTGGTTCCTGGAAGGGTGGCTTCTTGTGTCCTCTCATGGTAGAAGGTGTGAACATTATTTTTGAGTGTTCTTTGCAAGGCACTGATTCTGTTCATGAGGGTGTTTCTACGACTTCTCACAGTTTCTCTTCCTCATGCCCTCGTGTTGGCAATGAAGTTTCAGTGTGTCAACTTTGAGGTTGATGCAACAATTGAGGCTGTAGCAGTCAGTCACGGTGGCTTTAGTGGAGTATTTCCAGGGCAGGCACTTTCCTGGCAGTGATGAGATTCAGGATATGGCCCCAGAGGAGGCAGTTTTAGATGCTGGTGTTACCCCACACACCATCTTCCAGCTCTCTATGCTGTTCTCCTTTCTGGCTTACAACTGTGCCCTTCCAGAAACTCTCGGTGGTCCACTGGGATCTCTTTCAGAATGCTTCTAGGAGTCCGTATCTCCCAGAGCCTCTCCATATCTGGAGGAAAGTCCAGCTTGTCTGTTTCAACGTGGGACAAATTCTGAGAAGGACTTTGGACTCTAGAGTCCCCCACGGGCTCAGGCAGAGACTGGGACTTCACCTGGAATTGCCCCTTCCCTTGGTTTCTTCCCTGCTCCCCCCCCCACCTTCTTAGGGGCTCTCCTAAGAAATCACTTGCAGTAAATCACAAGCAGATCTGCTTTGGGAGCCCCACTGTAAGCTCATGGTTGAAAGGGAGTGGAAGTGATGGTGACGGTGAAGACCTGGGGCTATGGGGAGGTTAGGTCTTGGGTGGATGTCTGTGGGTTGCTGAGGTAGTTCAGGAGGAAAGTGGGGTCTGAATGAAAGGATTTGGGGACTCAGAGAGAGATTTCAGGTCTACTACTGATGGCCACAAGAAAGAGCAGGAAGGGGGAGGAGCCAGAAGGCTTGGGTCTGAGAGAAACTGGGGTTTTAATACAGGGTGTGCAGTAGCAGTTTTCTGGGGTGGCATGGCCCCAATACTGTGGATATTCAATATCAGCTATCCAAAAGTCACACACTGAGCCTGGTGTCCTCATGGAAAAGGCCGCAGAGCAGTGAGAATGTAGGGGTGGTTCTGAGCAGGCATTCAGGGGATGTCTTTGGAATGGTCGGGGATGGAGATGAGGGAAAGGAGATGAAACCCCAGGCAGAAGAGAGATTGAAGTTCTAGGGTCAGGGACACCGACGTCAGCAGCTATGCTGCCTTCACACTTCCTGGAAGGATGGGTCCCTGCCATCTCCTCATGGGTGGTGGCTTGGCAGCCTGGACACAGGGATTTTGGGAGTGCCCCTAGTGCACCCATAGCCTCCCTGGCTACTTGTATTAGTGGGACTGGCTGAGATGGTCTGAGCAGATTTCCTAGTCAGGAGAATGCGTTACTGACGGAGGTCATGGAATTTTCCTTCCTAATAGGCTAAAGTATATTGCTTGGTTTTGCTTCCCACTATGGATCTATGAAGAGGATTGGTGAAATCAACTACTTGTGATCTATTTGTGCATTACTGAAGAAGAGTTTGCAGAGGTGTCCACATGGATGCTGGAGGCTACTGAAAGCTGTGACGCTTTGAGCAAGAACAAGATGGGAATTAGCGGATCTCCTGGTTACTTCTTGGAGCCTAGATAGAAGGGTCTCCCTGCAGGGCCGGGGGGGAGTCCAGTGAGGAGAGGTAACAGCTTTTGCAAAGACTCTTGGGAGAGGCAAAGTTTAACTCACACGATAGGCCCTGCCAATACAATTCAAAATAGGATTTTAAATACTTGGCCCCAGGGGGAAGGAGATATTTAGGGAACTGCAGCTGCATATATTATTTTTAATCTCCAAGGGAAGAGAAAGAACTTTCCTTGGAAAGGTGCTCTAGCTAATTTAAATTGTGGAGGGAAAAACATAGGGAATGAATAAAAATAATATTACTTGGGGAGCATTTTGGAATAAATCAGCAGAACTCCAGTTGTGGTGTTAACCTCTATAGTCCTTTTTTTTTTTTTTTTTTTTTTTTTTTTTTTTGGTCTTTTTGAGACAGGGTCTCCCTGTAGCCCCAGCTGTCCTGGAACTTACTATGTAGACCAGGCTGGCTGGCTTTGAACTCACAGAGATCCTCCTGCCTCTGCCTCCTGAGTGCTGGGATTAAAGGCGTGGGCCACCACGCCCGCTACCTCTGCAGTGTTGACCATGGGGTCAGGACAGAGAAGTTCACTTCATCAGCATGGCAGTCTGGGTCTACTGGGAGAGCTAGGAGGTAGGCAACCTTGGTGTTCAGCTCAGTAAATTCAGGAGTCACTCTGGTTCCAAGCTCTTTGTGCCTGGGTATGTGAGGGAGTGTTTACTCTCTTGAGGGCAACACGTGCATCCTGTCTGCTTCAAGGAGGTGTGCCAGGCTGTCAAATTCTAGAACAGAGGTTCTGTGGAGGAGGGGTTCCTGGCAACTAGGAGGGAATGTGGTAAAGCAGACAGATGATTCTATAATACAGTGGTCAGTTCATCTAGCATACATCACCACCTGTGGACCAGGCTTCGGCAATGATGCTGGACATCACACAGGTAGATCTAATGTCGTGTGGTCTGGGAACCACAGCCAGGTTCTCCCATGTTCCCTCTCCTCTTTCTTTGGGCTCTCCCTTGTTTCCTCTCTCCTCCTTCTCTTTCTCCTTTGCACACATAGTCTTCATTGCCCCTTAACTGCAGCTCCCTGGAGTACATCTCTTCCTCCCTTCTTGTTTTACATCTCCCTCTGGACTAGTTCATTTTGTCCTGTGGGCTCCAACATCACTCATACGCTCTCCGCTCTCATTCCCAGGGATCCAGCTGAATTTCCCCCTGAGTTCCAGTCCCTTGTGCTCTGTGTCTGCTAGGTAGCTCCCGTGGATGAGCTGTAGGACTGCAGACCCAAGTCTTCTCCTGCATTTCTGTCTTGTAGAACACTGTGCTTGTGTGAATTCTTCCCCTCCAAGACTTCTTTCCATTGATCAGATGGACCTGTGGGAGTCACTTTCTTAATACCTCTGGTCTCTCACCCTACATTTTGTCTCCTTTGTGACTATCTGCATTGAGCCCCTCATAATATACCCCTGTAAATGTGTGTGTGTGTGTGTGTGTGTGTGTGTGTGTGTGTGTACATGGGTGTGCAGGTGTGGCTGCCTGGCATTGAGACCACAGGAGGGCATTGGATAGCCTCTTCTGTCATTCTCTTCTGGTTATTTTGAGGCAGGGTCTCTTACTGAATGGAAAGCTCACGTTTCTGGCTAAGCTGGCAGCTAACAAACCCCAGTAGTCCTCTCGTCCATGCTCCCCTCAGTGCTGAGGTTAGGGGCACGCATGGAACCACACAAGCTTTTAATGAGTACTGTGGTCTGGACTCTGGTCCTCATGCTTGTGCAGCAAGCACTTTTAAATGCTGAGACATATCTCCATCCCCCACCCCACAAACATCTACCTACACTTTCTTCTGACTGTCCCCCACTTTACAGGCCTAGCTTTCACGCTGCTGCTGCCGGAATCAACTTGCTGACCTGATTTTGTGGCTCATCGCTCTGTGTTGGCCTTGATGGCTTCCTGTGCTCACTAACAAGACTTAAATCCATGGTACTTCCTGCTGTGTTTCACACTTTGTCTTAAAACTCTCTATCCGGACCTATAGACTTGGTTACGTTCTTAAGCATCTCAGGCTGGTTTGTGGCTCAGCGTGTTTGTACCCATGGCTCTTTATGTCTAGTTTTCCTTTCCCTCTGCCTTCCCTTGTTATCTGGAAGATGCTTTGTTTCCTTTATTTATCAGTGAATGTCCTGTCTTTAAAGCCTTTTCTGGTCTCTTGTTTGTTAGAATTGACTACTTGATGCCTCTGTACCACCAATGCCTCTACCCAGCATGGTGATTACACACTTGTTGTATTTGTTTTACATAGATCTAATCCTTGTTTCTATATCCTAAGGATGCAGATAGCTCATGTTTATTGAGTTCTTCCTTATAAATTAACATGGAGCTGAATGCCCTGCCTCATGACATGGATTATTCTGAATAGTGTTCCTTACCTTTCCACCCAGGAGGGGAGCACACTTGGAGCAGAGATGCTTGCTCTTTGCCTTGCCTGATGCTTCTTAGGAAGAATAGGGCTGTACTGGAACTTAAACTTGTATAGGCCATCCAGTAGACTGGATGGCCATTCTGTTTTTCCCAGTCCTAAGAGCATTATTCTCTGGGCCCCTTCTGCTGGCTGTGAATGACATTCCCTTTGTGCCATGCCCTTGCCTTAAAGATACAGAAGAGGGAGTGCACAGAGCTTAGATCAGGGATTTCCCAGGACCACCTGAAGCACAGAGTACCAGGGCATGGGCTAAGCAGGCATTACCACCCCCCCCCCGTCCCCAACTGGAATTGCCGAGGGAGTGTCCAAGTGGATTTTTTGGAGAACCTTCAGAACAGAAAGGGAAGAGTGAGTTAGACTTCCAATAGAAAGCCTAAAACTTAGACAAGTCAACACTCCATAAGCAAGGAGAAAAACAAACAAACAAACAAACAAACAAACAAGGTATCTGATGGAATCAAGCAAAGCAAGCCTTCAACACAGTGAAGAGGCATTTGGGATTTGAATTGGAATACAGGCAAAGAGAAACCCACATGCCAGGGACAAGAAGAATGGACAACATGGGAAAGGTGCAGGATAATTCCACACCAAGCTCTACCAACCCTGTGAGAGAGTCCTACAGTGGGATCCCCCTGGGGATGGCCTAGGACACAGATCTTAGAGGAACAATTGTGGACAGATTCAAAGAAATCAAAGAGTATAAAGAACAAGTCAGAGAACTAAGGAGAGAGAATGAAAAACTCAAGAAGGACCTAGAGATGGAGAATGACAAACTCTGGAAGGAAGTGGAAGCACTGAAAAGATCCCATGTTGAAAAAGATAAGGAAACCAACCAGCGAAGCAAAGAGCTACAGGAAGAGATTGAGAAGCTTCAAAAGGAAGTGGAAATACTAAAGAAATCACAAGATGAAATGAAAAAGGAAATTAAACACTCATCTAATCAAGAGGAAAGGAACAGAAAAAGCCCCAGAAGTAGAATGGAGGTAGCAGAACAAAGAATATCAGACCTGGAAGATAACACAGAACAACTAAAAACCTCAAGGAAAGATTATGAAAAATTTAAAAATACACAAAAGTGGAACAACCAGGAATTGTGGGACACTATGAAAAGATCAAACCTCCACATCATAGGAATAGAGGAAGGAGAAGAATCCCAAGAGAATGGTATTGAGCAGATCTTCAACAGAATAATAGATGAAAATTTCCCCAAACTAAAAAAAGACAAACCAATACAAATACAAGAAGCACATAGAACTCCCAACAGACAAGATCAGAAATGAAACTCTCCATGCCATATCATAGTTAAAATGCCAGACTCCCAAAACAAAGACAAAATTCTGAAAGCCACAAGAGAAAAACAAGTTACATACAAGGGAAAACCCATCTGAATCACAACTGACTTTTCAGTGCAAACCATGAAAGCAAGAAGAATGTGGAGCGAAGCATTCCCAGTGTTAAAGGACTATAGATGCCAACCCAGGTTACTATACCCAGCAAAAATGTCCACTATAGTTGAAGGAGAGAGAAAAATCTTCCATGACATAAACAAGACGAAAGAATACCTGTCCAGAAAATCAACCCTTCAGAGAATACTTGAAGCAATTCAAAGGAGAGAAGAAAGCAGAAACTATCCCCAGGCACCTAGAAAGAGGAATTAATAAAAGCATAACTGCAGAAGTAGAAACCTAGACCAAAAATGCAAATGGATAAAAAGGTGAAAGGAAGCAACACACATCTTTCAGTTATAACCTTAAATATTAATGGACTAAACTCCCCAATCAAAAGACAAAGACTGGGAGATTGGATTAGGAAACAGAACCCATCTATATGCTGTCTACAAGAAATACATCTTACCTTCAAGGATAGGCACCACCTTAAAGTGAAAGGATGGAAAAAAATATTCCAAGCAAATGGTACCAAAAGAAAGCAGGTGTTGCTATTTTAATATCAGACAAAACAGACTTCAAAGTAAAAGAAATCAGAAGAGACAAAGAAGGCCATTACATTTTTACCAAAGGAACAATTGACCATGAAGACTTCACAATCATGAATATATATGCACCAAACTCTGGTGCCCCAAACTTTATAAAGATAATTCTTCAGGATCTCACGGCACAGATTAACCCCAATACACTCATAGTAGGGGACTTCAATACCCCACTGAGCCTTTTGGACAGGACAATTGGACAAAGAATAAACAGAGAGACATCTGAACTGAATGATATGACACACCAAAGGGACCTCATAGACATCTACTGAATATTCCACCCTAATAGCAGAGAATACACTTTCTACTCAGCATCCCATGGAACATTCTCCAAAATCGACCACATACTGGGACACAGAAGAAACCTCCACAAATACAAAAAGATTGAAATTATTTCATGCATTCTATCAGACCACAGTGCAATAAAGCTCATTATCAACACCAGGATAAGCCCTACTATCTACAAGAACACATGGAGACTAAACAACACACTCCTGAATAATGAATGGGTCAAGGAAGAGATAAAGAAAGAAATAAAAGCATTCCTGGAACTGAATGACAATGATAATACAACACACCAAAATCTATGGGATACTTTAAAAGCAGTTCTAAGAGGGAAGTTTATAGCCCTGGGTGCCTACATTAGAAAAACAGAAAGAGCACAAGTGAATAATCTAACACTTCAGCTAAAAACACTTGAGAGACAACAATAAATGAACCCTAAACACAACAGACAGGAAGAAATAACAAAAATCAGAGCAGAAATAAATGAAATAGAAACAAAGAAAACAATACAAAAAAATTAATGAATCCAAAAGTTGGTTCTTTGAGAGAATAAGCAAGATAGACAGATTTCTAGCCAAGTTAACCAAAAGAAAGAAGGAACAACTCCAGATCAATAGAATCTGTGATGAAAGGGGAAATATCACAACAGACAATGAAAAGATCCAGACAATCATATGGGAATACTTCAAAAACCTACCTCTGCTAAGTTTGCACACCTAGGAGAAGTGGATGAATATCTGAAATCCTGGGGTTCACCAAAGCTCAACCAAGAAGAGATTGACAACTTAAACAGACCTATAATATATGAAGAAATTGAAGATGTAATAAGAAACCTCCCAACTAAAAAAAGCCCAGGCCCAGATGTTTCACAGCCGAATTCTATAAAACATTTCAAAAAGACTTACAGCCATTATTACTCAAATTGTTTAGAAGGATTCAAGCAGAGGGAATTCTGCCAAATTCCTTCTATGAAGCCAGCATCACTCTAATACCAAAACCAGGCAAAGATACAACCAAAAAAGAGAACTATAGACCCATCTCATTAATGAACACAGATGCAAAAATTCTGAACAAAATTCTTGCAAACCACATACAAACCCACATTAAGATAATCTATCATGACCAAGTTGGATTCATACCAGAGGTGCAGAGATGGTTCAACATATGAAAACCAATAAATATCATAAAACATATAAATGGACTGAAAGACAAAAACCACATGATCATCTCAACTGACGCAGAAAAAGCCTTTGACAAAATCCAGCACCCCTTCATGCTTAAAGTCTTAGAGGGAATTGGATTGGAGGGATCATTCCTCAATGTAATCAAAGCCATATACAGGAAACCCACAGCCAATATCATCCTAAATGGGGAAATGACAGAAAAATTTCCTTTTAAGGTAGGAACTCAGCAAGGCTGCCCCCTGTCACCACTCCTCTTATATAGTGCTTGAAACACTTGCTAGGGCAATAAGGCAAGAAAAGGAAATTAAAGGAGTACTAATTGGAAAAGAGGAAGTCAAGCTATCCCTTTTTGCTGATATGTTTACTTAAGAGATGCTAAAAAACTCCACCAGAAAACTCCTAGAAATGATTAAGAGCTTCAGTAATGTGGCAGGATACAAAATTAACCTAGAAAAATCAGTAGCCTTTCTTTACACCAACAACAAGCAACTGAAGAAGGAATACAAGGGGACCTTCCCACTCACAATAGCCTCAAAAACAATAAAATACCTAGGAACAAACCTAACCAAGGACATCGAAGATCTCTACAACAAAAACTTTAAACCCCTGAAGAAGGAAATTGAAGAATACATCAGAAGATGGAAAAAACCTCCCATGCTCATGGATTGGGAAAATTAATATAGTAAAAATGTCCATTCTACCGAAACTCTTGTACAGATTTAATGCAATCCCAATTAAAATCCCCAAGAGTTTCTTCACAGGCTTGGAAAAAAGTCTTAATTTCATTTGGAAATACAAAAGACCCTGAATAACCAAAGCAACCCTGAGTGAAAAAAGCAATACAGGGAGGAATCTCTATACTAGACTTCAAACTATACTACAGGGCTATAATCATAAAAACAGCTTGGTACTGGCACAAAAACAGACCAGTTGACCAATGGAATAAAACTGAAGATCTAAATTTGAGCACATACAACTTCAGCCACCTCATATTTGACAAGGGGGCCAAGAAGACACAACGGAGAAAAGACAGCATCTTCAGCAAGTGGTGTTGGCAAAACTGGATCCCCACTTGTAGAAGAATGAAATTAAGCCCCTACCTCTTGCCCTGTACAAAAGTCAACTCCAGATGGATCAAAGACCTCAACGTGAAACCTCAAACTCTGAAGGCAATAGAAGAAAAAGTTGGCAGCAACCTGTAAGACATAGGGTGTAGGAAAAGACTTCCTAAATCAGACAACAGCTGTGCAAGAATTAAGGTCAGTAATTGACAAATGGGACCTCATTAAACTCAAAGGTTCTGTACATCAAAAGAAGCAATCTAGGAAGTGAAGAGAAAACCCACAGAGTGGGAGGAAACCTTCACCACAGATGCATCTGACAAAGCATTGATTTCCAGAATATATAAACTACTTAAGGGGGCTGGAGAGATAGCCTAGTGGTTAAGAGCACCAACTGCTTTTGCAGAGGACCCGGGTTCGATCCCCAGCACCCACATGGCGGCTAAGAACCGTCTGTAACTCCAATTCCAGGAGAACTCCAGTTCCAGGGGAATCCGACACCCTCTTCCGACCTCCGCGGCATTGCACGACACGGGTGCACAGTACATTCATACACATACAAAAATAAATAAAACATTAAAAAAAGTTTATAAACTACTCAAAAAACAAAGAAGAAAGAAAACAAATGACCCACTCAAAAGATGGAGCAAAGAACTGAACAGAGATTCACAAGTGAGGAATTAGAGATGGCTGAGAAACATCTTAAAAAGTGTTCAGTGTCACTAATAATTAAGGAAATGCAAATTAAAACCACTGTAAGTTATCATCTTACTCCACTTAGACTGGCTAGGAACAAGAAAACAAATGATACCAAGTGCTGGAGAGGTTGTGGGGAAAGGGGAACACTCATCCATTGCTGATGGGAGTGTAAGCCTGTATAGCCAATATGGAAAGCAGTGTGGAGAACCCTTGGAAGACTTGGAATGAACTTGCCACCTGACCCAGCCATACCACTCCTGGGTATGTACCCACAAGACTCATCTTACCGCAGAGATACATGCCCAGCCATGTTTATTGCAGCTCTCTTCACAATAGCAAGGAGCTGGAACTATCCCAAGTGCCCCTCAACTGACAAGTGGATAGAGAAAATGTGGTACATCTGCACAATGGAGTTCTATGCAGTGGTAAAGAAAGATGACATCATGAACTTTGCAGGTAAATGGATGGAGCTAGAAGATATGCTGAGTGAAGTAACAGTCCCAGAAAAACAAACGAAGAATGCTATCCCTTATCTGTGGGTGCTAGCACCAATTACCTAATTGTATGGCAAACTGAGCAATGTTAATGTGATCTGAAAAGAACTGTGCTCTTATATTGTAGAATCCCTTAAAAAGTAAATAAATCGACAAAAAAAGATACAGAAGAGATTTAGAAGATAAGAAGAAGCCTTGTGCTTACAAGTCCTGAAAAGGAAATTCACTGGTCCATTAAGCCTCAAATGAGCTCATCTCCCTTATAGTCTTTCAGGTTGGGGTGTGCAGTGTAGCGCTTGTGCTACTGCATTTCCCAAAGGGTTGGGCGAAGGGCTGAGGATTTAAAGGGAGACAAGACAGTGGGTCATCCGTGCTGAGAGAATTGGATCCTGTTTATTGAAGAGACAGGGGAGCCTTATATACAGGCTTACAGCACAAGTGAAAAAAACAAGGTCATCACGCCCCCAGGCACAGGTGGTTCTTTGGCGTGGGTGGGTCAGGCCTTCTCAGAAGGAGGGTAACAAGATGTTCCAGCAAGATAAGCGCTTGGTCAATGAGCTGGTCAGCAGATCCCCTGGGGGCCAGGATCCAACAGATCCCCCTTCTTTATATATAAACGAGTATCTGTACTGCATGCTCAACTATACCTGAGCAGTGGGGTGTAGGTCAGACCTGAAACTTTATTTTCTTTCTTTTTTTAATATATTTTTTAAAATTTTTATTTATTTATTTTCTATGTGTATGAATGTACTATCTGCATGTAGGTTTGTACACCCGTGTTTTGCATTGCCGCGGAGGTCAGAAGAGGATGTCGGATTCCCCTGGAACTGGAATTCTCCTGGAATTGGAGTTACAGATGGTTCTCAGCCACCATGTGGGTGCTGGGGATCGAACCCGGGTCCTCTGCAAGAGCGGTCAGTGCTCTTAACCGTTAGGCCATCTCTCCAGCCCCTGAAACTTTATTTTCACACTAAGGCCAATTAATATCCAAAAGTCTCAACCATGAAGTAAGCTGATTGTCAAGCATAAGCAATGAATTTAAGTAACATTCACATCAAACCAATTAGCAAGTATCTATGTTCATATTTTGAACAACCCAAGGTTCCCATAGTCCACTTGGAGAAGCTTGTATGCACAAGCATGTTGATCAAATAAAAGTCCAGTCTACATTGCTATAGTCTCATGTTCACCCCAATCTCTCTGCAGCCCTTACATTCTACCACTCCTCCTCTTCCGCAATTTGTTCCCTAGGCTTTGGGAAAGGGGCACAAGTAGGTGAGAAACAAAACAGTCTATTTTCTCTGGAGGTGTCATTTTGGTTCAGGTTGTTTCCCTTTATGGGTTGACAGCTTATCCAGGGTAGCTTTTTAATCCTACTAACAAAGCATAAGCAATTAGATGTACAGGCATTTAAACAGTACTAACTATTATGGCAAGCTAAGCATAGACACAGATGTTTGGATGGTATGCTAATCCACAAACTGTGGTTTCACTATAAAAGATGACAAGTTCTTATTGTGGCTTATATCATCTCCTAACCACTAGAGGACATAAGTTTATGGCATCAGCCATGAATTATTCCTCCAAGGAGAGAGTTAATAGCTAATTAGATTTGGTATATATATATATATATATA